>VXAX01006571.1:373832-477332 GCA_013399835.1 Leptocoma aspasia
CCCCCATCTACCCAGATGGTTCCCTTCCCTTGGGTACCAGTCCCTCCTCTCCCAGGTGCAGGTTGATTCCCATGGGACAGGCTGGTGTGCAGGCTGATTCTCAGGGATACTTGTCAGGCCAGCTGTTAGCTGCACTTAGCCCAAGTGCCAGGCCTGAGCCGTGATTTTACAAGGAATTTCTTCTGTAAGGTTTTACAGCCGTGGGGTTTTAGGGCAACATCACCCCTGAAGCCATGTGGTGTTCATACAGCTGCTGTTTGTAAATAAATCAAACACCCCATAATGTGTTGCTGAGAATTAAATGAGTGGTCACAGCATGTCCGGGCAATGTGACCATGGAGTGACCTGGACCTCTCTCCTCCTGCCTCGTTTGGTTGGAGGAGAACCACAGAATTGTTAAGCTTGGAAAAGCCCTTCAAGCTTGAGTGCAACGTTCAGCACTGAGTGATGTCCCCAGGTGTCACATCCACACCTCTTTGGAACACTTCAGGGATGGTGCTTCCACCACTGCCCTGGGCCCCCTGTTCCAGAGCTTGACCACTGTTCCAGTGAAGACATTTGCACTAAAATCTCTCTAAACCTCCCCAGTTTGAGGCCATTTCCTCTGAGTGTGGTCTCCTCAGGACAGATTGTCCTCATGGGAGCTCACCACCAGCACCAGCAGAAACAAAGGAGGAAGATGCTCAAACAAGGACAAGTTCCTGAACTTCAGTGGAAAATCCTCTGGCACAGTGCTCAAAAACCTACACAAAACCACAGCTGGAGCAGGCACATGGTTTCTTGACCACTTGTATTAACTGTATAATTAATAATTCCATATTTATAGTACTCAACTGTTCAGAGCTCATTTTTTTCCATTGGAGAGAATGAACACCTAAAATTGATGTGACATGTTAGGAATTTAACTCTTGTCAGTGTTGATACTGGTGCTCAGTGGTTTCTTGTATTTCCCTCCTTGCCAGCCTGGTTTTCTCTGCTGAGAGAGATGCAGTAGATAATAAATCAAATTTAAAGGCTGAAATATAAAACCAAATGGTTTTAGCTGGGGCAGAGGCTCACCAGTGATAAGTGATCAAACAGGAAGCAGAAGTATTTTGTGGGAGGTGGTGGGATTGTCCTTTTCAAGGTCACTCTGCACATACTGAGAAAAAACCCTAGAATTTATATTAAAAATTAATATCTGCTTTGCATATATATTGGTTTTATTTGGAGAAAAAATACTGTCCCTACTCAGCCTCTCTTGGCCACCCGTTCTCAGTGCTGCACATCACTTGTCATTGTTTCCACTCAAATAATGAGGGTTGCTTTTTCTTTCTTTTGGGACAAAATTATCTTTTTTTTTTTGTTTCCCTCATATGTTTTAAAATAGTACCTAATGAGTATATGGGATAAACCAACAAAAGCCAGGAAATTCTGGTGTCAGTGTCCTGACTCCCTCGTTTGGCTAAATTATTTACCAGCCTTTAGCTTTTCTTATGAAAAATTGTACTGGGGGTAAAAGAGCCCTGTGTATTTGCATGCTAAGTTTTGTTTTGTTTTCTTTTTTGTTTTTGTTCTTTTTTTTCCCCTCTTCAGCTATGATAGCAGTGGAACTTCCAAAGATGAAATTAAGGAGAGATTTGCACAAACAATGGAATTTGTAGAGGAATATTTAAGAGATGTGGTGTGTCAGAGGTTCCCTTTCTCTGATAAAGAGAAAAATAAGCTCACTTTTGAGGTAGTTATCCAGTTCTGATTTTATCCTATTCTCTTTTTTTTGTGGAATGTTGGTTTTTTTTCAGCACCAGGTAGTTTGGCAAGTAATTAGCGAGTGTAATTAGAGAGTGCTGAGCCTCAGCTGGCTCCTTGCTCCTCGTGCCAGTAACCCCACTGAAGTCTGTGAGTCTGCAGTGGTGGTTCTTGAAATGCAATTAATGAATATGAGTTTATGCCTGAGGTTTGCAGCAGCCTTGTTTACTCTCTGTGCTCTCAGTGTTATTGCAAAGCCAGGCTTTACTGGAATAAATTTATCTCGAAATTTAAACACTGTTTGCACGCACAGAGAGTCTCCAGAGCTTGTAGTGATGTTCACCAAGAGAAAAAGTGTCCTGTGACTGACCGACCTGTTAAAATAGTCTGTGCAAATAAAATGTAGCAAATCAATGCAAGAAATAACCATTAATTTAAGAAAAGCTGTGATATTCTGTAAAAAATACAGTTGATGTAATATACTTCTGATAATGGGGCTACATTCAATATTTGCCCTGTATGTGATATTTTTATGTGGATCTTTATGGGGTGGACTTGTGGGGAAATTTTATAACTTGGTAGTTACAAAGCTCAGCTTTATGGGTGTGATATTCTTTTTGTAAGACAATGATAAAAATTATCTGTGCCTTCCTTCTAGTCTTGCCCTGTTTTATAATGAGACAAGTAGAGTCTGATTTTGTAGCTATAGAGTGTCGGTTGCAGATACAGACGTTAACTGCAAGCATTGCAGTATTTGTAGGCAAGTAGAAAACGTTCTGCTATGATGTAGAACTAGACAGTCTTGCAGAATTCCCAGATATTGTGATAAAATATGATCCTCAGCCAGGTTCTTGATCTTGTCACTGTGTTAAGACGACTGTGATAGCAAAATGTTTAGTATTAATCAGGCTTTTTATTGTTATTTTGGTAGGTTGTTAACTTAGCCAGAAATCTGATATATTTTGGTTTCTACAACTTCTGTGACCTCCTCAGACTAACCAAAATCCTCCTTGCTATATTAGACTGTGTGCACATCACTACCATCTTCCCTATTACCAAGATGGCAAAAGGCGAGGAAAGTAAAGGTAAGGCTGCAAAGTGTAGGACAGAAAGTTCTTGGGTGGCTCTGGTTCATCTCAGAATGTCACTGTGGGGTGGAATGATGAAGTCACACAACATTCTGAGCAAGGATCATCCAGTGCAGCCCCTGGCCCTGCACAGACCCCCCAGATCCCACCCTGGGCATCCCTGGAGTGCTGCCCACAGGCTCCTGGAGCTCTGGCAGCCTCGGGGCCGTGCCCATTGCCTGGGGAGCCTGGGCAGTGCCAGCACCTCTGGGGGAAGAGCCTTTCCCTGATCTCCAGCCTGAGCCTGCCCTGGCCCAGCTCCAGCTGTCCCCTGGGTGCTGTCCCTGTCCCAGGGAGCAGAGATGGGAGCTGCAGCCCCCAGTGAGGTCTGACCTCAGTCTGCTCTGTCCCATCTGAACAGACCAAGAGATCTCAGCTGCTCCTCATATCACTTCTCCTCTGGTCTCTTCTCCATCTTTGTAGCCTCCTTTGGGTGCTTTCTAACACCTTTAGATCTTACATTTTGGCCCCCGGATGTGCCTCCAGGAGTGGGGGCGAGGCTGCCCCAGTGCAGAGTGGGACAATCCCCTCCCTCCCTGGCCAGTGATGCTGTGCTTGGAAATGTCCTTTCTGTCCATGGCTTGGTTGTAAGCTGAGTAGTGATGGGAGAGGGCAGGGGGCTTCTCCAAGTACTGCAGTGCTTCTGTTGGCTTCCCCTGTCCCCGGGGTGTGGATGTGTGACGTTGAGACAATTTCTCTTGGTGGCTGTGGCCGGTCCTTGCCCTGTTCCTGCAGTCCCATTGCAGCACACTAACCCTAGCTGTTTCCTCTCTGAAGGGAGCAATGTGATGAGGTCAATCCACGGCGTGGGGGAGCTGATGACCCAGGTGGTGCTCAGGGGAGGGGGGTTCCTGCCCATGACTCCACTGGCAGCTGCCCCCGAGGGGAATGTCAAGCAGAGTGAGCCAGAGAAGGAGGACATCCTGGTCATGGACACCAAGCTCAAGATCATCGAGATACTCCAGGTACCACACTGATGCAGCTTCTCATGCTGTCCTCCAGCATTAATTGTGTCCTGCTGCCTCTTCATGGATTTCTCACTCTCAGACTGGGAGTTGACCTTGTCAGGCACAGGGCTCTCAACTTGTTTATGACAATATTGTGCCATTATTGAAAGAATTTATTAGAAAAGAGTTTGCAGTATGCATTTGTGTATTGAGCAATGATTTGTGAAGATCTGACTTGAGGCAGTGCTGTTGTTTTCCACCCTGTTGTCTCCCCAGTTTCTGTGAGCCTGCAGGGCCACAGAAGTGCCCTGAGGAATGGGGAGATCTCGAGACTCCTCTTGGCAGAGCCATCAGCCTGACATGTTACTTCAGCATGCACAGCCAGCCTCTCTCTCTCTCCCCCCTGGTTTTCTCACTTGCTCACCCCAAAGTCTTTGGGACACACACATTTTTCTCTCGTTATTGACTCAGAATTCTTGTGCTGAAATGCATCTTCTCCCTCTGAGTGTAGGAGTCCTTTTTGTGCTCAGTAGCTTCATCAGCGAGGTCCTGGGGATCAGAATGCTGCCAGAGCCTGGTGGGTGAAGGCAGGAGAGCAGCAGGAGAGCCGTGGTGTTCCTTCCCCATGCCCCATGGGAGGCTCTGCCCTTCACTCAGCAGCAGATGCAGCACAGGGGAGGCTCCATTCCTTCCTTGCACCATTGCTAATTTTAGCTCAAGCCAGAGCTTCTCTCGTGGCCTGGCATGTGCAGGGGGATATCTCAGTGTGCCAGTATTCCCTGTTACCAGGGACCATTCAAACTGGCATTAAGCATTTTACCCAAAAGCTGCAAGAACTCTAAGTGTTCTTGGCTTTGCAGCTCCTTCCTTGAGAGGAAGACCATGGAGAAAGTGGTCTCTGCTAGGCTGCAGGTTTCTCTGGCACCAGCTGGTCCAGCCCAGCTGAAGTGGTGCCTTGTATGGCACAACCTGGCTGCTGGCAGTCCTGCTCCAGCCCACCCCAGGAGAACAGCAGCACGTGTTCAGGATGGAGATGGAAATGCTTCTTTCCTGTCCTGGGGGACAGGGTGAGGATGCCAGCATCACACAGGAATGAGGCACCAAAACGCTGCCAGAATGTTTTACTCATCAGTATTTATTATGTGTGTGTATCATGCTCGTTGAAATCCCTGGAAAATATTACTGAGTTCTGGGGATTCTGAAGGCAACATTTGCATACCTCGGAAAGATGGAATCCCAGAATGGTTTGTGTTGAAAAGGACCTTGAAGCTCATCCAGTTGCACTCCCTGCCGTGTCTAGGGACACCTTCCAGGGTGCTCCAAGCTCCATCCAGCCTGGCCTTGGGCACTTCCAGGGATCCAGGGGCAGCCACAGCTTCTCTGGGCACCCTGTGCCAGGCCCTCACCACCCTGGGTAACTTTTCCAGGTTAAATCCATGTCTTTACTCAGTTGATGTTGCACGTTGGTAGCTCTGCTTTGTGTGGGTTGTAGGTGTGGTGGAAATACACAGATTATTTCAACATTTTTCCTACTTCTGTATCATCAGTTTATTCTGAACGTGCGGTTGGACTACAGGATCTCCTGCCTGCTTTGTATATTTAAACATGAATTTGATGAAAGCAATGCCCAGATGTCCGAATCCCCCACTGGAAGCAGTAGTCAAGAAATGCCAGCTAATGTACCAGGTGGGTTATTTGGCAAGGAATGAGGTTGTGTGGCTTAGGGAAGACTCTGGAATCTTCAAGGGGATAATGGGATGATTGTTTCAGGTCCCCACTTGCTGTTCAAAATGTTTTTAAACATCTTTGTTTAATGTTTTAGGACATCTTTGCTGCCACTCTGACCTCATGTATTTGTCTTGTTTACTTCTTCCAGGAGCCCTGGACTTTGAACACATTGAAGAGCAAGCTGAGGGCATCTTTGGTGGCAGGAAAGTATCTCTTCACAGGTGCTAATTGAGGGGGAGTCCCCAGGCTGGAGGGCTCCCAAGGAGTTGGGGCTGGGAAAACGGCTGCCACGGCTCCCCAGGCTTCCTTTTCCTAAAATGGCTTTGGTGCAGCTCAGAGTAGGGTCCATTTGGATCCAGAGATAAGGAACAGGGGTTCTTCAGCCAGAAGGATCATCAGGGGAGGGTTCTGTGCTGGGGGTGAAAGCCAAGGTGCAGGATTAGTGCATCTCAGCTCGATGCTGCAATAAAATCTCAGTACAATTTCCCCCCTTATCCAAAAGTGAGAAAAAAGGTTTTCTGCCACTGGTGGGAGGACTTAGAACCTGCTGGGACCCTCAGTCTAACGTGCTGGTTAACTCCTGTTGTGTTTCCAGTGAGGAGAACACCCCTCTGGATTTGGATGATCACGGGGGCAGGACTTTCCTCCGGGTCCTGCTGCATTTAACAATGCATGATTACCCTCCCCTGGTGTCTGGTGCATTGCAGCTGCTCTTCAGGCACTTCAGCCAGAGACAAGAAGTCCTTCAGGCTTTCAAGCAGGTACCTGTGTGTTTGGAGAGAGTTATTCCTCATCTGAATGTATTTATGGCAGCTGAACCCAGCCCTTTTTGTGCAACTAATGGCTTTGCCTCTCTGTAAGGTTCAACTGCTTGTTACCAGCCAAGATGTTGACAACTACAAGCAGATCAAACAAGATTTGGACCAGCTGAGGTCAATAGTGGAGAAGTCTGAGCTCTGGGTGTACAAAGGCCAAGGTCCTGATGAGGCCATGGACAGTGTGCCAGGTGAAAACGAGCACAAGAAGAAAGAGGTAATTAGGTTGTGTTTGTGTGAATTTGGGTGGGTATTTGGAGGGTGTAGCTGCTTTCAGAACTGTGACAAGGCCCATCTTCCCAGCACACTGCCTAGGTGAGGTTCTCTCTACTGCTTTCAGGTTGAGGCAGGAATGAGAGGAGAGCTTGAGCTAGGTGATGCCCAGTAGCAGCCACTGAGGTGTCACCTTTAGGTTCTAACAGGGCTGGTTTGGGTTTGCTCTGGCTCCCCAGCTGTGTCCTTTCAGCACTGACCAATGGCACGGGATTTGGGCAGTCAAAAGTACCTCAAGTAAGGTAAGGGCAGAGCTGTGACCTGCTCAGGTGATGCATTTTGAGTCATGGCATGTGATTAAATGGCAGCAGAGACCTGTGCTTTATCTCTGCCTGATAACACAGAATTTTCCCCACATGCACATCTGGCTTAGAACCTTTGAGCATCTTTTGCTTCCATATCATTTGGAATCAGATAGGAAAGGTTGGATGAGGGGATCTAAGAAGCAGCCCCTGGTTTAGGAATGCTTATTGTGGAAAGTAAACACAAGTAATCCACTTGTTGCTTTTCTTGTACACATTGCTGTGAGGAATCTCTTGGTATTTGTGCAGTGACAGTTTAATAACAACAGAGAGGGAGAGGAAGGAAGGGGATTTTTCTGAGGGGAGACTTGATTGGAGACAGAATGTGACAGGCAAAGGACAGGAGGTTGCTGCCTCTGAAATCATCCCTCCCTCACCTTATTTTGTGTCCTAGAGGTCAATGTGACTTGACAGGATAATTGTATGTGTTTTTCTGAGTCTGTCAGAGAGCTGGAGGATGACAATCCTTCCCAGGAGGAGAGCGGGCGCTATCCTAGAACGGTAATTTTAGCCTTCATGTAGACAGTAGTATAAGCTACTAATAAATTGTCTGATTTTATCCTCAGGAAGGTCACAGCAAGTCTCAAAAGCCTGAAAGTACTAGCAGCTACAACTACCGGGTAGTAAAAGAGGTAAAACTTTGCTTCTTGATAGTTCACTGGAAGTGTAAATGAGTAACAGAGCTCTGGAGAGCTGCAGTCAGAGGGAGGCACCCAGGAAAGTCTGAGTCACTCTGCCATTGTGGAAACTATTTGCTGAGTAATAACAAATCCCAACTTGAATGAGAAGCCAGGATAGAATAAGCACAACGTGTGTATTCTTTCCTTAAGAATGGATTAGTGAGAAATGCGACGTTTGCTGCTGTTTCAATGGTAACACAATATTTTTATTGTTAAGGACTACAAAGGCAGTAAGCAAGGGGAGAAGCCATTTAATTTGCCCTGTCCTGAGTACCTTGCACTCAAAGCCACTGTGCTGTTGAAAGTAATGTAGAAAATACCAGATCAAGAACGTGCTGTGGTGCTGGTGTGGTGTGAGCTAAAGGTGTGTCTGTGGCTCTGCTGTGGAGCTTGATGTTGGGTTCACTTGACATGGCTGAGTTCTGCAGGAGCGTAGCATCTCAGAACTGTAGAGTATCCTGAGGTGGAAGGGACCCACAAGGATCATCCAAGTCCAGCAGCCCTAGTCAGATGCCACGGACGGAGCCTGGGCCACGAGGGGCTGCCTGGAGCTCCGTGCAGATGAGTTGGTCCCTCTGCTGCTGTCTGGGACCTGGCGTTCTCTGGAGGAAAAGGCAGAGTTGGGGCTCTAAGGCCAGTGTCTCCTGCAGATCCTGCTGCGGCTCAGCAAGCTCTGCGTGCAGGAAGGGGCCTCGGTGAGGAAGAGCAGGAAGCAGCAGCAGCGACTCCTGAGGAACATGGGGGCTCACGCCGTGGTGCTGGAGCTGCTGCAGATCCCTTACGAGAAGGTGGGGCTTTGTGTCGTGTTGGCAGGCTTTTCATACCTCCTCTGAATCTTCCTGAACCTCCTCCCTGTAGATTGGATGCACAGAGGCTGGTTTGTGTAGCCTCATAGCCTGTAAAATACCCAGTCTCAGAAATAACGAGCTCAGACAACTGTGTATTTTATTTATTGAATATACAGATATGTACTGTTTCCTGAAGAAATATTCACGCATCATACTTGAGAATTAAAGCTCAGCTCTAAGCTCTTGATGTGAGGCAGGTGCTGCCTTGAGGTTAAGCTGTGTTGATGGAAACAAGGCCCTCATTGTGAGGTGGCTGTGTGAGCACCACCCTGGGAGCAAGGAGGGACAGGAGGGTCCTCCAGGGCTTCTGTGAGCAGTAGATACAGACCCTCCCCCAGCTGTAGGCTAAACTCCCCCTTAGAGGTGAGCAGATACCCACTGGCTCTCCAGGTGAGGTCTGCTGCTCCTAATTAGCCTTATCAGTGCTAACACTTGCCAGCTGTGCAGGTTGGAGCCCACTGGGCCTGGGTTGTGCCTGTGAGCCCGCAGAGCACCAGGCTGTGCTGACACAGCACACCCCAAGGTCAGCATGTTGGCTGCTCATTAATCACAGCTAACAGGTATTTATTGGTTCAGAAGTGAGACACCTCTTCACATTTTCCTGGTCATTCTGCTGTCCTCTCTTCCAAACTCATCAGGTTTCTGAGAACCAGTAATTCTGCACAGTAATTTTGATTAATGTTAATTCTTGTGGTTTCTTGCATCATATTTTGCTAAAAAATTGGCAGCAAAAACACCCTTCAACACCTTCTCATCACCTTTCCATCCCCTGCGTGTGAATGTGCGTCGGAGAGGCAGTGTGGAAGGGGTTTCACCCTTGGAAATACATGAAATTCCTTAAAAATAAAACCAGTAATTTTCCAAAGTGCAGCTTCTGCCATCAGCGGGTTGGGAAGCCACGCTGATGTCAGAGGGAAGGGCACCAGTTCCTCAGCAGTGCTTGGAAGGCTGCAAGGAGCATGGAGGTTCCAGTAAAGATAGATTGGGCTGAGCTGGTGCAAAAGCAACTTTCCATCCCTGCTTTGCCGTGAGCTTCCCCGTCGGTGGCTGCAGTGGGACGTGGCAGCTTTCCTGGGCAGCCCCGAGGTGATGATGTGTGGTTTGGCCAAGGGGCTGGGATGTTCACAAGCGTAGAAGTGACTAAAGCACGTTGCTGGCACGCCTGGCTGTGGAATAGGCACTTTCAGAGAATAAACTACTGTAATTTCTATTATGGGCTTTATTTTTGACGCTCTTTGGAAGCGTGGAGCTGGCCCAGCTCATCCCAAATGTCTGTGAACTGGGTGGAGGTTTGTTTTCCTTTGGGGTGTGAGAGACGTGACAGTTCCCTTGCTGGAGCTGTGGTTCATCCTGTGCTCACCTCAAGGTGAACCTTTGGATTCTTTTTAACCCCCTCTTCTTTGTCATGCAATCCCAGGCTGAAGACACGAGGATGCAGGAGATAATGAAGCTTGCACACGAGTTCCTGCAGAACTTCTGTGCTGGGAACCAACAGAACCAGGCCTTGCTGCACAAGCACATAAACCTGTTCCTTAACCCAGGGGTAAGAATAACCTCAGGCCGTGATTTGTTTTTTTGTTCTAGCAGAAGGGACTGGATTGTCCTTGGTGATACCTCTGGGGCTGTTCTGTTGCAAGATTGGTTGAAGAGGTCACATTTTGTTTTCATTCTAAAGCCTCAAAAGTTGGCAAGATGTTTATTTAGGGCAGTTTCAGTGTAGAAAGTTGAAGAGGCTGAAGTGGAGTGAAAAATAGGCTGAGATAGGAGCAGTGGTGTTGAAAGCTGAGGTCCTCAGCAAAGTTCCCTTCAGCCCTGCGCTTGCAGGAGTGTTGGCTTTACCCTAACCTCAGTGGGGGTGTGGTGGGTTGTTGATTTTCTGATTTTCTGCTCCCTTTCATCCCCTCCATCAGATCCTGGAAGCAGTGACAATGCAGCACATTTTCATGAACAACTTCCAGCTCTGCAGCGAGATCAACGAGCGTGTGGTTCAGCACTTCGTCCACTGCATCGAGACGCACGGCAGGAACGTTCAGTACATCAAGTTCCTGCAGACCATCGTCAAGGCAGAGGGGAAATTCATTAAGAAATGCCAAGATATGGTAATGGCTGAGGTGAGAGCTGCAGAGATTTGCAGGGTCTGAACAGAAGTTTGCACATAGCAGTTGGTGAACATGACAAATTGATCCTCTCGCTTCGGGGACTGCCAAGAAGCTGACAGCTCTCACCATGCAAAAAGAGCATTACAGCTCCCAGGAAGCTCAGGCTTTTTGTGACCAAAAGCTCTGTGAGCTCCTGACTCACAGGTGTAACAAGGGGTTGGTTATTAAAGGCATGAGTTACTTCCCAGGCCCGTACACAGCAGCATGTAGGTGGGCTTATGAAGCAAGGGTGCCTCTGCCTAGCAAAATTGGCTTGAAGAGAAGTAGTTTAATTTCAAGATCACTAAAGCAGAAGGAGAATTTCACCATGATAGCATTTTGATGGGAATTTTTTATGAAATTGTAGAACCACCATATAATCACCCTCCACTATCTCAGGCTGCTCCAAGCCCCATCCAATCTGGCCTTGGGCACTTCCAGGGATGGGGCAGCCACAGCTTCTCTGGGCAGCTGTGCCAGACCCTCACCACCCATATTTTTCCTGCTGTCTAAACCTACTCTGAATTTGAAGCCATCCCCCTTTGTCCTGTCTCTACAAGCCCTTGCAGATAGTCTTAGCAAGATGTACTTACTCAGCTGTTCAAGTGCTGAAGGGGAAGAAGATCAGGATTGGCTTTAGGTGTGTGGGTATCTGGAAACTTGGGACTCGGGGTAAAAGGGAGAGGTAAGAGAAGGGTGAATGAATGCCTGTAAGTGGGATATTGGATGGGATCTGTCTGGCAGATCTGCACATCTCATGGAATATTTTGGCCTCCTCAGCAGGGGGAGCCCCAGGATCAGATTTGTCAAATCTGGCTTTTGAGCATCAATTCTGATGGGTGGATAGAAAATCTTTCGTATTTTGTTGTTCAGCTCAAAACCAGCTCCATGAGCTTCTCAATACATAGTCAAGTGAGATGCTCAGCAAGGGGCTCCCCCAAGTCAGCAGCTGCCCTGGGGTTTTTTTTCCTGTATTTTATCCTGTTTTTCCCAAATCCTGTTGGAGGACAGCCCTGGATCTCTCCAGCTGTGTGCTCAGCAGGGCCCAGTTAGCAGAGTCCTGGACCAGGGCTCAGTTTGCTCCATCTCCTTCCTTTCCTGGAGTTCCAGGAGGTCTGAGCTGCTCTGCAATCATGGCCAGCCAGGTGTCAAATGTGAATCTGCTGGAAATCTTCAGTGTGTGTGGCTTGACGTGTCACTCCCTGGCCTTGGAAAATGGCTGGTGTTTGTTGGGAAGGGTGGAAGGAGTGAGCCCATCCCTGTGCCCTGGGCAGCTCTCCACCAGCCCAGGGCTGCCCACAGCTGCATTAGGAAGTCACCCGGGGTGACAGATGTGAAATGGAAAGGCACAATGGAAAGTCACAAACTTCTTGGCACAGCTTCTGGCTAAGCAGGCAGCTGGACTGGCTTTGAAGTTGCTCAGTGGTTCAGAAGTGTCAGTTAAACGGGAAATGTCCTCCTGGAGCCCTGTGACCCTGAGGGGCAGCACTGGGGATGTGCAGTGGGACAGCCCCCAGCCAGGGGGGTGCTGTGGGGGGATCCCAGGCTTTGCTGATGGAATGTTCTCCTTGCCCCACAGCTGGTGAATGCAGGGGAAGATGTGCTGGTGTTCTACAACGACAGAGCCTCCTTCCAGACCCTGGTGCAGATGATGAGGTCGGAGAGGGACCGGATGGATGAGAACAGCCCCCTGATGTACCACATCCACCTGGTGGAGCTGCTGGCTGTGTGCACAGAGGGCAAAAACGTCTACACAGAAATCAAATGCAACTCCCTCCTCCCTCTGGATGACATTGTCAGGGTGGTGACCCACGAGGATTGCATACCTGAGGTGAGGGCTTACAGGAGAGCGGGGCTGTTTGTGGTTGAAATGTGCTGGGTTTGGGTGAGAGAGGGGTGATGCTGCTGAGTCTGGCCTGGCAAGGGGTTGGTGCAGGTGGGCAGCGAGCTGGCAAGCTGGAGTCCTTCCCTGCTGCTGCTGTTGGCACCCCCAGCCAACCTGGATAGTCAAGTTAAATCCTTTTATACTTCCTCCTTACCCTGAAAGTGGGAATATGATGCTGTACTTGGTTATTTTACAGGGTTCTTGAGGCAGAGAGGTTTATGGATGTGCTGCTAACCTTGAACAGATGGTTCTGCAGAACTGGAAATTATTATTATGCTGACGTTTTGTCTGCAGTAATCCTGGTGGTTTTTTATTGGATGGTGTCTTGCTATTCATGGCATTAAATTTCACCAGTGTTTAAGTGAAAGGAAGAAGTAGCATTCCAAATTATCTATGTAGCAGTTTTAGTGTGCCATTATATTCATTGATGCCACCAATTACTCTTTATAAATTGTTTTCTCTACTTTTAGGTCAAAATAGCATACATCAACTTCTTGAATCACTGCTATGTGGACACAGAAGTCGAAATGAAAGAGATTTACACCAGTAATCACATGTGGAAGCTGTTTGAGAACTTCCTGGTTGACATCTGTCGGGTAATGTATCTGCACCAAGGAACTGAATTCAGCAAGCTTAAAAACCTCTTTAATCCAGAGCAGTAAGGATAAGACATCCCAGTGCATCGAGGCAATAAGTACCCTGAATACTCTGTTCCTGCAAATATGTGCCTCCTTTTCCTTGTGCCTGTGGATTTCATTAGTCATATTCCATGGAACACATTCATATTTTCCTTTTTAAAAGGAAAAAAATCCAAGCAAATCAGTGAAGCTCCACACCCTGCTCCTTTGTCCAGTGCCTTTTCTGTCCTGCCACCTGGCCTGCTTATTCTGGCCAGCATCGCTGAGCTCCTTCCCGAGCAGCACTCAGCGTTTTTTGGCAGCTCAGGACAGATTGTTTTCCAGGTTTGGTGTTTATTTGGCCATGTGGCTTTTTGCCTGGGATTCCAAGTATTTCCCCATACGAAAGCATTACACCTCAGTCCTCCCCATCCTGCTCTTGCTTTCCTCCAAGACGCTGTGGTTTTTTCCCTCTCCCAGCCATGCTCTGGGCCAGCACACCAAACCAGGAGCAGCGCTGGCTTTGCTCTGGCTGGAGATGCAGAGCCCCAGGGCCATCAGTATCACTGAATTGCTGGGACCAGGACAATGTGAACTGAGGAATCCCAGTCTCAGCTGCCTTGGTGAGCTGCTCCTGACCCTGCTCTGGTTTGTGCTGCAGGCCTGCAACAACACCAGTGACAGGAAGCACGCCGACTCCATCCTGGAGAAGTACGTGACCGAGATCGTCATGAGCATTGTCACCACCTTCTTCAGCTCCCCCTTCTCTGACCAGAGCACCACCCTGCAGGTGGGCAAGTGCACAGAGACACAGCAGGGAGAGCACTGCCAGGGCCCTTGTGTTCATTCCACTTTAGTGCCATTTACCAGTGCAAAAGAAACACGGGAGAGCAATGGTGGTGCAGTTGGGGAGCAAATCTGTCGCTGTTCTTGGTGACCAGACTGGGGTTTTTTTTGCTGTAGAAATGGAAAAACGTGTAGGTTCCAGTACAAATGTTCTTCTAGAAAAGCTCAAGCTCTAGAATTCATCAGTGGTTTCAACTCTGTGCTACCACCAAGCTCTTTTGTAGAGAGTTCTTGTGTGTCACTGAATCCCAGAATGGTTTGTGTTGGAAGGGACTTTAAAGCCCATCTCATCTAACCCCTTGCCATAGATATCACAGAGGGATAGTTTGATTGATTAAGGACAGCATATTTTACAGAAAGATTCTAATTTCCCTTCAAGAAAAAAAGGATTCAGAACAAAAATCCAGAAGCTCTCGTGTGTCTCACTGAGTAGATTTTTGCCTTGCTCAGAGGCTGGGAAAATGTGAAGGAGAGGAGCTTGTGAAGGGGAGAAGGCAGAGATTTGTACAGCAGAGCAGCAGTGTCAGGATGTTGCCCTAATATTTATATTTGCACAGAGATAACACTGTTCTTTATGCATCAGTAACTTTCTGGGAGGGTGTGGGTGGGGTGGACAGGTGTCTGGCAGGAGGTTGAGAGGGGCAGTTGTTGAACCTTGGTGCAAGCTGGTAGTGCCAAAGGCAGGTGTTTGCAGTGCAATCTCCAGCCTCAAAGCTCATCCAGTCCTACCCCTGCCCACGTCTCTGACCTCACCTGAGTCTGAGCAGTGCAGCACCTGATTTGCTCCTCAGGTGACTTCAGTTGCTGTTGCCCATCACCTTCTGTGCTCATCAGAGAGGTGAGAAATGGAGACTGTGGCCTTGTCCCCGGGCTCTGCCCTTCCCTCTGTGCCATGTACCTGAGCTGCCCTGCTCTCACTTGTCATCTCTGAGATGCAGCATTTGAATAAAAATCTTGCCATCCTATTTTAGCCATCTGTTAATGTTATATCAGCAGTTTTTCTTTAGTTTCTCAATCTCCCCCTCTGTCTAGCAGGATGAAGTCACTTGGTTCACCTCTTTTCCCATCTCAGTTGATAGATCTGCCTCGTCCTAGATTTATCTTTCTTCTACATCTCCAAGTTAAAAGTGGTTTCTCTCCCTTTTCCTGCCTGTCAGTACTCGAGCACAGCCTGTTGTCCCACCTGCCTGGTGTCCATCCCTGCTCCAGGTGGGATTTCCTCCCCGCTGAGTTGCTGCAGGTGGGCTGATCTCTGTAGGTAAGGGATGTGGCCACTCTGCTCTGGCTTCAGTCCCTCCCTGCCCTTCCTGCTGCACCTTCTCATCCCAGCCAGCCTCCTCTTGCCTCCTGCTCCTTCATGTCAGGGCTTGCTTGACTGAAATTCTTCCTGCCCTGAGTCAGCCTTGCTAGTTCAGGGAACACCTTGTCCATCCATCATGTGGTTCAAATCATGTAAAATTAGGGGAACACAAATCTCTTGGCAAAGGACAGCTGCCCACAGCTTCTCTTTGGCAAGCACTGTTCAGCCTGTTTGCCTCACAAGGCTGCTGCTGCCCAAGGTTTCCCTTCCCAAGTGCAGTTGGAGACATGAGGGACATGGAGTAAATTTCCTATTTGATTTATTGACCTTTTTTGAGCAAATGAGACATATTAAAGCTTTTTAAGACCAAAAAGTCTTTAGACATGAACTGAAAGGAATACGTGGGTGGTTTAAATCCAAACATGCAGGTGTTTTCAGGGCCCTGGGTGAATGCTGCTGTTTGCCATGGTTTTTGGTGTTTGGCTTATTTCCAGAAAGGATAATGGGTATTTGCCTCCTAGCAATTTTGGGGCTTGAATTTTGGTTCTCCTCTTATACATTTTGTAATGGTGTTTGATCTAATAGATTTAATTAGCTAATAGATTTGGCTTTTTACCCTAACTCCACTTTTTTCTTGCAAACAGGCTTTACTGTTGGCCAGAATAAATGAGGTATATTTTCCCTGGTTCCTAAGTCCTGTGGTGTTTGCACTGTGGTGTAGTTCCTTTAGCTGATAGAAGCATTCCATAGCTAGTGGGCACAGGCACACAGGGTGTTCCTTCTCAGATTGAAATACTTAAAATGCTCTTTCCTCTACAGGTTGTAATATGTTGTTCTACTAAGCAATCACTGTACAAAAGCAAACAGAGTTTTGGTCACTATTGTTGGGCAGCTGCAGAGGTGAAAGAACAGAGCTCGTGGGCTTGGGTGTGTTGGAGCAGCTCACCTGCAGTGGAAGATCACCTTGTGAAATTCAGGGGTGGAAACCACACCTTGATTTTGGCTGATCCACAGCAGCTGCAGTGTTGCCACTAACCACTGCCTGTGTTCCAAATAACACACAGCTGGTTTCTTAGGGAATTGGATACCAGCTAATAATGCTTGGAATGAGGAGTTCCCAACTCTGGAGCTCTGCTGTCACATAGCCAAGCCCCATTTACCTGTGGCCTCTTGAATCAGCTGCTGGTCAACCCTAAAAGAGGAATCTGTGTGCCAGGGTTGCTGATAGCTCTGATAAAACAGATGAAGGTGACTGCTCACTTCCTTTGCTTAGTCAGGCCTCAATTACCAGGGCTTTCTGCTGCAGAAGCTCCTGTTTCACATTTCCCTTCCAGCACTGGTTCCCACCCTTCCCATCCAGTTGCTGATCCCATGGTAGATACCCTGCCACCACGGGGAGTTGCCCAGCTGTGCTGCAGGCCGGCCAGAAGGGCCAGCAGAGTGCCGGCTGGGCTGGGTCAGCTCAGCCCTGCTCGGGGGGAGGGCTGTGACTGTGCTGTGCTTGCCTTGCAGACCCGGCAGCCCGTGTTTGTGCAGCTGCTGCAGGGGGTGTTCAGGGTGTACCACTGCACCTGGCTCATGCCCAGCCAGAAGGCCTCTGTGGAGAGCTGCATCCGGGTGCTCTCCGACGTAGGTAAGGAGTGGGGGTGAGCAGAGCTGCCTGCTCCAACGTGGCCATCCAGGACTGGCTGCTGGGGTGTCCTCCTGCCACAGGGACAGTGTGGTTTGTGTGCTGCAGGTGCCACCTGGGGATAACTCGGAGTCCAGGCTCATGCTGATAGGTCGTGGTGGTTGAGCAGTGGGTTTTGTCACTGTCACCTGAAGTGCTTTCTCTGTCTAACCTCAAAACTCCCTGCAGTCCTGTTATCTGCAGCAGGGAGATGGTTTTCATGGAATGGCTGAGGTTGGGAAAGCCCTCCAGGATCACTGAGTCCTAGCTGTGCCAAATCCTCCCCCCCCGTCCCCAGCCCAGAGCTCTGAGTGCCACCTCCAGCCCTTCCTTGGGCACCTCCAGGGATGGGCACTCCAAACCTCCCTGGGCAGTTCCAAAGCCTGACCACCCTTTCCATGGAGAAGTTCCTCCTGCTGTCCAGCCTGACCCTTCCCTGGTGCATCTGGGAGTGCCACTCCTGCCCATAAATTTGCTCCACTTTGTGTCCACAAGAGTAGCTTGTACTGGGTATGGGGTCAGGTTCTGCTGCTGTGTTTCCACGTGTGCCAGCACGAGTTTTTGGGGCTGTGTGTTTAGGGGTGGATTCCTACTCCCACACTTGAGACAACACTGACAGCTCTGAAGTGTGCAAGCCTCTAAGCATAATCTTGCCCAGGCCTGACCTGCACAAGGACTGGGAACTGCCCTGTTTAAAATGCACTCAAAAGTCATGGAATGGTTGAGGTTGGAAAAGATCTCTAAAGGTCATCAAGTTCAGCTGCCAGCCCAGCACCACCACTGTGGTCACCAGTAAAACATGAACTCAGGTGCCGCATTCAAATGGTTTTTGACCACCTCCCTGGGCAGCCCTTTCTAATCCTTTACAACCCTTTCTGTGGGAAAAAAAAAAAAATTTCCTAATGTCCTAATTTCCCAGTGTCAACTCTAAACCTTCCCTGGTGCAACTTGAGGCTGTTTCCTCTCAGCTTGGGAAGGAGAGTTTGTAGAAAGAAGGGACTGCATAGACCTTTGTCTAGACATGGACCTGCTGCGTAGACCTTTGCACAGACTCTGGAGGACCCTCAGGTCCTGGATCCCACTGATTCCTTGCTGCCTTCCTGCCCACAGCTTCCCCTGGTAGCTGCCCGCTGTGTTTTTGTGTTGGTTGGTGGGCTCAGGGTCTCAGTTCCCATTGCTTCTGCTTGCTGCAGCCAAAAGCCGAGCGATTGCAATTCCTGTGGACCTGGACAGCCAGGTGAACAACCTGTTCCTGAAATCCCACAACATCGTGCAGAAGACTGCCATGAACTGGCGGATGACGGCGCGGAACGCCGCCCGCAGGGACTCGGTGCTGGCCGCCTCCAGGGACTACAGGAACATCATCGAGAGGCTGCAGGTGACTGCACAGCTCCCCCTCCTCCTGCAGGGCCACAGCAAGGCTGTGCTGACCAAACCCTGAGGTCTTCTCATTGATTCAGGCAGAATTGTGCTGTCCCTCAGCCACCGTTAGTAGAATGAGTTCAGCTGTGAACGTGTGTGTTGTTAGTGTGTGTTGTTAATTCGTGTCCAAACCTGGCTGTGGTTCTCTCCTAGGACATCGTGTCAGCCTTGGAGGATCGCCTGCGCCCTCTGGTCCAGGCAGAGCTGTCAGTGCTGGTGGATGTGCTCCACAGGCCTGAGCTGCTCTTCCCAGAGAACACGGATGCCAGGAGGAAATGTGAAAGTGGAGGTTTCATTTGCAAGTAAGTTGTCTTAGAAGTCTGGCTTGTTTTGTTTTTTCCCAATCTTCCCGTGCCCTGTGGAATGGAGTCCTCTTGCCCAGCTTGGTAAATACTTGATATCCTCTGAAATACCTGTAAAAATCAGTATTTTGTGATACGGTCAAGGCAGTTTCTACTTGGAGAGGAGAAAAGCTGCTTGTGGGAATGGGGAAAGACTGGTTGATATGTTCTCCCAGCTAATGCTTCAAAATGTCTGTTTGCTGCAGGATGCAAATGTCCTGAGCAGTTGTATAAATGAGTTAAATTTTGAGCTGATCCAGTTATTGATACCTGCCTTCATCCCAGCAATGTTTGTGAGGTGCTGGGTGGACACATCAGGATCAGTTGTTGTCATGGGCATCAGCACAGCTAGAGGGAAGGAAAGGAGAGGATCACAAGGTCATTTAAAGAGCAATTCAGAGCAGATACAGAGATTCTCCTGTCACCTCCTGGAGGGGTGGGCTCTGTACAGAGGTTGTGGAAGCTGGGCTCTGAGTTAGTCCCAAGTGCTGGGTGGGATGGATTTGGGGTTGCACTCTCCAGGGCTCTCAGTCTGTTTTTTAACCAAGTGGAATAGATTCCTTACTGTTAACTGGTTGTTCTGGAGAACCATCAGTCCTGGATCCCACTGATTCCTTGCTGCCTGCAGCCAGAGGGATTTTTTGGCTTTTTTCCTGTCCCCAGCTTCCCCTGGCTGCAAAATGGTAATGTAACAGTATGATGATAAACCTTGTTTGCAGCATAAACTAGTTAAGATAAGCACATATATCTTACCCCATTTTTAGAATATTTGCACTAACCTGACTGATGGCTTTTTTCAGGTTAATTAAGCACACAAAGCAGCTTCTGGAGGAGAATGAGGAGAAACTGTGTATTAAGGTATTACAGACGCTCAGGGAAATGATGACCAAAGATAGAGGCTATGGAGAAAAGGTAAGGTACAGTCCATCATTCTGTTAAACACTGTCTTTATTCAGTAAAGGAAAACAAAACTCCTGCTTTTTCAAGCTGTTTTGTATGTGTAAGCACTTCTAGGCTGGAGCAAGGGCAAAACACTTTTAGTCAACTAATACCTTTCAAATCATATTTGAAGTTAAGCTTGTTTCTGTTGCTTTTCTTCTTGAGACTGGCAAGTTTAAGTCTAATCCCTGCAGTTGCTGGCACTCTAAAATATCAATTTTGTTACCTTTTTCTGAAGGCTGTGACCTCTATCTGCTTCCTGGGTCTAGGTGACTCTTCAGGTCATGTAACCTTGCAACAAGGAGGTGTTTTGTAGTTAATTTGAATTTGTGTACAACTGAGTAATCTTGTGATTTGTAGATGGAAACTCTCTGTACACCCACCCATGTCTCTTCTTTCCCTTTCCTACATACAAGTCTTGACTGGTTGAGAGGAGCATTTTTCTGTAGGTACAGACCTGTTCTTTATTTCCATCGGGAGAGTGTGTATGCACCCATATGTTTGTGTTTCTAGAAGTGGCTACAGTCAGCTGAGACTGGGATTTAGAGATTCTCCTGGCATTCTGATCAGCTGAGGTTCTTCCCATGCCACCCAGTAGGTTCAGAGGAGCACAGCCTGCAGTGAAGGTGTTGGGGAGCAGCTGGGAGTGGGGACTGGGGGGAGCTGGGGTGTGCCAGGGCTCTCTCTGCCACTGGGAGGCCATGCCCAGGAGCAGCTGCTGTCTCAGCCCAGTTCTCCCCCACAGATGGGTTTGGAGCTGTTGCCTTGTGCTCAGTTCACAACAAAAAGGGCAAAAACTTCAGAGATCAGAGTTTCAGAACAGCAGGAATCGTTTGTAGCAGCTGCCAGGGTGGGAGATGCTCCACAGGCGGAGGAACCTGCAGCGCCCTGGCCAGCTGGGAATGTCACCAGGAGGCAGGAGCAGGACGTGGTGCCAGGGCCATGGGGAGGCAGCCTGGCACACAGGGGTGTGGGCTGCTCCCAGCACACCCAGGGAGCACAGGCAGTGCCAGGGAGAAGGAGACTCCCAAGAAAATGCCCCGAGGGTAGGGATGGCCAGGGCTGTGCTCCCTGCCCTGCCAGGAAGGCTCTTCCCACATGCTGCCAGGTGCCAGCCCAGCTCCAGCTGCTGCTGTGCTCCTGCCTGGGGACTGTCTCCTTGTGCAGCAGCAGTGGCTTTGAGTCAATTCACGGGCTTGAGGGAATTCCCTGGCCAGCTGCAGGAAAGTAGCATGCCCCTGTGGGATGAGGAGGGAGCAGGGGAGGGCATAGCTGTCAGCTTGGAGCACATTGTCCTTCTCTGCTCAAGTGGCTGAATCCTGTGCTGGGGCATCACCTTCTGTCCTCTCCTCAAGGTCACTGAGACATCCCAGCTGGCTGTGGCCTGCAGAAGTCAGGCTGCTCCTGGGAAAGGAGTGGGATTGGTGATCCTCTAATGGGTGTTGGTATTTCCTGATGTTCAGCACTGGGGGTGTAACAGATTCAGTGTAACCACAGATCACATCTTACGCTTCTCTAGCAGATCAGTGTGTCCTCTCCGGTTAAAACAGCCAGGAGCCACTGTCCAAGGTCACCTTAAGTAATAAAAGCAGTGTGTGATGCATACTGTATATACTACACACCAGTAAAACCCAAATCAGAGCTTTGAAAGTTTTCCTTAAGTGTAATCTGCCACTGAGAGGTTTTCCAAAATGGAAACCAATTTCTCGGAGTTTCTTAGACTTTATTCAGCTAACCTGGATGAAACAGTATTTCTAGAATCTGCAGTTAACATACCTTGCACCATTCAGACCATGGAGAACCCCACAAGATGCTAAAAAATCTTCAAAGTGTGGCAGAAGCATTAATTTCTGAAGCAGTAGCTCAGTTACATAAGGAGTCAGGATATGCCTGCCTGTGAAGTGATTTCTGAGTCGGAAGAAGCAGCTGAGTGCTCACAGATAGACTGTGAGTAGTAGTAGAACAGCTTTTACTGTCTGGCTGTGAGCAGTGCAGTGGGATTTATTCTCCCTTGTGACTCAGAGAACTGAATTTAGTCACCACCTAAAAGGCATCACCTTTTGTTTTTAAAATCATCCTGTAGTGTAACAAAAAAAAAAAAAAAGGAAAAAACCCTCTTATATTGTAAAAACCCCATTGTAAATCCTGGAGTCCCTACGTAGGGGTGGTTCCATACATGGAGGTGGCAGAGCTCACCCTTGTGAGCAGCTTATTGACTTCACAAGCACAGAACCATGGGAAGGCTTGGCTTGGAGGGGACCTTAAAGATGACCCAGTTCCCTCCCTGCCATGAGCAGGGACACCTTCCATAGCCCAGCCTGGCCTTGAACCCTTCCAGGCATGAGGCAGCCACAGCTCCTCTCTCTGGGCAGCGTGTGCCAGGGCCTCCCCACCTTCACAGGGAAGGATTCCTTCCTGAGAAGCCACGTGAAGCTCTCTCAGTGCGGAGCTGTCAGTCCCTGTCTGTTCCTGTGCCAGGGCTCCCAGCTGTCCCCCACAGCCCTGTCCAGCCCCAGAGCTCTGGGGAGGTTCTGGCAGCGCCTGTGCTTCTGCTGCAGCACCACGTGCTGCTCTCTGGAACAACCTGCCTTACATAAGGATGGGCTCCTCCTCTCCTGCTGGCTCTCCCAGGTCACCTCACCCTGCTGGCCCGTGTCCCTGAGGAGGGTGGGCAGTGCAGGAGGACACGGGGCGTGCTCCTGTCACCCAGGGCCTCGGCCCCACAGCTGGGGCTCCTCAGCAGCGAGCAAAACCCGTGGGGAGAGCACAGATGTACAGAAGCCTGTGGGAAGGCTGAAATTTTTACATATTGCTGAAGACTCCTCGCTTGGCACGCGCTCAGGATGGCTCAGTGACGGGGAGCATACTGTGGAGTATTTAATAGGCACAAAACTGCACTACATTGACAGTGTAGGCTAGACCCAAGTTTTTCACTGTGCTGAAACATGTCATTCATGCACGTCTCTCCGGGTGCCTACCAGCTGACTCGCCCCAGCTCTGCAGGACTTGCCCTGCAAAGCTCCATTTTTCCTCCCAGAGTGGAAATGCAGCCCCTGCACTGCTGCTGCTCATGGCTGGTGACACTCCCGTGCCCAAGGGTGAAGTCCTTGGCTCTGGGTCAGCCAGCCCACGTGGTCTGTCCCTGGCACAGGAACAAAGCCAGGGTACATCCTGCCTCCCAAGCTGCCTGGCACAGCATTCCCAGCAGTGTCTGTTCCCTAAACCAGGGCTGGCAGGTGTTCCTCGTGCCCACTGCAAAAATAATGTTGGATTGCAGCATTAAAGTGTCAAATGATTTATAAGATCCTTACATGAAATTTGTGTTTCGTTTCTCTTACTAATCCTTGCTTTCAATTCTTCCCCTTCTTTCTTTCCCGGCAGATTACCATTGAATTGGATAATGCTGAGGTTTTAATTTTATTTCTTTTCTCCAGTGTTGTTTCTATGGTGTTTGTTTTACCAGTAGCCCTGTGATCTGTCCTGTCTCTGCAGCACTGAGCCTTCTGATTTGTGTGCCTGTGTCAGTGAATTAGTGGAGTTTTCAGTCTGCTGTGTGTCTATCCTGGGAATAGTTACCATAACTAATTCCATATGTCATTACTTGGAATATTAATCCAGATGGAGTTATCACTTTTGGTAGCCTGCAATCAACCGGTGCTGTAGTAGATCCTGTGAAGTTTAGGATCAGATCTGGAGGATGAACTGCTCCAAGCAGTCAGCATTTAGCACTTGGCCACCATTCCTGTGTCATGTGTGAAGGGGTTATTTCTTGTTATTTGGGAAGCTAAACTGTGAGCTTTAATGGTGTCCATGCAGGAGCTGGAAGAAGGTGGGTGCAGGTGGCACTGGGGAGGGGCAGGTCCTTGTGCAGAAATTGTGCTGCTGCTTTTCCCAACAAGGTGACAGTCCTGCAGCTCGGGGGAGCACTGCAGTGCCCTTGCTGTGCCTCAGTGGGGTTTGGGTGTAAAAAGCCCTCTTGGAGGGAAAACTTGGAGTTGAACTGCAGTGGAGCTTTCCAAGGACTCTGACAAGCAGAGTGTCTGGTCGGGGCAGCAGCACAGGGCGGAGGGAGCTGAGCTGCCTCTGCTGTGCAACTTCCTCATCAGCTCAAAAAAACCCTGGTGTGGGCGTGGAATTTGCATAAATGTATGATACTGAGAAAGTGATTGACTGGCACCTTATTTTACTGAAATACCACGGAAAAAAGAAATATTTTCCTCTCCGTGCTTTGTTTCCTGTGTTCTCTCCCAAGCCAGCCTTTTATTTGGAACAAAGCTCAACCACTTAAAATGTCTAAAGCATTTCTGACCTTTATTTAGTGGAGTAGGTCATGAAATCTACAGAAAGCAATTTACAGTGTGACTTGTTAATTTTGATGTTTATCACCTGAATTCACTGGGTAAACTTCATTGTGAAAATGAACTATTTGGGGACCTTGCTTGGTGAAATGGATTTGGAAGCCAAACTATTCCACACTAAAGTAGACAAATGCTGTGCACATCACGCAGGGTCAGCTTGGAGGGTCTTTTCTGTTCAGTAGGGCTTTTAGGGCTGGAGCTGAAAGGTCCCTTCCCTAAGAAATGGATTTCCTATAACTGCTTTCAGCCCAGCGTCTGATTTTGACCTGAAAGACATTTGTTGTTGCACAAGTTCATTTACTGCTCTGCCATCACCTCTGAGCTGTGCTGGGATGAGATCTCAGGTGTGTCTCCAAGCTCGACACACATTTCTGGCATTACAGAGGTGCTCTGCTGGTTTGTTGTGTTTGGTTTTTTGTTTTTTTTTTTTGTCAATAAACCCAGTTTTTTCCCCTCTTACCTGGGGAATAAGCAGCCTGCTCTGGTTTCCAGAAGTGAACCTGTATCACAGAAGTGTTTCCATCAGGCCAGGTCCTTTGGATGATGTGCTGCTGCAGCTTCCCAGAATAGCAGCACGTGTGTATATGTATAAATCTAGCTTGGAGAAACTTCAGAGAGAAAGTTGAATTGTTTAATTGCAAATTAAGTCATAATGTGAAACTCTTTCCCTTTTGGTTTCTGGCTGTGATGTGCTGTCTTTGCCTGCAGTAAATCAGCCAGAGCGTGCAGAGCTATTTCAGATTTGGTCTGGAGGCTGCAAAGGAGGAATTTTATTGCTCCTTAATGGAGCAAGTGCATGGAAGGAGCAGGTGTGTGTATAACCATCAGCACTGAGCACTGGCTGCATAGGGAAAGGGATTCAGATGGAGTTGGAACCACTGGCAAGTCTCAGAAATCCTGGGGTTTTCTTTTTTCCTTTTTTTGCCCTTGTCAGCCTTGGAAACTCTAAACATTTAGGGCAAAGAATACAAAAATCTCCATCGTTAGTAATATTATTAACTTGGTTTTCTGTCAAAACTATGCACACTTTAATTGTTTTGGTCAGCTGAAATACTCCTTATTCCCTTGGGGGAAACTCCATTGAAGTTACTGTTTCATGGTTACTGTACATGATTTCATGGTGGTTTTTTATGTAGGTTGAGTTATCTTAGTTGTGTTCTGCAAGGTAATCCCAGCAAGCAGTGGAAAAAAAAAAAAAAACAAAACCAAAGGATATTAAAAATGCCAGGAGATTCATGTGTTTGTTAGTGAAAGTTGTGATAGAAAGTCATGACAGACCCTCTTTAATGTTTTTGTGAGTGAAGAAGGGAGTGTCCTTTGGGAGTGGGTGAATAATGCTGGAATTCACCCCATGGTAGGAAATCCCCTGAGTGTGGGGCTGGCACCAGCCCTGGGCAATTTTGGGCTGAGCTGGAGAAGTGGAGTGGAAGGGAACAGCAGGGGTGGTGCTGTTGTCCCAGCTCACACTTCTGTTGAGGGTTTGTGTGTAATTTGTGTAATTCCCTTTGTGCTGGAAGGGAGGGACAGGGAGGAACTGCAGCTTCCCAAGGAGAAGGGGTGCAGCATTGATGGAAAACCCAAACCATTGAGAACTGTGTCACACCACGGTGGCACCGTGGTTGTGCTGGTTCTCTCCTGGTTTTGGGGAGTTGTGAGCTCAGAGCTTGGCCTTTGGGTTGTGCTGGGGCTGCTCTTTGTCTCTCCTGGAGCGTGGGGTGGGAGCAGGAGCTGAAGAGCTCCACAGGGTGTGTTTGACATGGGCTTTGTGCAGGTGTCTCAGGTGATAAAGCCAAAATCCCAAGGCAGGGCATTGTCCTTAAAAGCCCTTGGGCTGAGTCTCTGTTGGTGCCTCCTTCCCAGGCTGGAGCTGCTCTGATCATGTTCCTGATGGAGCTGCTGCCTGTGCTGCTGTCTCAGGGAAGAGCTTCAGGGCCGAGGTGAATTCTTCCCAAGTGCCACCAAGTGTGAATCTTCACACAACAGCGAGAACTAAACCCTGCTTGTAATTAGACACAACAGCTTAATTTGCTGTTAATGCAATCCTCAGCCCACTGAGGAGCGCAGGCGTGATGCAAATGCAGATTTCCCAGTGCTGCATGGTGAGCTGCACCGTGGGCTCCCTGTGCTCCAGGCCAGCCCAGCACTGCTCCTCCCTGCCAGGGCACTGGGAGAGGACGTTCCTGTCCATCCTCCCAGCCAGGGCTGGCGTCTGGGGACACCGTGGCCCAGTTTCCACCTGCAGTGCGAGTCCTGGGTACTAAAACACACCCGTCCTGGAGAAGCCATGAATGTTTTATGGCCTGCCAGGCAGGGCCCCGTTGGTGCTGACCTGCAGGTGGCACGCGCAGGATGCCGATCGCGCTGTGAGATGGCCTACTTTGCCTTTTTTTTTTATATTCCTTTTTCCCCTCCCAGCCACATTGCAGTGAGCTGTTCCGCTGGGCACCTGCCAACATTCAGGCAGCAGTTACATAAGAAGAGCTTTTTTTCCTGGAATTTAGGCCTGCTGCTGATGTGTGACCTTCAGCAGTAATTGCCAATAAAGGCGGTGGGGATGTTTACAGGCACCGGGGCTGGCCCGCAGCCTGTGCCGGTAGCACCGAGCTGGGGCTGGGCTCTGCTTCCCCAGCCTGATCCCACTGCAGCCCTGTTTCCATTTCCAGGGTGAAACACGGGTGCTCTGCTTCCCCACCCTGATCCCACACCACTGCAGCCCTGTTTTAATTTCCAGGGTGAAACAGGGGTGCTCTGCTTCCCCCCAGCCTGATCCCACACCACTGCAGCTGTTTCATTTTCCAGGGTGAAATGGGGATGTTCTGTTGCTTCCTCCAACCCTCAGGGCTCAGGTATGGGCCAGCAACCACCCAACCAAATCCGGCACAGAGTTTCCCTTGTAGTTATTTAGGGTTTTTTTTAGGGTTGTGTTGGTGTATTATCTTTTTTTTTCAGTAGTGACAGCTCTTTATGCAGCTGATATATCTACAGGCAGCTCTCTCCAGTAAAATGCACTTGCAGACCCACTCAGTAGAGTTTAGGTTTGGGTTTTTTTCACCTCTTTGCTTTCATCTTGAGGTTTCAAGGAGGTGAAAAGGGAACTGAAAATCCTGGTTCAGAGGAATTGCCTGAATTAACCTTTTCCCTGCTCTTTGTCTATGATAAACTAAAATTCCAGTGGCTAAGGTGCAAAATATGTGCTGGTTTATGCATTTTTGATGGGAGTTAGGAAATGTATTAACCTCTTCAGAGCTGGAAAGCTGCACTTGGGAATATTTTCCTTGTAGAGAGCTTACTCTGCAGTCATTTCTCTTGAGTATTTTTCACTTAGACAGTGCTTCACTTGTTATGTCTCAAGCAGAGGAAATGCAGGCACTCATAAATTTTTGTGGGCTGCCTTCTATTTTTTTTTTCCCCTTGAGAAATCCTGCAATCTTTGGACTGGGCTTTTTTTTTTAACATGGACTGGAATTGGTGAACTTCTTGGAAAAAGAGACTGGAACGCTTCTTACAGTTACTTGTCACCAAAAAAATAATAGTTATACTATCTTACTGGTTAATTAAAACTGCTGCTGTAGAATGTGTTGTGAAGGTAGTTCTTACTGTATTCAGTGGAAGTCCTGCAAGACTGAGGATTTAAAGAGGAGGAAGTGGTTGCACTCCCACTGAAGTCTCCAGCTCCTGGAAAGTCCCAGCCCAAGTTAAAACATGATTTCTCCACGGAAAGCTCTGGAAAATGAGGGAAGCCATTCTCCTAGGCAGATCTGGGTGACCTTTGAGTGCAGACACTGGCAGATTTGCCAGCTCCTTGGCTGGCAGTGCACAAAGTCTCTGCACATCCCCTGAGCTGAAGGAGGATGTTCAGCCCTGTCCCTGCCCTGGGTGTGTGGCAAGGCCAGGGCTGGGAGCTGGGGGGCTGCACCTGCCCCCAAAATCCCACCTGCCTTCTGGGGAACCTGTGCCAGGACAAGGTGCTGCCCCACATCTCCTGCTGCTGCCTGATTTAGGCAGCTCTGAGATGCTCCATCCCTGAAAATGCAACGTCTGTACAGGGGGAAATGTAACGTGGGAAGTTTGTCAAAGCAGTTCAGTGCTCCTGGGTCCCAGTTATTCCCCTCTGCCCTGAAACTTCTCCATAACAAGTCAAATGCTTGTTTGACAAACACCTACAGATCATCTGCAGGGGCTAGAAATTTCCTATCCAAATTTCTCCTCAGCTCCACAAGGTAACAGTGTTGGCTTTACAAAGGGGACTTGGCAAGGAAGCTGCACAGAGTTTTGTGGTATTTTTAAAGAGTTATGAAGGACAGCAACATAATTTGTGCTCTAGTCTGTTGCCATGAATCAGACACAAGGTGATGCTTTTGCTGTGTGCCTTTCAAGGAAGAGCTGATGGTATTTCAAAGGGAAGAGCGGGGAAGTTCAAAGAAGGGAGGAAAAAGTGGAAAGGGACTTGGAGGACTCAATCTGAACAGCCATTCCCACTGGAATTCCAGCTCCTACTGGAGATGGCAATGCAGGAGCTGAGGCAGAGGCTTCAGAATAACATTTATCTGAGATCTTCACATCTCTAGTTCCTCGCATCTGGATGTACAACCTGGCTATCAAAAGCTTAATGTGCTATTTGGCTGACTCTGCAGTTGTGTTTTCCCTTTTTATTTCCTCCTCTCTGCCAAATGTCTCCCCCTGCCACCCCAGTAATGAGATGCCATATGCATGGAGTTGGGTCAGTGCCTGAATTCACAGATTTTGGGACCAGAAGGGACCTCTCAGTGGTTGAACCTGACTTCCTGCACAGCCCAGGGCATCCTGCCCCTCACCATTGTCTATCCACAGAGCCAAATCCATGGAGTTTGGCTCAGCTTTCTCAGAGTGCTTAGTTGAGCCTGAGGACCTCCCAGGACAGGACAGAGGGATGTTTGGAGAAAGACTTGAAGAAATTGTCTGCAGGTTTGGAAAATGTCATCATTTCAGCAGTCTGAGGTTTGTCACCTCTCAGTCCTTTGAGCTCTGGGGCAGCCTGAAGTGTAGGAGATTTGTGCTTGGAATTGTGCTGGTTTGTCCGTTGTTTTGTCAAAATTCCAAAGTCTGGTGAGGCTGAGGAGAAAAGGACCAGGTTTTTGAACGTGTGTTTGTGTGGTCACACAAATGTGAGTTTTCTGATCAGGTTATTTCCCTCTCATTAATTACAATGTGAGATGTTTTCCAGCCTGTTTTGCTGAAGCCACTCTCTGGAGCAGCCCCAGTCTGTGAACTGGAATCTTCACCAGCCTTTTAAATGCATTTCAAGCTTTTTCACTGCTTGGTGGTCTGGGTGTTCGCTGCATAGTTGGGTAAAAAAAGTGGAGAAAAGCAATTCTGGTACTTCAAACTTGAATGAAAGTCTTTTTGCTTTTCCTCAAACCTTTTCCACTCTATCACAGCAGTAGTTTGAATTTTCTGTGAAGGAAGGATTAAGCAACTTTCATCGTGATTGTTATTTTGAAAGCAATCAAGAATAAAACTTTGAAGAATTCCTCTAAACCATAAAGGAAAAGGATGGAAAGCTCATCTGTATGTCAGAAACTGAGATGTAAAGAATTCACCCTGGAGCTGTCACGTGCTCTGGTGGTTTTTGGGGGGCATACATCCACTCTTGAGTCAGACAGCCTGTTCTGGGAAGCACACGTGGCGTGTGCTGGGGAAATGGATGCTGGAAGCACTCTGGTCACCAGAGGGTCAGAGATTGTGCATCTCCAGGCATGGCTCGTGGGGAGTGGTTTATTGGCCAGCCTTGGGGGAGTGGAAACTTCAAAGGAAGAGAGGGTTTTGCTCAGCAAGTTGAAAGGACCTTTCCCTGCACAGATGTTGGATTCTGACCCGGCCACCCACTGGATTCCCGTTTAAAAGCTGTCCACAGTGTCCTGCTAATCACCTGGCTGTGTTTGGTATTCCAAAACCTGCCCCAGCCCCCCAAACCATCACTTCCTTATAGCTGGAGAGCTGAAATATATGGAGGTACAAGAAATCTTGGAAAATTACTGCTTTGGGCTGCTCTCCCACCCTGTTCAATCCTTGTAAAGCATAAGGTGATACTTGGCTGTTGCAGCACACACAGGAGAGTGCAAAGAGTAGCACAGCAACAAGAGCTCAATAATTCTTTCCTGTTTGAACCTATTTTGACTCAAAGAATAACAATTTCAGGATTTGGAGTTTATATTCTTACTGCAAGTTTGCTGAGGGCTGTGCTGCTGTGGATGATCCACGTGGGCATTGCCCAGACCAGTGGTTTTGCCCAGTTCAGTGTGTGGGGCTGGCTCTGGTGTGCTGTCTGTGCCACAGAGGGAAGGCACAGCGATTTGTGAGCTGGAATTTGTAGTTTTAGCTTGGGAAAGAGCAAACTAATTTTATGCTGATTCTTCATTTGTGCTGTGCTGCTGCCAAAATATAGATGTATGTTTGGTTGAAATGGGGTCAAGGTATCAGCCCAGGAATCCCAGAATGGTTTGGGTTGGGAGGGACCCTAAAGGTCATCCAGTGCCACCCCTGCCATGGGCAGGGACACCTTCTACTGTCCCAGGGTGCTCAGAGCTCCATCCAGCATGGCCTTGGACACTTGAAGGGATGGAAAGTCCACAGTTTCTCTGGGAAACCTTTACCAGTGCCCAGGAGGAAACTTTTGTTTGGAATCCTGAGTCCAGCAGCCATGTCCACTTGACCTGTCAGCTTCAGTCTCCCCTCCCCAGGAGGAAGGGACCTCATTTCCCCTGCAGGGGAACAGGCCCAGTTTCCTTGCTGCTGTTGGCTGCTGGGGAAGGCAGGGATGTTTCCTGTGCCCCAGGCAGGTTGTGCAGCCAGGACAATGTGCCCAGCCTCCCCATGAGCTGTCCCAGGGCCAGCCTGGGAGCAGGGCAGGGCAGGGACGGGGTGTGCTCTGCAGGAACGAGCTGCTTCCTGTTCACTTGTGCTCCTCTGCCTTAAACCCTCCCTGCTTCCATTTGGCCACACAAGGGGCTTGCATGCTTGAGACGTGTCCAGGAGCAGTGACAATGCAAGGAAGCCACTGCCAAAGGCCGTGGGAGCTGGCCAGGAGCGAAGTCCCTTAGGAGGAGAATGGAGAAGGGTCTTTTTCCTGGCCAAGGAGCACCACAGGGGAAGTGCTCGCTCCTGGGGCTGGAGTGGAATCTCCTGATTGCTCCTGCTGCATCTGTGGCCTCGCTCTCCCTTTGCTGGGTGCTCCCCAGGCTGCTGCAGGTCCTGGGTTGCTCTCCCAGCCTGTACTCCGTTGGTCTGTCTGTCCCTGAGGCCTCTGGGCAGACATGGCCAGGAATGCCTGGCTCAGTTTGGGGTTACAGGATTGTGAGACTGTTATTTCCTGGTGTCTGCTCCTGAGAAGTTACAGCAATTTCCCCACAATTAAGTCAGCAGTTCAGTTTAAATGTTCAGTTCTCTGTTGTGTGTCTGTGCTCGACTAGATAAAAGTGACTTGTCTTCATCTGTTTCAGTGGAAGATCAGCATTTTAAATTTGAAAAGCTGTCACCATTCAGGCCCTTATTTCATTGCTCCTTTTGGTGCTGTATCTTTTATCTTGAGGAAAGTATGCTTATAGATGAGAATCCACGGAATACATTTTTAAGCTAAAATTATAAAGCTGCCACCTTTGTGATACACAGCCCTGGCTTCCTCCTCCTTCCCAGTGGGGTGGATGTGCAGCATTCCAGTGACAGATCCTGGGGGTGTGGTCCCCAAAAGTGCTCTGGGCACCTGCAACTACATTTTTTTGCTTGTGCCTCTGAGTTCATGCAAAGCAGATTGGGATGTTCAAAGGATACCTGTGGAATTTGCCAAACGTGGCCCTTTTAGGAGCAGGGTGGGAGGGTGTAAACAGTAGTTACAGCTATAATTCATTTGCGATGATTCAGCTGAAGTCAAGTGCTTTGCCAGCTCCCTTCCCCTCAGTGTTGACCACTGGATTGCTGTTGGGATGAAAGGTTCTGGAGGAATAACTAATTTTTCTGCATTTTACTTTCAACTAGCTGCCGCAAGCTCCAGAAACGGAGAGCCCTGTAGAGGTGTGTCAGCCACCTATATTTGTACAGCACACAAATATTGGTGTTTCAGTAGTCCTAGTGGAGTGTCTTGTTGGTAAAAACCCCTGTGAAATGTGTGTTCCTGCGTGGTGTTAGACAGTGAAAATAAGTAGATTTGTTAAAGTGCCTTAATCCAATACAGCACCAGTGTGGTAGTCTGAAAATATTAAAAAAATGTAAGCTAATCCTAAATCTGTTCCCTTCAGCCATTTCCTTTATTCTTTAAGGGTGGCACTGGGAAAAGTCTCCTCTCAAATTTTCCTACATTGACAAAATGAGATTTTGTTTTGGCTCCTAATACAGAATTTGGTTTTCCCTTTGCCTCACATACTTAAAAACTTCAATACTTTAGGGAAAGGGAGGTGTCAGAAGTTCTTAGTGGAAGCTTCATAACTCCAGAGCAATTGGTGTCCCATTCAAAATGCCCCAGTGGACGAGCTCAGGGTCACTGCACATTGTCAAGGTCACTGGTTCTAAGGGAACTGGACATGTGGAAACATGTCCTTTATGTGCATAAAGCAGATTATTTGCCAAAAAGAAGGCAGAAAAATTTATCAAATGTTAAATTCCTTTGAAATTCATGGGACATCCAGTGGCATTGGTAGATTGTACAACTGGGTGCCAAATCAGTGCAAATCTAAATGAAACAACATGGGAGTCTAAATCTGGGAGAGTGTTGATTCTCTGAGCTGTGACATTTATAAATGTGAGATCATGTAGAAAAAGAAATGTTTGTGATGGTTTAGGCCTTCGTATTTGTAATTTTTGTGGAATAGTGTTTAAATGTAACCTGAAACTCTGAGTGGTCATCAAATGGATTTGAGATGTCTGGGAGATGGCTCCTGGTTTCTGATGTATAGAGCTGTTATTCTACACCTTTTCAGACGCTCTAAAGCAGTAAAACCCCAATGTGCTTCAGCTTTGCAAAGTGGAAGTTGCATTCCTGGAAATGAGTACCTAAAGTGAGAGAGATTTGATTTGTGGCCGTGCTGAGGGGCTCTGTTCAGTGACTCCCCACTGACATGCTGGCCATTGGCAGGGAGCCCCCCCAGGCTGCTCCAGAAGCCCTCCCCAGTCTCAAATGAGTTTCAGTGACCACAGTGGGACGTGTTGGAGTCCCTCACCCCCAGAGTGTGTGTCCAGTGGGCTGGGGGGGTGTTCCTGTGTGTCTGTGCATGGGCATGCGTGGGCTGGGCCCCCCCAAACCTGTGTGTGTCCCTGGGAGCTGTGACAGCAGCCAGACGCCGTGTTTCCTGGAAGCCCAGCACTGCTGGCACATGTGCATGCCGGGGGGTGTGTGAGGGTGGCAGAGCAGAGGGCTCAGGGCTGGCAGAGGGCAGGTGTCCTGTTTTCGATGGCTTGTCAGTCCATCTGCCTCATCTCCCCCCTCACATCCAGCTGTGACTTCCCCAGTATCCCCCATGAGTGCCAAGATGTTGGTCTCTCTTGAGTGTTGTTCTGCTTTAAAATGAACTTTCTGCACGCACAGCAGGAGCTTGATCAATCTCTACCACAGAGGCAACTGGAGGATCATAGAAGGGTATGTACAGCAGTCAAGTGCATTCAGAATTCATCTCTCCCTTTCCCTTTTAAACAGTGAAGCCTAAGTCACGTAAGAAACTTGTGTGGTTACATGCTGGCTGTTGGGCTCTTGGAAAATCCAAAAAATGAGCCATATTTACAGAGTGAGGTGCTGGAACCCCTTCTCTGGGGTTACATGGAAGGGACAAGTGCTGGGCTGCTCTCAATTACACTCAGGTCCTGGTCTGGTCCATCCACCCTGTCAAAACATCCCCTCCCTTGTGAAGTGACATTCATCAGTGTTCGTGGAGTTGGCTCCTCTGGCCACACCAGCCCTTTGTAACCAGCCAAGCTGCAAAATCAGCATTGTTGGTTCCTTTCTCCCTTTCTTCTGCTCTCATAGCTGGGGACACAACGACTTCTAACTGCTTCACTCTAAAATATTAAAGATGCTCTGTTTTAAAGCTTCTAACAGGTTTCTGATATCACTTCGAGTTGTGTGTTGCATCTGCATTGCTGATGCATGTGCAGTGATGTTTCTGTGTGACTTACTCTTACTTTACCTGGTGTGAATGCAGATGAAACTGGACACTGTTGGGTTTCTTCCTAGGTACCATATTTGATTTTTCTGGTTACTGCCAAACATCTGATATTTGTTTGCACACTGCCCTCGTCAAAGTGGTGCACAGCACTAACAGGATGGTTAAAGAACTGTTCTGGAGCCAAGCATTGCAGCTGAATTAATTAGAACATTTCTTAAATACCACTTATTTTTTCTCCCTTCTGCTTTGATCACATACTCATATTTTGTTAGCTGATACCATGGGTTTGGATAAATTTGTAGGAACCAAAGCTTTTCTTCCCAGTTAGAGTTTGAAATGCTGGTGACTATGTATTGCCAGACCTGGATCAGCACACTCTAACTAGGAACAGCTGCTTCATACTTGTTCCTGTTGTGTTTTCTGATTTGTCTTGTTTTGGATACACAACACCTACAGACACCAGAGGTGCCTGTCCTGGTCAGGTCTCCACTCACCCCAACTATTATGACCATGGAACAGAAGTCACCTCCTGCTCCACAAGGGGCCAGAAGGAGAATCTGGGGGCAGCACCAAGAGCTTTAGTTGCCCTCCTGAATTCAGGCAAGGTGGAGCTTGCTGAGCAGCTGTTCTCGAGGCTGGATGTGTGTTATCTTTGCAGTAAGTAGTAAAAATCACTGGTTTAAATGCCATTTGACAGGATGGCTGCCAGTTAGTTCAGCAGAGGAGGAAAAAGGTGATGTGAGAACACCCTTGTAGCCATTTGTGTCCTAGGGCACATCTAGGTGTCAAGTTGCCTTTCCAATCAGTGCACATGTACAAGGAAGATGTAGTTCAGGGGTTTTTTTTTGGTCTGGCTTGGCCTTGTTCTGTAGCCTCCCTCACCTGCCAGACTGGGAACAGGGAGGTGGATAAAGCACTGCCTCGTGTACTAAGCACTCCAATGTCTTTGTCAGTCCCAGGAGCTCCTCCAGGAAGGGTTTGCTGGAACTCCTGAGCTGTCTCTTGCCTCTCCCACATGGTTCACTCTTTGGCCCAAGCGGTGATGGGGAGCATATGGCCCTTGGAGAAGTGCTCATCTCCTTCTACTGTTGCTTCCACAGGAGTTTTCCTTTTTTCTGTTGTTTGGGTCCTTTTGGAAGCAGCTGGTTGGAACACTGACTGTGTGTTTATTTTGCATCCTGTTCCCTGACACTTGCTCCCTCCCCATCTGATCCCATAAAATGCAGCTCCTGTGCTGCAGCTTTCACACTGATAATCCACAGGAACCATTTCTGAGCTGCTGGATTGTAGTGACAGGGTGGCAGTGGGAGCCCTGACTGGCGCTCCAGCCCTGTGGGGAGGGCAGAGATCCCTCAGCAGCTCAGGCAAGTGCTGGGCTTTTCCCTGTGGAAGGGATTTCTGAAATTTGGTAAAGAACTGATTTTCAGACAGGCTTTTGTCTTTTTTCTCTTTTGGAGTATAAGGATCTCTTGAAGTGACTTTCTGAGTGCCAGCTGTGTATAAAATCAGTGGGACTGCAGCAGGGCTGGAGTTCTGTACAAGCCAATTAATGCACATTTATGTTGTTCCATTTACTTACTTGTGTTTTGAAGACCTCCTGTGCAAGTTTAAAGAGTAACACTTGGTGTTTATAATAGCTAATGTATTAAATGACCTCTTGAATCTATAGTCAGACAACCAATTTCATTTGAAATACAACTGAAAATCTGTAAATCAGTGACAAGCACAAGTTTTGTGAATGGAATTAAAGATAAGATGCTTTAGTTAATTAGACATATTTTTAATATGAAATTATTTTTGGCTAGATCCATTTTTTTTAAGTTTTTTTTTTTTCCTAAATCCCCAGAAAAGTCGTTCCCTCTCCTCTGCAGCGCTGTCCCGGGATGGTTGCCATTAGCAGGGCAGGAGCTCCTGGTGACAATAATCCCCAGTTCTCCTTTGTGCACAAAGACCTTACAGAAATCCCTTAATCTCCATGTGGTGTTTGTGGGCTGGCAGTGCTGCCAGCTTTGTCCAGCTCCCCAAAGCCCTGGGAATTCCTGTGGAGGCTGAAGTGACAGCAGTGGGGTGACGTTCCACCTGGAGGTGTTAGGTCTCTGCTGGCTGGCACTGGGGCCGTGCTGGAGCTCCAGGATTTGGGGTTATGTGAGGACCTGCCCTGGGCAGTGCTGGGGTGGGAGGGCTGGCGTGACTCGGGCAGCTGCCAGCAGGGAACAAAGAGCCAGGATCCAGCGGGATCGCTCGGGTTTCCGCTCGGCAGCTGATGGATCACGTCAGCTGCTGGTGGAGGGACAGCAGAGCACAGCCCTGCAGGGCTGGTGGGATGGCAAAACAGGAGAGGTGTGGGGAGATTAAATTGTTCCTTAAAACCGTTTCTAATGCTCCTCTAATCCACCTCTTGATTTTGTGTTGGTGCTGTACAGATGCAACTCCATTGCATTTAAGACCGAGACAATAGAACTTAATTAAAACAGAACTCTCAGAAAATTAAATCTGTCTAGAAAGCTTTACATAAAACCTGAACTGCAGCTGTCTCTGTGCTGCATGGGGGCACCCATAGTCTCATTGAAACCCCTCCAGTGTCCCAGCCTGCCCCAGCACATCAGGAGCTGCTCAGTGGATTTCTCCAGCTCTCAGGGTTTCATTCCCTCTCCCTCACCGCAGGAAGGGTACTGGTAACAGCAGCCCTGCTGCCAGTGAACGTGGGTGGTTGGCCTGTTCGTGGGGCTCCCGTGGTGATTTCCTTCTCCTCTTTGCACGCAGGGCGAGGCCCTGAGGCAGGTTTTGGTGAACCGCTACTACGGCAACGTGCGCGCGGCCGGCCGGCGCGAGAGCCTCACGGCCTTCGGCAACGGGCCCCTGTCGGCCGGCGGCTCCGGCAAGGCCGGCCCGGCAGGTAGGCCTTGCTCTGCTCATCCCCGGGCTGCCCTCACCCTGCGCCGGGGTGTATTCCTGACAAACCAGCACCCTACGGCTCAGATCGGGATGTTTTCCCTCACGGATTTGTCTATGAGCTCCCAAAAAGAGTAAAACTGCCCATGTGGGTGACTGCGGTTGAGAGCAAAACTGGCAGAAAGAGCTCTTTGTGCTTTTCAGTCACTGCCTTGGGTTGGCTTGATGTGACGTTGCTTTGAATAAATATACTTAGACATCCTGATCAATTTCATATTTGCAATAATATCTAGGGAATGTGGCCATAAGGATGTCAGATTATTAACCATTTCTGAAAGAAAGCCATTTCATGGTATTGCAGAGATTGTGGGGTAGGATGGGCAAAAATTCCATTTGAAGTCAGTTATACAGTGAAGTTCATTTAATTCGAGGCCATTGCTAAAACAGTCACTGATGGAATCTCAGAATGGGTTGGGTTGAAAGGGACCTTAAAACTCATCCTGTTCCACCCCTGCCATGAGCAGGAGCACCTTCCCCTATCTCAGGGTGCTCCAAGCCCTGTCCAGCCTGGCCTTGCCATCCCCATGGGGTCAGTGCCAACCTGTTTCTCATGATCACCTTTACAGGAGGAAGCTCTGGGTCGAGCTCCATGAGCCGAGGGGAGATGAGCCTGGCAGATGTCCAGTGCCACCTGGATAAAGAAGGTGCTTCCAACCTGGTCATAGATCTCATCATGAATGCCACCAGTGACAGGGTCTTCCACGAGAGCATCCTGCTGGCCATTGCCCTGCTGGAAGGTGGGAACACCACGATACAGGTAGGGAGATGGAAAAACTCCGTCTTGTGATTGAACCATGTCGGGAAGGGAAATGTTTTTATGAAATCCAGGAAATTTGAGGGGGTTAAGGAGGCGGGAGGGGAAATGATCTGAATGATCTTTGACCTGTAATTAAGGGAAATATTAGTGTCTGCCATGCAAAAGTGAGCTTATTTAATGTTTGCACGGGCATTGGGTACGTGAGGTGTTTTCCCAGGGCAGTATAGAGGAATGTGTAATAAAACAGCTTTGTAGATAAGTTATTGACTGCCCTTACTTAAGCAACTGTAACATGCCCAGAGACTTTTACAACGAGCTGCTAAATTTCACACTGGAATTTGAAATAAGTGTATGGTAAACTCCAGACCACCACCATTCTCCAGCAATCTCACTGTTCTTCCTTTCTGTGTTTTCAATAAGGATTAGATGCCCCTAAAAGGAAATTGTCCCTGGTGTGGATTAATGAACACACACCAGCGAGCTCTTATGTTCTTCCAAATGGAAAGTAAAACCTTATTCCAGCAAAACTTGCTTACAAAGATGATTGAATCTGTGATATCTTATTTGTTTATTTATTTGCTGAGTCCTGACCAGTTATAACTGACTGTTGTGGTTGAAACACACACTAGATCCCTACAGCAGCACCTCCTGTGTCCATGCAAACTTCCCTTGAGAGAACAGGGAATGTCTCTGGGCTCCTTCACTCTGTAATCAGTACCCTCATTAATCCCCTGTGTATAAGCTCTGGAATGAAACTTCTTTGCAAAGGATAAAGTGGGAATTGAGTGTTGAAAATTGTGTCACCTTAAACTGCAATGACAGGATTAACATTCCTGGGGGACAGTCCTTTAAATTTCCTGCTCTTCTCTAACGTAAAGGAAGCTGAGCTTTTATCTTCACAGCTCTCAGGGAGCCTCAGGTAACCTCACACTGTCATGCTGGAAGGAAAAACAAACTGCACCAGCCTGACATGGAGAGATCCTTTGCTTGTGCTGGACCTGAGTGCTAAAGGATTGGGCAAAGTCACTTCCCACAGTGCACAAATCCGTGTTGGAAGCAGATTCCTTAGCTCACCCACTGAAAACCAACAGGAAAATCTGCAGTCCATCTCCAAAGACACCTTTTTGCCCAAAAGGGAGGTAGTTTAGTTTGCATTTGCTGTCTGTAACCGGGAGCTGGGAGGCTGTGGAATAACCCTGCAGTCAGGAGTGATGGATGGCTCTCAGGGCAGTGGCGCTTCCACCCTGCACTGCTGCCAGGTCCTGCTGCACTCCAGCCTCTACAGATGTGCTTCCACAACCCAGAGTGGCTATTTTCCATCCTTTCCCACTCAGGAATAAGTGCTTGGCAGGTGTCTGTGGGACGGGCAGCCAGCAGTCCCTGGGTGCGTGTGCGTGCGCCGGCGGGATGGGCTGGGAGGGGGCTCTGCTGGAGTGTGGGCTGCTCTTAGGTACAGAATGTTTTAGGAACCAAATGACTTGTGATGCCTACAGCTAATGCTGGGAGCTCTGAGGGCTCGGACACACCCAGCAGCTCTTACTCATGCATGCAAAGCACGAACGGGATGTTATTGAAAATATCCCATGGAGCGGCTGGGATGTGGATATTCCGTGCTACAGCACTCCATGGGCTTGGTAGCAAAAGGCAGAAAAGGAACGTGATCAGTGCTTAGGTGTGTTCTGTGGCTTTTCTCCACGTTGGTTAAACTCCTGGTGGTAGGGAGAGAGTTTTCTGGTGCCTTGCAGTGGCTCCAGCACACAGGGGCCCGTGGGATGCTGGCAGTGGCGGTCAGGAACAGCACGTCCTCAGCACTCTGAGCTCTCAGTAGGGCTTTAGAGAGCCAAGTCAGGAGATCTCCAATGGGGAAAACACCAACCACAAAGCTTAACTTCTGGGAGAACAGCTTGCTCCACACTGGGAATCAAAGCGAAGGTGGAGGCTCTTTAGTAAAATCATTAATTCAGAGCTGTATCTCCCAGGGTAATTGCTGAGTGATGTGAGGGCCAGGTTAAACTGGTATCCTGAGACAGTGAACTCATGTCATCAAGCTTTGCTGTCACCATGTAGGAAAAATGGCTCACAATGCAGAGGGCCCAGGGTGCAGCCCAGCTGTTCAGGAGAACTGTGTGGTTATTTGCTAATCTGCAAAGCTGATTGGTTTTGTACAGCAGCCTTTGGTTGTGACACTGTGAAGATTTACTGAGTGCAGCAAAGTGATGGTCTCCCCTTAGCAAGAATTGATTTTTACAAAACATGCTGCAAAATTTGACTGTTTATGGAAACAAGACGCACTTGGGAAAATTAACCTGATACTTTCCTTGTGTTTTATCCCAGTCTTTCTCTAATGTTTTTTGGTAAGTTTTGCAGACTGGGTAGGTAGGGCTTGGCAACCTCTGCAACCTGCAGAGTGGATTTTCTGCAGTTCTTCTGCAGTTTCCAGTAAGTGCCAGTGGAAGAGTCATCCCCAGTCTCTGGACTGATAACTGTGTCCATTTTGCATCAGATGCATTTGTCATTGGGAAAGTTGACATAGCCAAACCAGCCAGCTTTGTCTTTGAGGTCTAACCGAGTTTATCTTCATTTCACAATTTTTTTGGTTATTATTAGCAGCTTTTGATTGATGATGTTCCAAACAAGTTTGTTCTGTGCTCAGTTTGAATAATTTCTACTGAACTTCAATTGCCTCTATCTACAGGCCTTTGAAAATAGGAAAGTGGTGGGATAGGGACAGGTTATGTAAAAGAGGCTCTTTGGCAGCAAAGTCAGAAATGTGTCACCCCTGCATGGCATTTTCTTAACTCCAGGTTTTCACACGGGAAATTGATTCCGCCCAGAGTGCAGCAGAAGGTTTGTACCAACACACAGGAACTGGCACATGATGATTGTAATATGGTTAATAATGGGAGTTCCCAGGTAACTCCCATGAGCTTCAGTGGGAGAACAGATCCCCATGATGCTGGGAAGGGATAACTGCAATAGGTGTTGCTGTTTCATTAGGTACAGGCAAGACCAGTATTAAGGGTAGGCAAAGTAGGTGGTTGCCAACTCCAGCAGAAAAGCAAATCTCGAAACGTTCCTTATTGTAATTGGTAGGAGGGATTTTTATTGTATTGTTAAGAAAATGAATGTGGGGGAGAAGCAGGACAAGAGAAAAGGCTCCTGGTTCACCTCAGGAAGGAGGCTGAGCTGGTGGTGTGTGGCACCGTGAATCCCACGCTGTGTTTTGCTGCAGGGGTGAATGCCAATGTTGCAAATTAGCTCTTCTGGGAAGGTCTTTGCCTGCTTCCAGCTCTCTGGGTGGAAACTTTCTGGGCTTTAGCTTTTGGAATTAACTTAGAAACACTGTCAGCCTCTCTGGGAGCAGGATGGTGGTGACCTTGTGGTGGCTGTCGCTGCAGCTCAGTGGGAGCCCTGGGTTTCAGTGGGAAGCCTGCCCTCGTTTGCACGGAGACAGAAGCAGAGGTGGAACCACGGGGTCAGCACCAGACAACAAATTACCTTGACAAATGCTGCAGCTCACTGAGCTGCAAATTACATCAACCCCTTTATTAATTTATATAACCCTGAGCATCCCCCTGGGGAGCGCTGGCTCAGCAGTTCTGAGCAGCCCTGGGGGTGCCCCACGCTCTGCTCCAGAGGGTGAGGGCTGAGCCTGCCCTGCTCCCCGGGTGCCAGTGCCTGGCTGCTGTCCTGGTGCTGCCTTGGGTCCCTTCTCCAGAGCAAGGAATGCTCTGGTGGGTGCCGGTGCTCCTGGGCACTCAGAGCTGCATCTGCTTGGGAAGGGATGAAGGCTCGGTCCCTTCCCACATGTATGGCAGCTCAGCCAGGCTTTCCTCTGCTACAGCAAGTGAGTGACAGTGCAGGGAATTGCTGAGGACTTGTCCTGCAATGCTCATCTCTCATCTGCTACATAAAAATTCCATGTGCTGTTTCTGTGCCTCCCCTCCGCCGAGTTCCGGCTTTCCTCGGTCCGTGGAAGTTAATGGCAAGTAAAGTCCCTTACATAACACCTCTCCATGGAGACTCTGCTCCTTTAATTAGGGATCTTCTCAAAAGTCAGCTTGCGTGACAAATTACCCACACGCACATGTTGGTGCTTTCAGCAGGGGAAGGTAAAATGAGGTTGGTGACATTGGTTGTTTCAGGCATTTCTAAGTGCTGCCCCACGGTGACACAATGCACATCTGCCACTTCAGGGAGTGGTGGTGCCTCTGTTCCCCTCTGTCCATTGCTGTCCCCTAGGTGGGCTGCAGTCACAGAGGATGGGGTGACAGGAGCTGGCACACAAGGAAAAGGTGATTGTTTTTCAGGAAGGAAATGGGATTTGCTCCTGGCTTTGAGGCATCTGAGCAGAGTTGCTGCTCTTTGCAGAGGATGGTGGTGGGATGTGCTCCACAGCTCCTCTGACAGACAGCTCCTCTGTCCCCCAGCAGCTGAGGATGGGATTAGGACCAGGGCCTGCCTGACTTGAGACAGCACCGATGGACTGGGGGTGGTGAGCTGGAGAGTTGTGCCTCCATCACAGCATGGCAAGGGTGAACCAGTGCTGTGTGCAGTGCTGGGTTGGAGCTCACCAGGGTGTGTGAGGCTCCTTTGAGATGTGACAGTGCAAAAACCTTGCGGCTTTGAGCTGTTTGAACTTCCAGAGCTCGTTGGTTGAGGATCCCTAGAGTGCACCCTGGGGTGCTGTGGCTGTGCTGTGCCTGGAACAGGTGCCATGGATACAGAGATCTCAGCAGCCAGCTCCTCATCAGTCGGGGAAATTCTGGCCTGGGCTCACACAGCTCTCCCGTCCCAACCCAGTCTTGCTCCATACTTGCACTCAGTTGACATTTCTCAACATTTCTCCTCATCTGTTGCCACCAGCGAGGAAACTCCACCAGAGTGAACTGTGGTCTCCTTTTCCGTGCCTCCTACTGTCCAGAGATGATTGATAGTTGTTACATAACTGCAGGATTGATGCACAAATGGAACTGAATCCAGAGCTATCCAGTTCTTTGTGTTTCTGGCACTTGGGGGACCCAGGCAAGCCCAGAGCTGGGGGCTATCAGCCACTGGTGCTGGTCAGCCCCAGCCCTTGGGATTGAGAGAACAGAGACTTCAAGATAAATTTATGTCCTTGAGCTCTTTGTAGCACTGGCTGTGAAACACTGTGACCAAAATGTCCTATTTGGTTGCAGGAACACTTTGTTTCTTTTTTTATGTGGCTGCGGCTGCCCTGCAAAATGAGGGGAAAACTCTGCAAAACATTACAGGCGTACTGGTGGGGTAAAATGTTGGCTTGGTCACACAATAGTGCTTTAATTTGTGGTTTTGGACTTTTAAAATCAGATTTATTTCTTGCAAGATTTGCAGCACTCATAGATATCAGTGAGTACAGACAATTGTATGTGATGTCAAAGGCTGCAGAGGCAAGAATGTCTTTGGGTCACTAAACTTCTGTAAATAGCCCTTGAAAACTTTTGATCATTGATAAAACAAGTCTTAAATTTTCTGTTTGTTTCTAACAGACAGAATTCTATGATACAGGATGTTATATCTTTTTCTGCATTGTTTTAATGGTACCTGTTTAGGAAACCAGTGCACAACCTGCAAGTTCATGACACATGTTAAACAATCACCTACCTGTGTCTTTCACTGTTTGAATGTGTTTTTCCTCAAGGTAAAATACACCATAATTTTTTTTTTTTTTAATTCTGAGTGCGTTATGAACATGACATTAAAAAAAAGTTGATGAGGCCCTGCATCATCATATGTGGGCAGAGATCTTGTCCTTTTCTGAAAGAGCCCTCTCCAAAAGGAAACCTTGTGAAAATCCTGGCTTCCTTGACAGTGGAGTTGCCTTCCAGGGAAGGCACAGGACCTGCAGTAGCCACAAGGAACCTCTGTCCTGCTGCTCCACAGCATGTAAGGAGACAGGGCTGCCAAGCCTGTAGGAGCACACCCATCTTCTCCTGGTGTATCTTCATGTATTTAGCAAGGTGAAGTCTGTGTTCCTCAGCTGTTGGATACCACCATGCTCAAAACAACCCAGCCCCACTGATAATGCAGTGTGAGGAATCCTTCCTGCAGGGGAGATTCCATTTCCATTCAGGGCACTGAGCTGCTCAGGTGAGACTGAGGGTGGATGAGGTCAGGTGGTAACGATACCACCTTGTCTTTCCACGTGAGCTGCAGCTCCTGCTGCTTCCTGAGCTATGTTTGGGCCATCAGTATTCCTGGAGCAGAACATCCTCCAGTCTTCTTCCCCAAAGGGAAGTTTTCTGCTGGATTCTGGGGTGCCCATCTGTGTGGTTGAGCAGTGTAGGTGGAAAAAAAGGAGAAGAGGCACTACCTCAGGGTTCGGCTGTGTCTTGGTGGCCTCGTGTTGCTCATGGTTGGGTACCACCTCCTGTGTGGCAATCCTCTCGGCATTCCACTGGGATCCTGGTCCTGCAAGGAGGTAAATCAATAATTCTCCCAATTCCTCTCCATGGGATCCAGGTCCAACATAAACTTTCAAGATGATCCCTAGCAGGATTCAAGTCCTCCCCGAGCAGGCAGAGGCAAAGCTATTCAGCAAAACAAGGTCATGCTGCCTTTTTTTTTGGTAAGCACAGGAATCAACAAAGCGCTGTTATATAACTTCTATTTATATCCCACTTGCTCACTAGCTGCAGGCACACAAGAGTAGCTGGGAAGGGAATTTAATGAGCTCTCAGGGCTTGCTCACCTTCCAGAGCGGGTAGGAGCCAGCTTGTTTTTGAAGTGCGTCAGCAAATGAAACTGGTGGTGGGTGGGTGGTTTGGGTAGGTGGACTGACTTGTTGCTATGGTTTTCTTTAATTCCTCTGTCTCTCAAGGAGATCTTACACTTTTTTTTTTTCTTTTGGGGAGTCTGCAGACTTCCTTGTTTCTCACACCTACACAGCACTTGCTGGTTTGGTGGGGAAGTGGGACCCATGCCCCTGCCATGGGATGTGGGACCCATGCCCCTGCCATGGGATATGGGATCCATGCCCCCTGCCATGGGATGTGGGATCCATGCCCCCTGCCATGGGATATGGGATCCATGCCCCCTGCCATGGGATGTGGGACCCATGCCCCTGCCATGGGATGTGGGATCCATGCCCCTGCCATGGGGAATGGGATCCATGTTCCTGCCGTGGGATGTGGGATCCATACCCCCTGCCATGGGATATGGGATCCATGCCCCCTGCCATGGGATGTGGGATCCATGTTCCTGCCATGGGATATGGGATCCATGCCCCCTGCCATGGGATATGGGATCCATGCCCCTGCCGTGGGATGTGGGATCCATGCCCCTGCCATGGGATCCAAGTTCCTGCCATGGCTGAGCTGAGTCACCCAGCACTGTGTGTTCCCACAGGCATGCAGGAGCAACCCAGATCAGCAGGGCAGACCCTGAGTCTCCCAAGCTCCCGAGGCCATGTGGAGCCCAGACCCCACAGTGATGTTTGTGCCTGTTGTTCCCCCACTGTGCCTGCACCAGTGTCACCTCATCCTTCCAAGGGCTTGTACTGGCTCTGGAAGGGTGTGAGGGAACTTTCTCTGTATGAGGTTTGTTGTTGATTTCTTCTGTGAAATGACTTTAAGTTGTATCAAGATTTTGGGTGTTGCAGTAGGAGAATGTGTAGGATACTAGGGCTCTTCCTGCTGTAGTTGTGCTGCTGGTCTCATTTAAAGGTGGTTGGGACAGACAAGCATTTCCACAGGTCGGGCACTGTAGACTCATCAACCCCAAAAAGCATTCCCCCATAAGTGGGCAGAACCCCCAACAAAGAGCAGAGCTGTGCAGGGAGGGTGGATAGTGGATGCCCATGGCAGGGAGAGTTTGTCTTATTTGTGGAAAACAGAGCTGGGAAGTCCTCCTTCTGCTTTCAGGACAAAGTTTATTTTACAGTTTGCAAAAAAAAAACAGGCAATTGAGGTGTTCTGGCAGATTTTCCTTATGGATTTATTTCAAACTGTGAAGTATGTTCAGTGTGAAATATTTCAGCTGCCATTTCCTTAAGCTATGCAAGACTAATGATATCCATCACTCATGCCCAAAGTGATGGATCTCCAGCGAGCCAGGATGTAAGAGAGATTTCAAGAGAGAGAGAGAGATTAGCAATATTTAAAATAAATAAATGAGGAAGGACTGAAAGCAAAAGTTAGGTTGGAATTTTCTGCAGTGGAAGCCCTCGCAATATGGTTAGGCAGAATGTAGAGGGTTGGCACTTGTGCTTAATTCAGTGCTTGTGTTAGTGCAATTCCCCTTAAAATGTGGCTTGTTTGAAGTAGTCCAGCTCTAAGAACTCGTCTGGGGGTGGCAAACTCTTCCTGCAGAGATGAAGTAGCACACAAGTTTTGCATTAGTTCGTGCTGGCAGCCTGGCTGGATAACCCGAGAGAGCTGAGGTCCCTGCAGTGATTTCTCTCTAGTGTTGGAATAAAATGTCCTGAGTTGAAGCCAGATCACTGAGCTTTCTCCTCTTTCTGGAGGGACTTTCCTCTCTGCAATCTCCCTGGCTGTCCAAGGTCACGGGGTATTTTCTGTTCACTGGCATTAGAGAAATGGGAAAGGAGGCGACAGCAGTTTGCTTTAATTGGTGAGGTGTTTGCTGGGGCTTTGCTTTCCCTGATTTCTTGGTAATCAAAAGCTTGTTTTGCTGGGGAATTCTTCGGGATGTGTTGGGATGGTCTGGCAGGGCTCGGTGGCTGATGAAACATCTTAGGGAGGGTGGGGCCCCGGGAAGGCTCCGAGCTCCGTGGGCTGACGGCAACCTCGGAGTGGCTCCTGCAGCCAAGACTGCCTCAGGCCAGGCCACCCCTCGTGGGGAGCAGAGCCTGCCTAAACCCAGGGTTTTGCTTAAACTAATGGGTTTTGCTGCTGCATCTCACAGGATCAGTCAGACAGCCCAGCCTGGAACGAGCCTGGGGTGGAAAGTCAAGCTGTTCCATGAGAAACAATCCAACTGTTGTTCCTTTTCTTGGCTGGCAGAACAGTCGTGACTTGGGGGCAGAGCCAGGTGACAGGGTAGGGAAAGGTGTTCCCAGTAAAGGGGACAGCACACACAGCCCGAACTGGCAAGGCTTTCAGAGGCAAGAGCTGGAAATCAGCTGCCTTCAGCTGCTGCCTGGGTTTTTTTCCCATTTAACAGTCCTACACTGGGCACAGGCTCACTCATCATTAAATTTACTGTGGATTAGTTACATTTGTAGTGGATTAGTTACCTGGGTCTGTCCTCTGTACACCTTACAGAAAGGTACCAGACTGCTGTGCTGTATGGTTTCACTCTCCACAGGACAGATGTCAGTTCTGCTGCCTAAATTCCAATTTGTTACTGACTGCTGGTATGAGAGACACATTAAGGAGCATTTGTCCCTGCCCTGTGGTTATCCTGCCTCCATAATCCCACCCCCCTGAACTCTGGGGAGTTAGCTGAGCTTCTTTTCCACTCACCATTAGAAATTTTGTATATTACATATATCAAAGGTCTTAGAATTAAAGGCTAATGCCTGGAAATGTGCCCGTTCTTCGCCAATTTATTTTTTTTAATGTGATTCTATAATCCAGCTTGTTAATGATTTGCAATATTTAAGAACATGCCAAAAAATACCCACCACAGAAAATTATATTAATGCTGAATAAAAAGTCAGCAAGCAAAAATGGTATTTTCAGTTTAGCACGAAACATTAGGTAAACATTTCACAGAGTATGTAAATAGTCAGAAGGGAAGAGGAGACCAAGTTCCTGGGAATAACTACAGAAGAGACACAAACTTAAAAAAATATCAGTGACTGGAAGTTAGTGGCATAAAAAAGAGCTTAACCACATGTTTCTAACAGTTGTTAACCACTGGAACAGACCATGGACAGACATAGTTCATCATCTCTGACACTTGCTCAAGAAAGACAGGATGCTTTCCTCAAAAAAACCACATTAAACACAGGCTGAGTCAGTGAGGGAGCTCGAGGGGCTGCTGGTGCTCCAGGGTGGGCAGGGCTGTAGCTGTTCAAGGTGCTGCAATTGAAACTTGGCCTTTGGTTTCTTTTCCAGAGAAATCCATCTCTGGATTTGCAGCTTTTCTTCTGCCACGTGTGCTGTGGACCAGGAGATAAAGTTATAGGTGATGATGGGATTTACTTACTGACCTCCTTTGGCCCAGAGGGGGAACACTGGAGGGGCAGAGGTGTAAGGGGGATGTCCTGCTGTGCATGAGGCTTCTGGCTGGAATTCCTTAGGAGCAGAGCTGGGTGATGGAGAGGAAAGGAAGTTATTCTACAGGTTTCCTGGTGGCTGGTGTTATCAGTTGATCTGCTCTGTGGTGCTTTAATCTGGATGTCAGGAGGAGCAGTGGTGTGGCTGCTTTGCAGATGTGCTGCCTTTCCAGATGTGCTGGGTTCTCCTTCCATCCCCTTGAAACCATGAGTGTGTGCAGGAGGTGGTTGCTCCCTCCTTAGAAGTGATGGAGAGCTCTGTGGTGATGTCCTTGCTCACAGTGAGGGTCTGTCCTGTCAGACACTCGTGCTGTTCACCTGGGGTGGGTCTGTCTTTCCTTCTGTGGCTGTGTAACTAATTCCCATCCCATTATCTCGGCCCTGTTGCTGTGCTCTGGAGATCTGCTGGGCTTCCCTGAGCTCTGGGCACTTGTAAAGCTCTTTGCTGAGCCTGAGTTCATGGGGCAAGCCTCACGGGCTGCTGTGGCCCTGCCGTGGCTCCTGTGCAGGGGCAGTGACTTGGCAGACATTAACAATGCATGGTTGAAATAAAATGCAGTTCCACAATGTGTGAGTTCAGCACGCTAAGAATGCCAGGATGCTTTGGGTTGGAAGGCACCTTAAATATCATCTACTTTCAACTCCCTGCCATGGAGTGGCAACTCCCTCCCAACTTCCACTAGCCCAGAGTGCTCCAGCCTGGCCTTGGACACTTCCAGGGATCCAGGGGCAGCCACAGCTTCTCTGGGCACTCTGTGCCAGGGTCTACCCACCCTCACAGGGAAGAATTTCTTCCCAAAAATCCCATCTAACCCTGCCCTCTGGCAGTGGGAATCATTGCCCTTGTCCTGTCCCTCCATGCCCTTGTCACAAATCCCTCTCTGGCCTTCACTGCCCACGTCTCCAGTACCAGATGGAGCTGTGTCTCCACTACCTCTCAGGCAGCTTTTCCATACTGGGACAGCCAGACACAGCCTGTACTGGTTCATTATGGGACACAGCTCCCTGCCTGCAGTAGGTTTTTAGGAGCTCCCAGACCCCAGTGTGATGGTGACTGGATCCTCAGGGATGGCTGGTGTCAGATGCTGCAGTGTCAGGGCTATGTGTAAAGCTCTGTTCCTCAAAATCCCACAGGAGTGTGGAGGTTGGCTGTTCCTCCACACTTGCTCTTTCAGCAGCCTGTGGTTCCATGGTGTCTGTACACAAGCCAGGACCCCAGCAGACGGTGCTCTAAAATGGCCACTCGATTTCCGTTTTAAAAAGGGAGATTTCTCCACTTTCTGCTTTGAGGCTATATCTGTAAATAAGATTTTAGGATTTCTGTCATAATTATCACCACCCGTTACCTGCTCAAGCGCAACTTGCAAGATCACACCTCTTAAAATACAGTATCTTTGGGAGCTGGCATGTGGTTGATTCATATGTGTGAAGGTGTTAGGCATCCTGACCTAAACTGAAACAATCATTTGGTGACACCCCTTCAGTGTGTGCACAGCATGCACAAAAAGCTTTACTGGAAATGCTCCTTTCATTTGGGGCTTTTTCTCTGAAGTGCAGTGGAAACTCAGTTAAGAAGCTTGAAAAGATGACAAAAATCAAGTCTGTCAGCAAGTAGTAATTACTCTCATAAAAGGTATTTCTTTAGTGTGGTTCATTAAAAAAAGGCTTTTCCTTCAGCATGGCTTCATCACAGGGAAACTCCTCCTGTCTGGGCTCTGCAGATGTGACAGCCAGGTCATGGCCATTGCTGCCTGACAACCAAATTTTTCAGATAGTGTTCGGCCCTTCTAGAGCCTGTGGTTTCTGCTGGTCTATCTGTAAATTATTGTTGTTGTTATTATTTGTAATCCTGGTAGAGTGAAATTTCCAAGGTGCTCCTTAGATACAAACTCTTCTTCTCTCTGTCCTTGTAGCCACCAAGTCACAGAGTTAGTCCAGGCTTGGCTGCCTCAACCACCCAGTCACTGCAGGGTTGTTGGTCAGCCTCACCCCCTTCACAGGGAAGAATTTCTTGAATATATCTAATCTAATAATCTAATCTAAGTCAGACCTCTTTCAGTTTAAAGTTGTGGGAAAACGTTATGAGAAAACACTCAAATTGTTGATAGAAAGTCTTGGATTAGATATTTTATTTTTACTGTACCAATACTAATAGATGAACTGGGCACCCAGATCACCCTGTGGCACATCACAGGCCCAGCAGTGTTTGGGCAGAGGGCATGTCCTGCAGTGCTCTGACACCTCTGCTTTGCTGGACTCTCTGCGTGGATGTCAGGAGGGGGTACTGGTGTGACTAGATTTGGGATGTCTGTCCTGGGTTGTTCTCCTTTCCCTCCTCTCTATTAATCACTAGAAATAAACCCAATCTTCAGAGTTTACCTGAGGTGCTAAGGGCAGGTGGGAGGCATTGCAGTGGTGGGAGGGATATCTCGTGAATATTGACCACGTTCTTTAAATAGCCACACTCCTGCTCTGCCTGTAATCAAAGACACAACTCTGGGAGTGTTCAAAGTCACTCCGTGTGTTCTCCAGCAGCTGCTGGGGAGTGATCAAAGGCAGCAGCAGCCACGGCCCCGTGTGCTCCGCAGCAGAGCGGGCAGGATATATTGCTGTTCCCATTTTAATTTGTTTTTTCAATAAATCAGGCTTCATTCCTATTCATCATGTAAAGCTGTTGGATGGCGAGCCGCTGCAGAATGCTAACTAATTTCATAATGCTCTGCATAAGGTGACCCACTTACAAGTTCATCCTTCAGTCGTGTTTAAGCTCTGGTCCTGATTTATGTAACAGCATATTGGTTTCATCAAGAGTTGTCTGATCACTCACTGTGTTGGCTTCTTCTTGACCTGTACATGATTTGTATTCTCCTCAATTTTAGGGAGAACTTTCTGTCTCTGTGCACATATGTGCAGAAGAAGAGTAATAAACCTTCTAAAAAGTAGTCAGTGCTTTTTCTGTCACGTAAAGATACATTAGAGTGGGAACTAAAAGGAGTTTTAAGGAGCCTGCTGCAGGCAGGGCAAGGGAAACTCAGCACGAGATGTCCCTCACAGCATTGCCTTGCTTGTACATTTTTGGACTGTGATTAACATTGGCTTTTGCATGTTGTGAGTCACAGTCCCTTGGACTTGAAGGTGGGAAGGCAGGCCGGTTCTTCTTCCTCTGTATTTTGCTCATACCCTTTTGTTTCTGCACTGATAATCAAATTGTAGGGAATTCCCTTCCCCTTACCTTAATTCCTGGTACTTTACCTTATCTCCCTTGTTAAGAGTGAGGTGTGCTACTCAAATGTATCAGGCTGGTGTGATTTATTGCCCTCACTTCTCTTTAAATCTGTATTTGAAGTTGTTAATGAGGGACTTAACAAAGCTGAGACACTGGGGCTGCCTCACAACAAACTGCAAGTTATCATTGCTGTGAGTTTCAGCTTCTGACAGCTAATGAAGCTCCCAGTCCTGCAGGATACCACACAGTGCTGAAAGGTGGAATTGTCTGGATTCAGACCTGTGTGTGGAGCTACAGATGCTGTTCCTTTTCTCTTGTAGCATTCCTTCTTCTGCCGACTGACGGAAGATAAGAAATCTGAGAAGTTCTTTAAGGTTTTTTATGACCGCATGAAAGTGGCACAGCAAGAAATCAAGGCAACTGTCACGGTCAACACCAGTGACTTAGGAAACAAAAAGAAAGATGAAGACTCAGACAGAGATGTCCCCAACAAGAAGAGAGGTAATCCCCAGTCATGCCCCTTCTGAAGTGACAGGGAGTGTGTTTTGAACCCATTCAATTGATGCAATAATGCTCTGATCTCTGATCCCACAGAGCAAAGTTCAGAGATCAGTGGTGCCCTGGCTCAGGATTTCGAGAGCTTCATCCCCTCTCCATCCATTTGTGAGGTTGTGATATTGAAATGAGGAAAAGTCTTTCTGAGCTGAGATTCTGCTGCCTTGTCTCGTGACAAGCTGCCCAAATCTGATCCATAGGAACAGCCCTGGACTGTGGGTTGTGGTCAGTGCCTTCTCTAACAATCAGTGAAGAAATCCTAATTTTGTTCTAAAGCAGGTCCTTTTACTGTAACTCCTGCTAGAGCTAGATGTGTGTGCCCTAACCAATTAATCCCCAAATTTATAACCCTGCTGTGGTTGGTGTACCAGGTGCAGAGTGTGGCACAAGCCCCTCACCTACACTAAACCTACTCACCAAAGAGCTGCTGCTCAACAGCTGGCCTTGCAGGTGAGGCTGCCAGGGCAACGTGTGGACAGATGTCCTGGCCTCCTTATCCAGCTTCCCTAAGGAAGATGTGTCCTGGTGTGTTGCAGTGAGGGAGCCCATGACCCAGATCACAGAGGAGGTCCGGGACCAGCTGCTGGAGGCGTCTGCGGCCACGCGGAAGGCGTACAACACCTACCGGAGAGAGGCCGACCCCGAGGAGCACTACTCAGCAGGAGAGGGAGCCCAGGCTGCAGCAGACAAGAGCAAAGATGAGCTGGAGATGAGTGCTGTCATCTCCATCATGCAGCCCATCCTGCGCTTCCTGCAGCTGCTCTGTGAAAACCACAACCGGGATTTGCAGGTACTGCCTGGTTCCGGGCAGCTGTGCTCAGGCTGCCTTCACTGCTGCCACACCGTTATCCCTAATCCCAGGCCTTTTTTAAATGGATTATGTGACCAATTATTCTCTTCGGTCTTGATGTTAATCCAAAAAAAAAGTACTTATACCTTGCTGGGCTGATGTGAGCAAATCCAGTTATCCAGTGGTCTTTGAAAGGTGCATACATAAAAGGTGGTGGGATCAACACTGCTTGGGGCTTCTAAAAAGTATATGTTGAAAGCAAGCAAGTGTTGTACTGTGAACTTACTGATTTGCTTTTGAGAGGAGAGGGAAAGAGAGAAAAATCACGTAGGAAAATGAAGAGGGCATTGGGACTTTGGTTCCAGCAGCACTCAAGCTTAGCTTCCCACTAATCAGGTTGTCCTGGATTTTCTTGGATCTATTCATGTGCCTAGAGTTGAACACATGGTGAGGGTGTCAGGAAAGCCTCAGCTAGAGGTGAATCTGCTAAGGGACATGAAGAGCAATGAGGAGGATTTCTAGGTTGTATCCACACAGGAGGAGATAGGCAGAGGTGGGTTTCCTGTGGAATGGACACAGCCTCTGGTGATAGAGGACATGGAGACAGTCAGGGAGCTCAGTGCCACCTTTGCCTTGCCCCTTACTGGTAGGACTGGCCTTCACCAACCTTCCATCTAGAGCAAGGGAGTCTTACCCTTGGTGGAGAATTGGGATGGGAAACATCTAAACAAGCTGGATGTGCTTTTAAACAAGCTGGATGCCCCAGGCTCCATGTGGAATTCTGGCTCCAGTCAGTCCTGGGTTCCTGAGTCCAGCAGGCAGTCTCAGAGATGACCATGGGGCTGGAGCATCTGATGGGCAAGGAGAGGCAGGGGGAGCTGGGAGAGGCCAGGCTGGAGAGGAGCAGGCTCAGGATCTCTCACCATGTGTGCAAACACCTGATGGGGGATGTGGAGAGGACAGGCCAGGCTCTGCTCCAGCTGCCTTGTGACAGGGGCTGGAGTTGGCAGTGTCCAAAGGTCCTGGCAGCCTGGGTGTCCTGTGCTGCCCTGGGACGTGTTTGTACAATTCCAGGGAGCCCAGGGCAGGTCCCCCTTTACAAAGGGGCTGCAATTCAGGTGATTTTTGTTCGGTGCTGCCGGCTTGGGATGGAGGAGCTGGTGAGGCGCTGCACAATGTGCTAAATGCCCTCATAAAGAGCAATAATTGCCTTGATTGCCCATTGTTCCGCGGGAGCGTGGGACCCTGCGTGAGAGCTTTGCAGAGCTGCCAAATCGCTTCCTCTGAGCGGGAATGCCCCGGCAGCACGTGGGATCCCAGCTGCATGGGAGCATCTCTGGGTGCCCAGGTTACATACATCAGCCTTTCTCTCATTTTAAAGGAAAAGAGCCCTTTGATGTGTGTTCTGTCAGAGGATTCTCCTGCCGCTGGCGGTGTCGGTTCCCGTGGCACGGCTCCAAACCGCAGGCGCAGGATCCGCCGCTGCCTTTGGCGAGGCACCCGCAGCTATAGGAGCACACTTGAATTCCAGCCATGCAGAAACTTGGCCTCAGCTCTTCCCCGTCCTGAACAATTCGATTTCCCAAAGAGCAGGTAGCTGTAGTCAGCTCTGAGAGAAAAAGGGTTTTCTGTTTGTAACAAAAAAAAAAAAATATTAGAACAGTTTTCCCAGTGTAATCTTCTTGCTGCCTGCCTGCCTCGAGGTTTGTCCTTCTCCCCCAGCCCCAAAGGGAAGGCAGAAGTGTCTGATCCTCCAAAATCTTGGTGTCTGCAGCTGGTACGTGTAACTGAGTAGTGCCAGAGGACTTGCTGCCTAAAGGAACAGGGAAGGACTCTGCAGGAAGCTGTATCTCCCAGAATTGCACATTATATTTGAATGAGGAGTGAGTTGGGATCACCTGCCTAGTGCAGGTGTGGGCTGAGCACACCGAGCCTTTCCAGGCTGTTGGCAGCTGTGGGAGCTGATGTGCAAACACAGGGAAGTGCAAGTCGAGCTGGAGGAGCTGCTGTGCTGAGGAGGAGGAGGAGGTCTCTGGGATGCTCAGGCTGCAGTGCTGTGCCCTCTGTAGCAGTCAGCCCTTTCCTTCCCAAATACAGCCCCAGATACAGTTTGCTCTATGTGGATGCTGTTCTACAGCCCATGCACGGGGCTGGAGGAGCTGCAGTACCTTCTCCAAATGAGTGCAGGGACTGGGATGAAGAGGTGGATGCAAGCTTCCCACGTGTTGTTGCTGATCTGCCTGTGGCTGTGGTTCTGGCTGCAGGGTGTGTCAGAGGGTGCATGCCTTGGGGCCATTCCCGCGGGGAGCAGTGCGGTGGCACACTCAGCACTGAAGAGCTGTTCCCACTCTGTAGCCTGTGGGATGCTCTGGGTGACTGAAAATGAAGACTTCACTCTGTCCTGGCTGAGGCAGCAGCAGACACTCCCTGGGGCAGTTTCTCACAGTGCAGCAGGGGTTTGTTTTCTACAATATTTTCCTGCCCCTTGTTTTAGCCTAACAATGTCTTGTGCCTCATTCCTCTTCTCTCCTTACTGACTGTGGATCAAGCAGCTCAGGTACCACCTTAGCTGTAATCAGAGTAAATGCTGTGCTGCAGCCAGGGAGCATTTTACTTCCTCGCTTTGGGTATTATCCTTTCGTTTTGGTTTTTTTACTTGGAGGGAAGGCATGAGCTCTGATTTCTGTAGGATCAACCTTTTTTACGTTCTGACAAGTTAATCAGAAGTCAGGATACTAAATGAGCAATCAGCTGAAATGTGCTGAATCACTGTCACCTTTAGTCTGCATTCATAGACAGCGTTTTCCTTTTTTAGCTTTGCCTTCTATTGAATCTGCAATTTCTCTCTCTGTTTGCCTTAAAAGACTCATTAGTCTGACTCAGGCAGAGACAGCCAGGGACCAGTGCTGCTCTCTGGGCTGGCAGGAAAGACCCTGCTGGTCCCATACTCCCATGGCTCCTGTTCCTCTGAGGGCTTTTTCACCCTAGAATTGTTGTTACCTGCTAGAATTAAGCTAAATAAGAGTTTTCCTGCTGAAACTTCAAGGAAAAGCAAGTGGTAGTGGCTGCTAATCTTTGCAGCACTGCTGGGAATGCACTGGCAAACAGCATCTGAGTCACTGGAAAATTGGTTTTCATTAGTTGTCCTTCAGTTTTGGGTGGGTTTGGTGCTTTTTTTCATTTGGAATATAGGAGAGCAGAAAGCTGTTAAATCCACGGTGGCAAATCTGGCTTTTCGTTAGAGGAGCTGCTCCTAATCAGCAGCTTCAAGCAGGAATCACAGTAATTGTATGGAAAGAAATGCCGTGGAGAGAATTCCATTTCAAGGCACCTTCCTGCAAGGTGTGCACTCAGGTCCCTCCTGTGCAGGTGGAGCTGCTGTGAGGCCCCAGCCAGGGAATCACTGCTTCCACCTTGGAGAGAGGTCTGGGAGGAGGGAGCCTGGAGTGCTGCTAGGCAGGGAAGTGCAGCAGGTGGAGTGGAGCTTCCAGGCTCCAGAGAGCTTCCCAGAGTGCCTGTTCCATGCTGGATGTGTCAGGCTCTAATGGATCTCTGTTTATGGGATGCACTCTGTTGCTGTACAATATAAAGCCAACCCGCTGCTCAGGAGAGCAGCACATTGCAAATAAGCCCTGGAAAGAGCCTTAAACTGCTTGTACAGTGACCCAGAGCAATCCACCATGCAGGGGAATTGGGGATGGATGAACTTAGTAAATATTATCAGCCAAACAACATTTTGCATGGCATTTCCCCTCCCTCATGGCTTTGACACTCTCCTCACAGAATTTCCTACGCTGCCAGAACAACAAGACAAACTACAACCTGGTGTGTGAGACACTGCAGTTCCTGGACTGCATCTGTGGGAGCACAACTGGGGGACTTGGACTTCTGGGTCTGTATATAAATGAGAAGAACGTGGCACTGATCAACCAGACGCTGGAAAGTTTGACTGAGTACTGTCAGGGGCCCTGCCACGAGAACCAGGTAATGAATCCAGAGCTGGGAAATGCATCCCCCTTTCTCCCTGGGCCCCAGCTCTGCTAGCCTGCTGTTGTCTTATAACACTGCCCACTTTACTTGCCCCACAAGTTGGAGAATTTTTTCCTTTATAAACTCCTCATAATCCACTTGTCTTTCTCAGGGTCCCCTCTGAGGAGTTGAACCACTCAAAGCAGTAGAAGTATTTCTGCTTTGCTAAGATCTGTTTCATTAGACTGGGCAGGGAGAGTGGGGAATTGCTGTACTTTGTATAATCCCAGAATGGGTTGGGTTGGGAGAGGCCTTAAAGTTCATCCAGTGCCACCCCTGCCATCGCAGGGACACCTTCCACTGTCCCAGGCTGCTCCAAGCCCCAGTGTCCAGCCTGGCCTTGGGCACTGCCAGGGATCCAGGGGCAGCCACAGCTGCTCTGGGCACCCTGTGCCAGTTTCTGCTTGTTCTCTCCATTTCCTTCATAATTGAACCATAATATTGTCCTGAAAGACTGGAATGTGACTTTTCTGTCTTTCTTGTCTCTGCAAGAGAATGTGTGAGGCTGTGCATGCCAGGGAGAATTGTCAGTGTCCCTCTGCTCTCTGGATCAGGTGTGATAAAACCCTTTAGGTGTTCTAGGTGTAGAGTTCAATGCCAAAGCAAGGCTCTCTCTGGATTTTGAAGCCAGCAAGCTGCTGTTTGTACATTTTAGGTACAGACCATTCCAAGAGCAGGGCTGAAGGATAGGCAGAAGGTTATGGAAATTCCCATTCTTTGTGTAGACAGCACTCAAGTAGGTGTTGATTGGCAAGTTTATAATAAAGAAAACTCTCCCTAATCTCAGTAAAACACTGTTCCTCCAGCCTGCACATTTTGGCATGGAAATGCTTCGTTTATCAGCTGTGGATCTCCGTGCTTCCTGAGGCCGGGGGCTCCAGTAGGACCATGGCTGAGGAGAGGAAAAGCTTGGAACAAAATGCCTTAATCTTTTGTTGTTGCACTGCCTGGAGCTCTCTGTGCAGTTATCCAGCTCGGGCAGCCCACGAGGTGATGACAGAGGGGACTCTGCTGCTCTGGCAGGGTCACCAGCCCAGGCTGTGTTTGTAGTGCAGGCAATTAGTGAAGCCTGATGACTTTTCTTTGGACAGAACTGCATTGCTACTCACGAGTCCAATGGCATTGACATCATCACAGCATTAATTCTCAATGACATCAACCCTCTGGGAAAGAAGAGGATGGACCTCGTGTTGGAGCTGAAGGCAAGTGAATGCTCTGTGTGAGGCATGTTAACAGTGAGATAAACATAATTTTATTGTTAAAATTATGTGGGCGTTTATTATATCCCAATGTTCGTAAGTGCCCCAAAATTATATACATCAGTGAGCTGCAGGCAGTGCCCAAAGATTGTTTGTCACAGGTATTTCATCTTTTAAATGATGACATGGAGCCACCAGTTCTCATATGAGGGATGCAGGCAGTCAGAACATGCTTGGAATCCTAAAATTACTTCCTGTAAAAAATCTAAAGCTGATGAAAACTGTTCTGTTGTTGCTGAGCTTTTACGTGGAAGTGAAATTTCACGTGTTGCAGCTATTTTCCTAACACTTCATTGGTGTTGTTTAATCACTTGACATTAAATCATCAACAGTTCTTTAGGGCTGTCCATAATAATGCTGTAATAATTAGCCCTGCTGCTGGTTTCAAAACACAAAAACACAGGAGCAGGTTCCCCTCTAGCAACAGCAGTCCCAGAGCACTCTTTCTTCAGCCTGTGCTTGAAAAGTATTTCCTTTCTGACTTATTGCCCTGACTGACACTGCAGTGTCTCCTTGCTTTCCGTTGCCGACTCACACCATTATTATGGGTAATGTGGGTTTTTTATTATTGTAAATAAAAAATGCTTTTAGATTCGATTAGCATTATACTTCAAAATTAAATACTTTTATTGGGTTTTATTGTCAGGCATGATGGATTTTAATCTTAATTGTTCGTATTAAAGTAGTCTGGTGCCTTGTGGTAGTTTCCCATTTCCTCCCTGTGTTCCTTGGCGTGAGCAGACTGCACAGTGATTTCAGTTAAAAGCAGCAAAGCACGTCTGTGTCTTCAGCCCTGGCTGTCCCTTGATTTAATCAGCAGCATCTTCAGCAGAGCTGAGCTGCACCATTTGGGAGCTCAGAGCTTGTGGTGATGCTGCAGTATCTTTACATCGAAACAAAACAACACGAGCATGAAACAGCAGCATTTTTAGAAATTTAAACCTTGGCTGGGGTTAATTTAATGTCTTTCAGTAAGCAGGATTTGGGGAATAAACTACTAAAAAATGCTGTTAAGTTGTATGGTTCAATAATTAGAGGAGAGGGAGGGCTTGGTGAGGTAAGGCTGTGAGAGCCCTGGGCTGGCTAGCACAACCTGCCTGCAGTGGCTGCTGGCTGTGGGACCTGTGTCCCTGAAGCCCTTCTGGCAGCAGAGTGGTGCCACTCAAGCTGGGTACCCTCAGGTTTTGGCTCCTGGCAGTGATTCCATTGCTTTTCCCTGCCCTCAGAACAACGCTTCCAAGCTGCTCTTGGCCATCATGGAGAGCAGGCACGACAGTGAGAACGCGGAGAGGATCCTCTACAACATGAGGCCCAAGGAGCTGGTGAGTTCCGGGATCACTCCCCAGCTCTGACTGTTCATTTGCACAGGAGACAGAGAAGTGAAAATTCCCTGGGCCCAAGAGCTGTCCAGTAAGCCCTAGCAGGGTTTTGGGCTGGTTAATGTATGAACTGGTGCAAACACAAGCAGATCTGAAGCACCATGGACTCGTCCCTGTGCTTGGGGCTGCCTTGGAGCCGGGGTCAGAACGTGATGCAGGTGCAGAGAGGGTGGCCTGGAACATGTCACCTTCAGGGAAACATGAGGTTCAGGTTGTTGTGCCAGTGAGCTGGGCTGAAGCTGAGTTCAGTTTATCCTGGATGTTGAGAAACCCACTGACCTCCCGTTGAATGTCCCTGCTCTGCTCCCATTCCTGTCCATAGGAGTGCCCAGGGTGTGCTGCCCTCAGCAGCTTCCACGTGGTGCCTGAGCCTCCTCTCCTTGCCTGTCTCCTTCTCCAGGTGGAAGTGATCAAGAAGGCTTATCTGCAGGGAGAAGTGGAGTTTGAGGATGGAGAGAATGGGGAAGATGTCGCGGCGTCTCCGAGGAACGTGGGGCACAACATTTATATCTTGGCTCATCAGGTAGAGTTTCACCACCAGTCACAAACTGGGAAAAGCCAGAGTCTGCTTTTCCCTGGAACTGTTTTCGTGGCTCATCTCTCTGTGACAGACTCACTGCACATTCTCTTGTTATCAGAGCAAATCCTAATTTTAATCAGAAACAAAAATAGTATAATACAGGAAAATTTTGGGAATTTTCTTTTATCGTGGGAAGCAGGCAGGCTCTGGACCGAGTTCCTGAGGACACGTGGCTCAATTCTTGGCAGCACTGAGCAGCAGTGTATTATTTTTCAGCTGTATCAAAGGTTACTTTATACTCCCAAAGAAATTCTACTCACAGATCAATTAAAGCGTAGTCAGAAATCTCGGTCCTTGCCACATTCTCTCTCTGCTGGAGCCAAGCAGAGCCATTGTATTGATACAATGTGTGTTTGAAAGGTAAAAAACCAAAGGGGAGAAAACCGTGTCTAAATCTACTTAATATATTGGTGCTACATCTCTCGCTGCATTAGAGACTTCTTGTTCCTCCAGCATCTGAGCAAACAGACCCTCACTGTGCTGCAGGATGAATTTGGAGCATCCAGCAGCATTTTTGGAGCAGTGCTCTGTGCATCTGCTGCTCAGATGATGCAGATTTTCTCTTTGTCCCTGCCTGGATCTTTGGGTGATGAGCACACCTTTGGGTTAGGGTGGTGTAGAAGGACAGACCGAATGTGAATTTCTCTGTGATCAGAAAGATTCCAGGCAAAGGGTGGGAGAGGATGGGGAAAAGAGGAGTACAACACTGGCATTAAAGAAATACATATTTGAATCATTCTGACTTGCTCCCAAAATAGAGCTGCAGGGTGTCTGGTTGGAACAGAACAAGCCTTCTGTCAACTTTGCCCTTTCCTAGCAGCTGACTGCGTACTATTTCTTTTTTTATGCTAAAAATCAGAAATTTAATATCACAGAGAGACATCTGGTGTCTCCCACTCCCTGTGCATTCCTTTATTTTAGTTGGCTCGTCACAACAAAGAGCTGCAGAGCATGCTGAAGCCAGGGGGTCAGATCGAGGGGGACGAGGCGCTGGAGTTCTACGCCAAGCACACGGCACAGATCGAGGTACTGAGCCCCGGGGGGGCACAGGGGACATTATTCATGGTGCTGTCATGGCCCTGCCTGCCTGTGGACTGTTGTCTCTGGTACAGAACATATAGAGAGAGTTATTTATTTAATTCCCTGGCAGTGGCGGGGGGAGCTATTCCTGAGCTGTCATGTGTGGGCTCGGGGATGGAGCTGAGCAGAGCTCTCTTGGCAGGAGGAAGTGTGGCTTCGCTTCTGTTACATTTTGGCCGGTGCTGTTGCTGAATCCAGAAAGTTTGTGATAGCTTTTGCCACTCTTCCTGGATTCAAATGACAGTTTGGCCTCGTGTGCCATCTAAGAGCTTTATAAAAGTAAAATGTTCACAAATGTGGAGATTTCCTGGAGGAGCTGTGGCTGTCCCATCCCTGGCAGTGTCCCAGGCCAGGTTGGAAAGGGCTTGGAGCAGCCTGGGACACTGGAAGGTGTCCCTGCCCATAACAGGGGTGGCACTGGAAGGGCTTTAAGGTGCTTCAAACCCAAACCAGTCCATGGTTCTGTGACTTCCCAAAACTCTCTAATAAGCAATACAGATACAAGTGTTATTCCTTGTACTTGCCCATGCCTCAAATGTGCCAGCTTTCTTGAATTGAGCCATCACATTGCTCTGAATTCCATCCCAGCTTTGATACAGGATTCTCTGGGCCCCTTGGAAATCCCAGCTAAGACCAGTACTGCCAGAATAAGACCACAGCATAGAAATTACAATTCTGGAGCTAAATGTAGGTAAAGGTAAATTAAATGAAATCTGTGTTGAGCTGCTGTTCTTTGGAAATGTGTCTGCACGTAGCTGGTTTGAAAGGGGGAGCAAACCAGGCAGAAAGCCAAGAAATGAAAGCATTTTAGAAGTGGAGGGCTCACAAGGCTGCTGTGCAGATTGTCAGGTCGGACCGCACCATGGAGCAGATCGTGTTCCCCGTGCCCAGCATCTGCGAGTTCCTCACCAAGGAGTCCAAGCTGCGCATCTACTACACCACGGAGAGGGACGAGCAGGGCAGCAAGATCAACGACTTCTTCCTCAAGTCTGAAGACCTCTTCAATGAGATGAACTGGCAGAAGAAGCTGCGAGGTGGGTCAGTGCTGCTCCACGTGGGGCGGAGCGCTGAGGTCGGGGTTTTGGGATTTGAAGCTCTGGCTGAGCAGCAGATGGTTCCCAGTGAGGCAGCAGCCTCGATAATTGTTTGCAAGGGCTGCTCCTCTGCACGGTGGCAGGGTGCTGGGATAAAGGCAGGCTGAAAGCTGGAGCAACAGGGACCCTCTGGAGGGGATCCAGGGCAGGGCAGGAAGGAGCAGCACAGGTCGTCCTTTTTGAGACCCAGCAGGAAGGAACAAATGTGTGGAGGAGCAGCTGAAATGAGGAGACAGGGGGAGGACCCAGCTGAAGAGAGCAGTGGCCTGTGCTGGATGCAGGGGGGAGTAAGGCTGGGGAATGCAGCAAGGTTGGACTTGGTGATGGTAAAGGTCTTTTCCAACCATAAAGATTCTGTGGACTTCGGGCATCTCTAGGAATGGAGACGTTTAAGAACAAATTAAAGATGGATTTCTCAGTAATGGTAAAGTAGAATTCATCCTTTTTTGGCAAGTAGACTGACTGACAGGTTGATAAGTCCCTTCCATCCCTATGATGCTAAAATGTCTGAACACAGGTGTTTTCAAGCACTGATTTTTCCTCTGAGGTTCCCACTGGCAGCTGGGAAATCCCTTAAAATGTTATTCTGATTCATACAGTGCCACCAAGTCCCCAGTAAACCTTCTAGCTCATTTGCTTAATATTTTTGTTCTTGTACTGCTGCAGCTGAGGCTCAGCGGGCAGTGCTGAGAACTGACCAGCAGTGACCCTGTGAAATGTGAGATAAAGCAGCTCCTTCCTGCTGGACTCAACCCCTGCCCTCTGATAGCACTGCTGCTCCCCTCCCCTGCATCAGCTCCACTCCAGTTTTTAGTGCAAGAGCAGGACTGGTCTGGAACCCCCTCTTGGGGCAGATGTGGGACTGCTTCCAAAAATCTGAGAGCTCTGCAAGGAATCTGGGAGTGTGACATCCTAAACAAATTGCGACTTCAACAGCATCCACATATTGTTAGATTTTGTTGTTTGAGTCACTTTGTCTTTGAGGCTGTCTCCAAGCAAACTGTGAAGGCATCCATCATTAACAACAGACCACAAATTAGCCAAGATCCACCTGCAGAAGTGGAGAATATTTCTATTTTTTTTTTTTGTTTAAAAAACTGTCTGTTGTTCTGTCTCTAATATCCAGGTCTAGTCTGGCCTGAGTCTTTTTTTTTGCATTTGTACAGTTGTTTCTCACATTTTCAGTAGAGTTTGTGTTGGAGCTGTGACCTCTGGCAGTGCTCTGTGTGCTCATGTGATGCCAGTTAGAGTTCATTCATCCCTCAAAAACACTTCTAAAATAAAGACCCATGTACCTCTCCCTGCAGCTTGTGGTGCTGGCTCCTAATCTGAGCACCAGAAGTTTCTTAATTGTTAATTAAGAATGGAAATGAGCTGCCAAAGCCAGGCAGAAGCACTACACAGACAGAGTCAGTGTCCATCCCCAAAGGAAGGTGTAAAGTTAAACCTGGACCTTTATAATCACCCTTACAGAATTTCATATAAACTAATTAAACCTGGTTACACATTCTTCCAGTTAAAAGGAAATTGAGAACATTGGGGTATTGTGGAATTCTTTACCCCTTTGTTAGCTGGGGGTGTTAGAGAAGGGGATTTTCTGGAGAGAGGTGGTGGCAGCTGCAAGGCTCAGAACTGCTGCATGTAACAAATTACCCTTCAGCCCAAAGTCTGCATTTTCAGCTTGTTCCTAAATTTTACTGAGAGCTTTTTCTTTGCTCTCTGATACCTAAACACGCTACCTCTTCCACCAGGGCAAAACAGTCCTTTCCCTTCTTTGAGAGCATTTTTAATGGATTTGTTTCACTACTCTAGTTTCAGGAGGACACAATTTGCTGGGCAGTAAGCCTGCAGGAGCTAAAATCAGGGGGATTTTGCCTGGATGCAGAGGGAATGAATTACTGCAAGGCAGCTTCGTCAGGTTCATGACCACTTCAGCAAAGGCATCTTTCTGCTTTCTGCCTCTTGGTTCTGGCTGCAGGGATTATTAAAATTAGGAGTCTTGTTGAGAAGTATTTCTGTGTAACATGAAGGATTTAAATGTGCTGTTGGATTGTACACTGAGCTCTGTGCGGATGTGCTGAGTCCTTTGCCTTGGGGCAGAGGGGAGGCCAGGGAGCTTCACCCCCTGGTTGTTCTGGGGCTATTTCGGGCTGCCCTCAGCAGAAAATGGATTTGCAGGGGGCACTGTCTGGTGCAGGTGAGCTGCTGGCAGCAGCAGAACACAGAGGGATAGGGCTGGAGCTCACTGCTCGCTTTCCCCATCCAAATTGTTCTTGGTGTGACTCTGAGTACAAAGTATATTATTAGGGGAAGCCTCAAGTGCTTGGTCTCTGCAGTTTCTCAGCTTGTTCTCTTCCTGCTGCTAACCCATTTTTGAAACAGGGATCCTTTGCCTTAAAACACCGTCTAGGAAACTTGAAGGGCCCTCAAGATGAAGGATAATTAAATAAATTCCAGAATAAGCCATGAATAGTATTGCTTTTGATGCTGTACATTTGGGCAAACTGAAAACAAACTTGTTTTGGTGGTGATATTTTTTTTTTAATAGAGACCTCTTATTTTTACTAAACCCTCCATTAAAAAGAAATAATTTTCTCTTTTTCAGCTCAGCCTTTCCTGTACTGGTGTGCTCGGAACATGTCCTTCTGGAGCAGCATTTCCTTTAACCTGGCTGTCCTCATGAACCTGCTTGTGGCATTTTTCTACCCATTCAAAGGAATTCGAGGAGGTACTGATGGTTGACCTAAAAAAAACGTGAAGAAATAAGTTGTAATGAGCCAAATTCTGCTCTCCCCACTCGTGTCTGTGTACTGCTGTTTACATCAGTGGGGGTAGGAGAACAGAATTTGGCTTTTTAAATTGCCTTGTTTTATACTGTGCTGTTCTCTTACTCTTTCTTGAGGCATTTTTAAGGAAAATGTAGAGCCATGCTTTTTCCTAGGGGAAAGAATTACCCGAGGCAGACATCCACCTTTAATTGCTTGACTGTTCTACTTTGGTTTAAAGTCCTGTAATTAAGGATTGAGCTAAAAATAGGCAAAACATTGAATGTGTTGTTTTCCTTGAGCTTGCAGTTTATTAATGGCATTTTCCACACACTTTTCCTGGTGCTCCAGGAGGCCTCTGAGTGCTGGGGGTGGGTGACATTATCCTGCCTTGTCAGGGGGGGAAGTGACCAGCAGGAATCCGTGGAGGATAAGGGAGAAGAGCCCGTTCCCAGCACTGCCTGCCCCAGGGGTGTGGGGAGCAGAGGATTCCCAGGGGGAGCAGGGTGCCACATTCCTGCCACAAATCCTGGGGTAGCTCTGTGGGACTGCACAGTGACAGGTCCATGGTGGCTCTCAGACCCAGCTCAGTGAACACTGAGCACATCCAGCCTCTCCCCAGAGCTGCACCTGGGGCAGGGCAGGGAAATCTGCAGGGATGTTCTCAGGAATGTTGTGTGCATCACCTGCAGAATTATGTGAATGTCTAGGTTGGAGCTTTTTCCTCCTGTGAAGGGGGTTTGCATCCTGGAAAAGCCTGTCAGAGGGATATTTTAGACCAAATTGCAGTGTTCCTGAGAGGGGGAGGAGAACAGTTTTACCTTCTGCCATCAGGACCACCAGGCTGTGGCTGCAGCTGCTGTTCCTCAGTGTCACACCCAGTGTCAGCAGAGTGGGGACAGCCCAGATCCTGGCTGGAAGGTTCTAACAACCCCAAAGAGCAACTGAATTTCTGTCTCTAGCTGCAAAGATCCCAAGTTAAAAGCTCTGAATTTATTACTGCCAGGAAAGCTGCTGGTTAAATGAGTTCCCTGAGATTACAAACTGCAAGACTGTGGGGGGGATTGTTTGTCATTTGAAGCCCTACCCTACATATTTGAAATTCTTTATTTATCAGGTAACATTTTGATAAAACCTCTTCCTCTCTTAGTTAGAATCTAAGAAGTAAAATAAATAAATACATGTGTGTCTTATATTTAGATTAAAAAAAAAAAAACTACTCTTCCAAACAGACTGTTTGGGGGAAGTTGTCAGTGTCTTGAATTGCTCAGACACGGTGAACTGAGCAGCTGATGAGCATCTGACAGTAGCAGAAGCTGTAAAACTTCTGACTTGAGGAGCAGAAACAAAACTGGATGCCTGGAATTGGGAACTGGAATGGTGAGAATTCCAGAGATAGGGAGAACTTCCTGCTGCCTGTGGTTGTGCAGGGACTCCCCGTGCTCCCAGCAAGGCTTTGGGGTCAGGGTGGGTGCAGCAGTTGAGGAGTGACCACCCTTAGTGCCAGGACAAGGACACTGCTCCCAGCCTCTCTGTCCCTGGGAAGGAGAGGGGAGCCTGTGGCCCAAGCCCTGCTCTGCCCTGAGGTGACACAGCTGGGTCCCATGAGGTGCTGGCACTGCCCTCCTGGTGCTGCTGGGCAGCCTGGGGTTCTGCAGGCCCAGGTGGGTGTTCAGGGAACACCTGAGCCCCTCAGTCACTCCAGGTGTTTCTTCAGGCCTGCTGGGAGCTGCTGCAACTCCTGAAAGCAAATATATTCCCACTAAATCTTATTTAGATTTTAGGTAAATCATTCCTAAATAAGCTGGTGCACATTTCCTCTGTCCCCTCTCCATGCTGTTGCCTGTTCCCACTGCGTGACTCCATTCCCAGCTCTGCACCTTGTGCTGTGTGACAGCTCCAGGAGCCCAAACTCCCCCAGGCAGCCAAAACAGCTGTTCAACTTCACGCTTATTAACTTTTAATTTCCATCCATCCTCTGCTGTCTTTATTAATCTGTAGTGATTTGGAACAAGATTAAATGGCTGCTCGTGGTAGTCGGATGAGAGTAATATTTCCTAAGCTGCCTGAATTTGGGAGCAGGGGGGAAAAGGCCCTGAGTGAGGATCTTGCCAGTCAGACACAAGTTCAGTGAGAATGTGCTTGCAGAAGGGCTGCAGAGTGCTGTGACATCTGGGGGATCTTGCTGTTTTGTCTGTTGAGGAACCAGTTGCTTGAAGACAAAAAATTTTTAAGTCAGCTTTGAGAAGGAGGTGTCTCACATTCTGCATAAACCTGGGGTAAATGGTGTTTTGGGCTGAATCTTTTTTATGGCTCTTTCAGGGAAGTGTATTTTTAGCTACACGGGCTCGGTGTTGTGTAAGCAGCCAGTCTCATGGGACAGCCTAAATAGACCCAGAAATAGCAAGAGATGCCAAAAATGGGTACAAGGGTCTGACCAAAGGCACATCAGGGGCATGTCTGGGAGTGTCCTCACCTGCCCAGGCACTGGCTTGGCACAGCACACCTGCAAGGGGCCCTCAGCACTCAGGTGTACCAGCAGTGACCCCCAGAATGAAGATCCTATAGTGTTACTCTCACTTTTCAGCCTTCTGATGTTTTTATTCTTGTGATGGAGTTTCTTACGCTGTTTTTTGTAAACATGCACATGTTTTTTTAACTGTCTTTTTGTTTTTCATTCCTTCTCCTGGGAGGAGAAAGGTTTGATGGACTTTGTCATTGACCAGTGTGGTTGNATAATGATTTAGTAAGGAGTTTGTAATTAGAGCCTGCTGAAGGCTTTGGGCTCTGCTGCTGTGCTGAAGGCGGGGCTGGGTGATGCTCCACCAAGGACACAACAAATGGCAGTGGCCTGCTCATTTTGGTCATGCAGGAATGGGTCTGTTTTGCCTCTGCCCAGGCACACTGGAGCCCCACTTGTCTGGCTTGCTGTGGACAGCCATGCTGATCTCCCTGGCCATTGTCATCGCCCTGCCCAAGCCCCACGGCATCCGGGCCCTGATCGCCTCCACCATCCTGCGCCTCATCTTCTCCGTTGGCTTGCAGCCCACCTTGTTCCTGCTGGGAGCATTCAATGTAAGAACTGAGTGGGCTTTGCTGACCTTCTCCTGCCCCTTATGTAAGGGTTCCTTAGCTGTGCCTGAAGATGTGGAGCAAAACCAGCCTGGGACATGGCGGTGGGACTGGTGGGAGGAGTAGTTCCCTCCTTGGGCTGCTCCTCACATGAGTGCTCTGTGTTGTTCATTTAATCCTGGTTCCCCAGGCTGCAGACAAAGCTCTGAGGAACAGAGCAGGAACAGCTCCAGCTTCAGACAGGCACAGGGAGGAGTCTCTGTGACCCAAAGCACGTGGTTATTCACCCAGTGTTTGTGGGGTTGTGTGAGGCTCGCTAAATGATGCATTGAGAGTCTGATGGGGAGCAGCTGAGGGAGCTGGAAAGGGGCTCAGCCTGGAGAAAAGGAGGCTCAAGGGGGACCTTGTGGCTCTGCACAACTCCCTGACACGAGGGGACAGCCGGGGGAGCCAGGCTCTGCTCCCAGGGAACAGGGACAGGAGGAGAGGGAACGGCCTCAGGGTGGACATCAGCAGGAATTTCTCCATGGAGAGGGTGGTCAGGAATTGGAAGGGATTGTCCAGCAAAGTGCCAAGTTACCTCCAGCTTGAAAAAACAGTCTGTTTTCCCTGAAACTGTGACTGATTTATGGTTGATCTTTCCTTAGGTTTGTAATAAAATCATTTTCCTGATGAGTTTTGTGGGTAACTGTGGAACCTTCACGCGAGGATACAAGGCCATGATCATGGATGTGGAGTTCCTCTATCACCTGCTGTACCTGCTGATCTGTGCCCTGGGGCTCTTCGTGCACGAGTTCTTTTACAGCCTCTTGGTGGGTGTTTGCTTGGCCCTCAGAGTGCCTTCTGGTCTGTTTGTGAAGGCCCATCTTGGGCATATCCAGGAAAATTTCTGCTTTTCTGCTGGGAAACTGTTGAGCAGACACTGGGGAAAGCCACAGACTGGAGGTTTTCTTTAGGAGAACTTACTGTGGGAGACAACAGGACTCCTGCCACATCCCTTTTGCTGATCTGTGACTTCTTGCACAGACAGATAGGGAGAGGACATGTGGGGATGGTTTTAAACCAAAAGAAGAGAGGTTTAGACGAGATATGAGGAAGAAATTCTTCCCTCTGAGGGTGGTGAGGCCCTGGCACAGGGTGCCCAGAGCAGCTGTGGCTGCCCCTGGATCCCTGGCAGTGCCCAAGACCAGGCTGGAGACACCTGGGACAGTGGAAGGTGTCCCTGCCCATGGGGTAGAATGAGATGGGCTGTGATGCTTTGCTGTGTTACTGTCAGTAACTATAACACAGTGTCTGTGCTTTCTGAGCAGCTGGAAACTTTGAAGTGTCTCCATGGCTGCATCCAGGCTCCAGCCCTCATGGGATGGACACGGATCCTGGCACACGTGTTCCTTCTGTCTGGGGTGGGATTCACCTTGCACAGCACAATGCTTCTAGAAATAACACTGAAGGAGGGGATCTAGTGTTGGTGATGATGTGTCACTGTTGAAGCAAAGCTGAAATCCCATTCAGAACAGGCTATTTTTGTCCCCTTGGCTGGTGTTTGCCACATCCTCTGGTAACTGAGCTGGTTATTTGTTGTATTCATGGAGGTCCAATTTAACAAATACCTGTCCTGTGATCCACCAGCATAGCCACAACATGCCTGGGCTCTGCTGTGAGTTGTCCCAGACCCAGTGAAAAATGAGGGAAACATCAGCAGAGAAAGCTAAACACAGGGTTTGGGAAAAAATACTGCTTATTTAATGAAACGCTCAATAAATTAAGATTTAAAGACAATAGCAAATTGCAATTTGAACTGAGCTGTTTGGAGGCTGTGAGGGGGTAGATAATCCTGTAAAAACCAGCTAGCAGTCTGTGCTGACAGCTTGGTGTGTGTCTAGCACTGAGGCAGGAACACCTGCCCGCAGCGGCACGGGCTGCTGGCCAAGCTGCTGCAGAGGAGGCCACAGCTGCCTCAGTTCCTCCTGCTCCCACGGGCATGGCCCAGGACACGATGGCACCAGTGGTGCTGGTGCTCCATGTGCTGTTGTTGGCTGTCCCCAGCTCTTTGACCTGGTGTACCGGGAGGAGACGCTGCTCAACGTCATCAAGAGCGTCACCCGCAACGGGCGCTCCATCATCCTCACGGCCGTGCTGGCCCTCATCCTGGTCTACCTGTTCTCCATCGTGGGCTACCTCTTCTTCAAGGATGACTTCATCCTGGAAGTGGACAAGCTCCCCAACGAGACCCTGCTGCCAGGTCAGTACCAGCAGCTCATTCCCGTGGGTTGTGTTGGAGGAATAACGGGCTCTTGTTCCCCAGGGTGTTGACAGGACAAGGGGAAAGGCTCCAGCTGTGCCAGGGTGGCCAGGTGGGAATTTCTCCATGGAAAGGGTGGTCAGGCCTTGGCAGGAGCTGCCCAGGGAGGTTTGGAGTGCCCATCCCTGGAGGTGTCCAAGGAAGGCCTGGATGTGGCACTCAGTGCTCTGAGCTGGGGACAAGGTGGGGGATCAGCCACTAAATGAAGAGTCTTGGAGGTCTCTTCCAACCTCAGTGAATCTGAGATTCTGTGAAATAAAAATGCTTTTGTGGTTGAATTTAAAACCACGGAATGTGTAAATCAAAAAGTAACTGTGCCCTTCTATACCCTGGGGTAAGATACTGCTCTAGATGCCTTGTAACTGCACACTGAGTATGATGGGGAGCCCTAATACCTGAGAATTCACCTTGCAAGGTGTTAAAGCATCCTTTGATGCAGCATTCTGTGGTTTCAGATCGCACAGAGCCAGGTGAGACCATGACTGGTGAGTTCCTGTACTCAGATGTGTGCAAGGCAGGGAGCAGTGAAAACTGCTCCTCCGTCATTCCCTCCGACCGTAAGTACCACTCTGCAACTCCTAACTCACACCCTGAGTCTTCACTCTTTTTTTAGTTAATCACCTTCAATTAAAATAATTTCTTTAGAAAACCCTATGCAATAAATTTGTGAACAAAGCTATCATGAGATGAACTTGAAATAGGATTCATTTAGGCCAGGAGCATAAATAATATTTGTTACATGAAGTGACTAAAGCAGAGAAACTTAGAACTAAACCAGACTTCATAAAACACTGCCATACTCTTTAATTTTCTGCATCAATTGGAGAAGGAAGAGATGCAGTTTGCCTCTTTGCAAAGTTTATTATTTTAAAACATGAGGCTATTAAATGTGATCTCAGAGCATAATGCCCTGTGAAATATGGTTTATTGGCAGCATTGTTCTATCTCAAACTAAGAAAACTCTTTTAATATCATGGCAGGAAGTACTCGATGGATTAAGTTGGGTTTGGAGATCAAGAAAGTGAGATATTACCTGGGTATTGAAATATTTCAGTTTTATTTCTAGAAAATGTAATTTCCTCGTGGGAGATTTACGGTTCTGGCTGGGAGGGGCAGACAAAACATCGCAGTTTCTTTGGGAAGGGCAGCTCTTGCGTGGCCATCAAAGGTCAGTGATGGCCACCAGCCCCTGCTCACAGGAGGAGAGTGCTTTGCTTTGCTCAGGGGTGCTTTCTGAGGAAGTAAAATTCAGCCTTGCTACAGGAAACACTGCTTCTTTCAGCTCCTTCACTCTGGCTGCAGGAAGGAAAACTCAGGGATGTTTTTGTATCACAAATAATCAACACAGGGTCTTGTGTGGTCAGGGATGTTCATGGGGATCAAGATGGGGATCTTTGGCCATTGCTCTTGGGTTATTTCAGGGTTGCACAGAGACTGGGGCCTCTCCAGGGCTGGCTGTGGGAAGGTGGGATCTGCTCATGAGCATTTTTGTGATGAAATGAAAGTTGTGAGATTTTTAATGGGTACAGGGGGAGTGTGTGAGGTGAGGGAATGGATTTTAGCAGCTCTGCAAGTGAAGCAGTGAAGTTGGAGCCTTGAGCCAGGTGAAGAGAAGAGAAGGTCAAAGGTCAAAAGAGGTGTGTTGCTTTTCCAGCAAAATGCTGTTTCCACAAGCAGTGATCTTTTAGCCATTTGAAAGCTCTGAGTGGAAGTTGCCATTTTGAGTGCAGCCCAAAGGCTGTGCAATCTGTCAGGCACCAGGGGAGAGTGGAAGAGGCAACACTTTGTCCTCTGAGCTGTCAAAAAGCTCGGGTTCTGTATAAACAGGCATCTGGTGATCTGAGCTGTGCATGCGAGCAGGGATGGGAAGAGATTGCACCGAGTCACAGGCAGCAGTTCAGGCACAAAAGAGAGCTGGTGGTGGAGAGAGGAGGGCAGGGAGGAGATCTGCTCCCAGGGAGGCTCTGGAGAGGGTCCAGGGGAGGCCACGGGATGAGGAGGGGTCTGGAGCATCTCCCTTATGGGGAGAGACTGTTTAGGGCCTGTTTAGTCCAGGGAAGACTGAGAGGGGATCCCCAAGAATATCCCCAGGGGGTGTCAGAGAATGGTTTCAGACCCTTCCCAGTGGTTCCCAGTGACAGGACAAGGAGCAGTGGCCATAAACTAAAACAGGTTTTGCCTCAGCATGAGGAAGAGCTTTCCATAGAGGGGGCAGAGCCCTGGAGCAGCTGCCCAAGGAATCGTGGAGTTTCCCTTTCTGGAGACATCCCAAACCCACCTGGATGTGTTCCTGTGTCACTGCTCCAGGTGACCCTGCCTGGGCAGAGGGTTGGATGGATGATCTGCAGAGGTTCCTCCAACCCACACGGTTCTGTGATTATTTGGGGAATGAACCTGCAGGGATTTGCAACACAGGCTGGCAGTCTGAGGGGGGAGAGAGCATACCCAGCGAAGAATGGAGAGGAGGATTTAGAGCTAATCTTGGCTGTGAAACGTGTCTTTGCTTGCTGTGTTCCCAGAGCTGATCACTGAGGAGATGGAGGAAGAGAACAAGGAGCATACGTGCGAGACGCTGCTGATGTGCATTGTTACTGTTCTGAGTCACGGGCTCAGGAGCGGGGGTGGAGTAGGTGATGTGCTCAGGAAACCTTCCAAAGAGGTAAATTACCACTGGCTGGGGGTGGAGGAGTGGTGCTGAGCAGGGCTGGGATCTGCTTTGCTGGGGAGAGTGTGTGTGCACTGCTCCAAGCACAGAGGGACGCGCTGCTCCCGGGGTCTGTGCTGACATCCCTGGGGCACACTGAACACCAGCACTTCTCACTGGCTTCTCCCCAGGCTTTTATGGCTTGTGGGCTGTCCAGAGTGGGGGAGCCAACAGTCTGAGCTGGGAGTTGAGGAGCTAAAGGAAGGAGATGAGTACAGATCAGTGAGGGAGGAGCATGAGGTGGCTCAGGAACATGCTGTGGTAGCTGATGGAGAGTTTTTGTGGGAGCATCCCTAAGGAGAGGTAATGTGTCAAATGGGAGGGATGAGAGGACAGAGACCAGGCTGCGTTGGTGGGAGTGTGAGGGAGGAAGGATGGATGTGGTTTAGAGCTGTCATCAGAGTGAGGACCAGGCTAAGCAGCAGGAATTTTCCATAACACCCCTCTGGCTCCCTCTGTGACTGCTGTTCAAGCTTTTGTGTCCATCATTTAGGAAGAAATTGTTCCCTGGGAGGGTGGGCAGGCCCTGGCACAGGGTGCCCAGAGCAGCTGTGGCTGCCCCTGGATCCCTGGCAGTGCCCAAGGCCAGGCTGGACACTGGGGCTGGGAGCAGCCTGGGACAGTGGGAGGTGTCCCTGCCATGGCAGGGGTGGCACTGGCTGGGATTTAAGGTTCCTTCCCAGCCATTCTACAATTCTGTGATGGTTCTGTGATCTGAGGCTCAGGCTGTCACTCCCAAAGCCACACTGGGGGCAGAGCTTTCTTTGTTTCACCTGACATTTCAAAGTTTTTTTCTAAGTTTTTGTTTTAGCTGACATTTCAAAGTTTTTTTCTAAAACTTAGCCTTCAAAGTTACTTAATTCCTAATAATAACTATGGCACTTGACTGGCAGGATGATTGTGAAAATGTGGGTTGGATATTTTGGGTACTCAGGCCTACAATAAATGTGCAATGTGTACTGAAAAGTCCAGCTTAGTGTTCATTAACCTGGCTGTTAAATGCAATTAGTGCTATTAAATTCCAGTAAAAAACTTTATGGTCCACACTGATCCTCTGTTGATATACTGCAGGTTAATATAAGGATATAATTTGTAAGGGCTTCAGGGAAGGGTGAGAACAAATTTCAGTGTGTGGAGAAGAGTTTTTTCTCTTGTGAAAGTGGGAGAAGTCCAAAATCTTGGACAGAGGAAGAGCAGCTCTGCAGAGATCCCACAATGGCAGCTGACTAATTTGGCTTTTCTTTCAGTGATTTTTGCATTTTAGTTTTGCATTTTAGTTTCATTTAATATTTTGAGTTTTGAGTTCCCCTTGGAGAGCATCAGCAGTGGAGACTCTCAGGGAAAGTGGTGTGGGGCAGGGTGGTAATAAGGGTGAGATGTGTACCTAATTGGGCTGTTAATAATTCCAAAATGTATCTTGCAGGAACCTCTCTTTGCTGCTAGAGTGATCTATGATCTGTTGTTCTTCTTCATGGTCATCATTATTGTCCTGAACCTGATTTTTGGGGTGATCATTGACACTTTTGCTGATTTAAGGAGTGAAAAACAGAAGAAAGAAGAAATTTTAAAAACAACTTGCTTTATTTGTGGTAAGTGTGGAGACACACTTAACGAGAAGGGGTTACTCTGGGTAAGCCAGGCAGAGCTGCAAACTCACAGGAAAAGAGCCCTGAGTTACTGGCTGCTCCTCCTTGCATTCCTCAGCCAGTTCATGTTCCTGGGTACCACGTGCACTGGAGCTTGGCAGCAGGAGCAGATGGGGAATGCTCAGGATACCGTTTTTCCTCAAGACTTCAGTTCTTGCTTCTCCTCTGCCTCGAAGAACACTTTCCTGTGGGAACAGGAGAGGTTTTTGTGAGCAGTCATTTTCTCCAAGCGTGCAGAGTGCTGCCTGTGGAAGCTTTTCCCAGCAGGAGTTGGGAATGGGGGTGCTGTGGTTGACTGACATGGTCCTGCCATGTTGCATAACACACAGCCTGACAGGATAACCTTTGGAAATCTGCTGCAAAGCAAACGTTGCTTTTGCTATCAGTTTGCCCAAAAATAGGGGATGTGTTATGAAATCCAACAAACTGCTTGCTACAGGGTTGTTGCCTTTTTTAACCAAGTTTTTTCTGTTATGTATAATAAATATAAGCAGTACTCGTTTCACTTTACTCTCTCTTCCTTCTCTTCCTCCTCTTCTCTTTCTTGCCTGTTCTTTTTTCCTTTTCTTCCTTCTCTCCTTCCTTCTCTCCTTCCTTCTCTCCTTCCTTCTCTCCTTCCTTCTCTCCTTCCTTCTCTCCTTCCTTCTCTCCTTCCTTCTCTCCTTCCNAATATAAGCAGTACTCGTTTCACTTTACTCTCTCTTCCTTCTCTTCCTCCTCTTCTCTTTCTTGCCTGTTCTTTTTTCCTTTTCTTCCTTCTCTCCTTCCTTCTCTCCTTCCTTCTCTCCTTCCTTCTCTCCTTCCTTCTCTCCTTCCTTCTCTCCTTCCTTCTCTCCTTCTCCTCTTCCTGGGTGTTTGTCAGATTTTATCCTGATATTCAGTGTCCATTCCAGAATGACTGTGGCTTCCAGATGTGCAGCAGACTTTAGAAATCAGTTTTGTTCTAGAGCTGATTTTCCTGGTCCCCAGCTGGCAAACACTCAGGGTTCTCCCTGTGTCCCTCTCACAGGTTTGGAGAGAGATAAGTTTGACAACAAGACAGTCACCTTTGAAGAGCACATTAAGGAAGAGCACAACATGTGGCACTATTTGTGCTTTATTGTCTTAGTGAAAGTCAAAGATTCCACAGAATACACAGGACCAGAGAGTTACGTGGCAGAAATGATCAAGGTGAGTTTGGAGTTTTGCTTTTTTTTTTTTTCTAGCTTAGACCAATCCAGTGGAATATTGGGTACAGTGCTCTGTATTGTATTTAATTTATTTTGTAAATGTAACTGTAACTTCCCAGCCTCCAGACCACTCTGTGTGAGTGCTGGAGTAGGTGACAGTGAGTGGTCACAGCCAGGTATTCCATGTGGCTTGGATCAGGGGAAGAGAACCTGTTCTGCCTTAAATTCACATTTAGGGAGAGTATTTTCAAGCTGGTGGAAGTGTCTGAAGCACAACCAACATGTTACAACCTGTCCTGGTATAAATATCTTCAACTGACTTGTAGGATTTGTTGTCATATGATTTGAGCTTATTATTGTGAAAAACTACAATTAATGGCTACTCAATTGGAAGGGCTTTTAATGAGAGAATTAAAAGCCTCATCTCTGCCAAGCTGCAGGTTCAGAGCTCCTGGAATTAGATCCGAAGCCCAGTCACTAATTTGTGTCTTCTGGCTGGGGAGCAAAAGCTGTTTGATTTATACCATTTCAGTGTGATTTCTTCAGAGCAGAGCACTTTGCTGCCTCCCCTCCCAGCTCTTCTGCTGTGAGGTGCCACCTCCCTTGGGGTGGCTCTGTAAATCCCCCCAAGCCTCTCCGAGGTCAAACGTGTTATTTTGGGGTCACCAAAGTGTCCGTCCTACTTCTGGATTTCTACCTCAGTAATGAGGGCTTAAAGAAATCTTGTGAGCAGTCACCTGATGGAGGATTAGCACAGTGAGAGAACCAAGTGCATCACTGCTGCTTTCCAGTCTGGCTGATTATTTTGCTCCCTTCCTTTATCCCCCCACAGCACGCATGACTTCGGGGGGAAGCACTGCACTTCTGAAGGGTTTTTGCTTCTAAAAGACAATTTTGTCTTGTGCTTTTGCTTCTAAAAGATGATTTTGTGCTGTTTTGTTGTTGTTGTTAAAACCAGTTTAAAGAAAGTTTCAATTGGCAACCAATTCATTATTTCAGATGAACGGTTCAAATTAGATAAGAACCAAAAATTAGTCACTGAATATGTTTGCATGAAGCACAAAAACTGGAGAACTTCTATGAGAATTCCCATTCATTAAGTGTCAGCAAGGGCTAATTACTGTGTGTGGATGGGAGTAGGGATAAATTATGCATAGCCAGAGTGTCTCATGCAGATGCAATTTTATGTAACCATGTGCTCTAGGTAGAGGTTTGGAGTGTGTCTGTCATTGGTGGGGTTTTGCATTTCATGAGCCAGTTTTAAATGAAGATCTAAGAGCAGGTCTCAGTGAGGGCTGATGGATGTGGGGTGTAACTTCAGGAGTGTGGAATAGGCAGGAAATCTGGATTTCACCTCAGTGCTCTGTCACCATCCTGCCCCAGGGTCAGGCTGCTGTGCCCTGACTCTGGAGTCCTCTGCAGTCCATGTATTCCTGAGGAGCCATTTGGCAAAGCTTACCCTGAAAATCAATTTATTTCCAGTGTCCTTTAACATTAAAACTTCCTTTCCTGCCCTAAAATCTGGGTGTAAAACATGATGAATCTCTTTCTCTACCAGACCTGTTTTAAATGCTGCTGGAGGAGCCAGAAGTGCTGTTTTTCCCATTTAGGGTGTTTTAGGGATAATTTGGGTGGGGCCTGGTTCATCTGTTCCTCAAGCTTTCTGTGTTCACAGAATCCCAGATTGGTTTGAGTCAGGAGGAACCTTAAATCCCATCCAGTGCCACCCCTGCCATGGCAGGGACACCTTCCAGTGTCCCAGGCTGCTCCAGCCTGGCCTTGGGCACTGCCAGGGATGGGGACTCCTCAAGCTCTCTGTGCAAAATGCCATGAATGCAGAGGGGCAGACCAAGGAAAGCTTTAAATATGTCCATGAGTGCCAAGGCAGAGATTCACTGTGGAGGTGCTGCTTTGCCAGGGGCTTGTTCATGTGGCAGCCACCAGCCTCTCCTGGGAAGCCTCCTTGGGGCATGGCTGGCTTTTAAAGGGATTTTCCTCCCGTGCTTCAGACTGAAGGTGGCACTGTAACATCTTGGATGGTGACAGAGATATGGGGCACGTCTTCCCCGGGCTGTGTGTGGGACCAGCTGCTGTTTGTACCCGTTTTTAGGAGCTGGGGTAGGAAGCATCATGTGCTCCAAGTCCCACTGTGATGGCAGAACACACCTCAGATGTTTCACCTGTGCTCTGACTCCCAACAAAATACCTTCAGAAAACTCTTGGATTTCTGCCCCTCAGTAAATGAAAGAAAAAAAAAAATCAGAAAGTACAATTTCAATAATTGCCTTTGCCGTTTAGTATTTATGGGTTGTTCCAACACTGCAGAACAGTTAAAAAAATAATTTAGGACACTTAAATTACATCCACTGTCAGTTTGTGAGTTGCTTCCAGTGCTGTTTGCACAGTGCTTTAAAGGTATTTTAAGCACTGTGGTATCAAAAGAACCTTGGACAATTTCATTTATGCAGTTAGTGAATATTCAGGCACCTTTAAGAGTGATCTTGAATTTTGATGTTTTCTTGTCTAAAAATAATGTGTGTGGAAAGGGAGTTTTGAGGATTCCCTTTGTATTGGGTATGGCAGAGCTGGATCTGGCCCATAGCTTTCATCCTGCACTCTTCACCATCCTGACCCTACATGAAAAGAAATTGTAGCCTTGAAAATCAGTGATTAACTACAATTCCTTAGTGAATTTTACATTTCTTCACAGACAGAAGCTCATGAAGTTCAAACACATCACGAGGAAAGAAATCAACAGGTACACTTGGAAACAGAGTTGAGTTTAGGGCACTGAAGACTGATCAAAAAATCAAAATTAAACCCAGCAGCGATCAGCCCAGGCTAGTGGGAGGTGTCCCTGCCCATGGGGCTGCAATGAGATGAGCTTTAAGGTCCCTTCCAACCCAAACCAGTCTGGGATTCTGTAAAATAAAATCTAGTAACTGTTCTGACAGTGCTGCTGTGACTCTCAGCTTCCAGCATTGTCACTGTTCCTCCCATAACCCTGTTCTGGGACCAGTCTGGGGCTGTTCTGGGGTCTGGACTGGTTTGGCTGAGTCCCGTGCAGGGCCACGCTGCCCTGGGCTTGTAGCTGCAGGTCCAGGCTGTTGATAGAGGCTGGAATTCCTGCTGTAAACAGGGATAATGTTCCCTTTGATCAGCGAGGGGAGCTTGTGCCTGCTGCCACAGATGATGTAAAACTCGGGGTATCTCAGGAATCTTTGCTGGAGATGCTCAGGGAATGGGGCTGCAGGGGCGGGGTGGGGAAGCTGAGCCTGTGCACACCCCACTGCTGGCCTGACCCATCCCTGCCCCACTGCCTCTGCCCTGGCAGCCTCCTGGGTGCCAGGAGATGGCAAATGGATTTCAGCAGCTTGGCATGGAGCGGCTCCCGTTGGCACTGCATCCCGGAGCCACCTCCTTAATATCAATTTAATGGCACAGACAGTGCTGCGGATGTGAGGAAACATCTGGTGGTGGCAGAGGTGATCCTGAGCTCCCGGTGTTTGTACAGCTCTCCTGCCAAAGCAGGGATGTGCCCGGCTCCATCCTGCACAGGGACACTGCAGAGACAGGGGCTGGCTCCGTGCTTGCAGCAGGCTTTATCGGGAAGGATGCTGAGGGTGCCTCCCGTGATTCCCAGGAACAAAGCCCCGGTTCTGCCAGGCTCTGCAGTCACCAGGAAGATCAGGTGATGTCTGAATAACACCCTGTGTGTGGGAGGTGGGGGGATCCACTTATCGCCTTGGCCAGACATTGACATCCACACCCAAATGACTCATGTGAACTCTGTGCAACTCCCTGCAGATTAGTTCATTTAAATGTCTTATCTTCCCATCCTGGCTTGAGAATTCCTCCTGGAGTTGTGTGCCTTTGCCTGCAGTTGCTGTGGCAGCCTGGGCAGCACAGCAGCCCTGCCAGCTCAGCTGTCACCGGGGCCTTGGCAGGGCTCTGCCACAGCCAGCTGTGTGCAGGCATTTAGAATATGTAAAATCTCTCACTCTGCAGCTCGGTATGGAGAAAACCACACAGGCACCCGGGGTTTGTGTGCATTCCTAAACTGTCTGCAGGCAGCATGGGCTGTCACAGCACAGACAAATGTTTGCATGCCTGACTCCTGCATCCCCTGCTCTGCACCTTGAGCAGTGTGGGTATGAGCCACGGCTGTCAGGGGTTCTGCATGCAGGTGTGCTTATTAAAAAATAAAGGCTGCTTTGGAAAAGTTTTTAGCACAAAGATTCCTAAGTAGCTCCTGCAGTTGCCCCGTGTTTTTAATCCAAGCAGGATCTGTGTCATTAAGAACCTTTATTACAGAAATGAGGCAGAGCTGTCACGGTTGCCCACATTCCCACGTCTGGATCGAGGGCACTGAGTTCCAAATCTGGATTGTAATGTCATTGAAAAGGAACCATTTACAAATAGGAGTGATGGGACAGATATCCTTGAAGGAATTTGGAATAGAAATGAAGGCTACAGATTGCCCTTTTTACCTTAGTTAACCTCTCTGTACAAACCTGGGGATTTAAGTATATTATTGGGCTTTTTCCTTGGTGTCCTGAGCTCTGTCCTGTAATGGAAAGTGTTTCTGATTCTGGGTTTGAGTGACTGCTGCCAAGGCACAGGCTCCTGGTAAGCAAAGACAAGGTTCCATCAGTGTCAGGCTTTCCAATTGCATCCTTTCAGAAGTGCAAGTGTGACTCGAAGCCTTTCCCAGGGAGTCATCCAGCAGGGACAGTCTCTGTGCTCTGAAACCCAGCAGGAACATGGCATTCCCCAGCGGTGGTGGCTTTGAGGAGTGGCTGTGTCCCAGGCTCTCCATGAAATCCAGTTCAGCTGGAGTTGTCCAAGACCAGCTTTGTACTGCAGCACTCACAGGAGTGACAAGGGCAGACCATGATACTTCCAACCCAGAGCATTCCAGAAGGCCCTTAATGATTCCAGCACTGGTGAAAGACATATGTACGTGAAATTACAGCCTGAGAAAGTGTTGGAAACTTAGTTATGTTCATCTGTCATTTGTGCCTGGAAATCCTGTACTTCAGGCAGAGTCAAATAGGAGAGATTTGTCATATCAATAGTGAGCAAACCAGCTGCAGACACAGGAGGGAGCAGCCTGTGCAAATGACTCGGTTACAGATGAGGAAATTGGGGTTTTGGGGCTACCAGTCACCGTGGTACTGGTGCAAGCTGGGAGAGGAGGAGGAGGAAGACCAAGGAGGTCAGGATGTGACCTGGAGCTGACAGTGCTTAGTTTGGTGGTAACTTCCCAACAAGCTGCATCTTGAGATAGCTGGCCAGAGTTAGCCAATATAATTACAGGGTTAAACAAGAAATCATGGCAGAGGCTTGGGAGAGCCCGGAGTGTTTGGCAGCAGGCCCTGGGCTGCTGGAAACACTGTGTCACAGGCACGGGCTCAGTTTGTGCTCACACGGGGGAGGAACTGGTTCCACCCTTGGTGCAAACCAGGAGCTGCACTGGGAGAAAGGAATGGCCAACTTCATCTTCCCCAGCTCTGGCACAGGGTGCCCAGAGCAGCTGTGGCTTCCCCATCCCTGGAAGCATCCAAGGCCAGGTTGGACAGGGCTTGGAGCAGCCTTGGACAGTGGAAGGTGTCCCTTCCTGTGGCAGGGGGTGGAACAAGATGAACTTTAAGGTCCCTTCCAACCCAACCCATTCTGGGATTCTCTGGAGTGACTGAGGTGGCTGCCCCATGGTGGGCTGCAGGAAACACTCCTGCTGCTGGCAGCAGCCCCACAGTGCTTGGTTTTCCCTGAAAAACCACCTGGTATCCATGCTGGGAATCTTGGGTTAGCATCCCAGCTGGCCAGGCAAGGGTTTCCCTTGTGCTGAGCGTGTGTATGAAGAGGCCTGGGTGGTTGAAAGCAGAAGGAAAGGCTTGGGGCCAGTTCTGGGTAATGGGATATTTGCATAACGTGCTGGCTTTGGGTGGAACCCAAGCAGCTGCCAGGGTGGGTGCCCTGTCCTGCTCCTGGAGCAGCCCTGGGAGAGGGGGCAGGTTCCTGCCTGGAAACCATGGGATGACGCACTGGGAACACAAACCACGGGGACCAGGGAGCCCCGTGGGGCCGAGAGTGCCCAGGAGGTGGCCCCGGGCTGGGGCGAGGCCGGCCCTGAGTCATCGCCCTGACCCCCGGGTGCTCGGGATGGACGCAAGAGGATGTGGGTGACAGCAGCCACTGCCACCAGCTGTGGTGCTCAGCCTCTGCTGGGGAATTGCTTGTCCTGCCCAGCTGAGGAGGTACAACGTGCCCTACTTCAGTGGGATCCAAACTGTGTGTGGAGAGGTGGCCTTGTCCTTTTGGGAGACAGGACATGGCCTTCAGGAATCCTGTCCCCACAGTCCATCGGGCTGGGTGGTGCTGGCTGGGCTCCAGTGAGTCACCCACAGCAGAGCTGTCTCAGGGGTGTAGGGCCATGGTCATCCTCCACCTTTAGGAATGGTGTCTCTGCACCAGCCCAAGTGCCACTTGGGTATTTAACAGAGAAAAGGAGGTTATTGCACCCTAAACCTTGTGTTGTCAGCCTCCTGTGGAACAACACGGGGCATGTGAGGAGTTGAGAAATGTCTCTTACATGGGTGTGGAGGGGAGACACCATCAAGTGCTGGTTTTTATGGAGGGGAAAAGTGCAGCTCAGTGTGGAAGAAGTGATGGTGAGCCCTTTGCAACAGAGAGAGAACCTGATGTGGGGATTTTGCCAGGAAGCTCAAGAAAGACCCAAGAGGAGTCCCATCTCACCACAAACAAACAGATGCATTTTCAGAGTGCTTCACAGAGCTCTTTTGTAGCTGTGTGGGTCTGATTTTTAACTTCCCATGACAGAAACTGAAATTTGCTGCTGCTGCCTTTCCCTGCTTGTGTTCAAGAAACAACTGGACGTGGCACTCAGTGCTCTGGGCTGGATGACAAGGCGGGGATGGGGCACAGCTTGGACTTGGTCATCTTGGAGGTTTTTTCCAAGCAAAATAATTCTGTGATTCTGTAAATGATGCTGCTGGGCAGCCCTTTGATGGCAGCTGTAGGGATTTATTTTGGAGAAGGTTGAATTAGCCCTTCAGCACGCTGTAACTCTCAGGCACAGGGGTAGCTGGATACATGGAGAAGCTGCAGAGGAATGGTGAGTCCTTGGGGCGAGGAGAGCCCCACTCCCTGCCATGAGCTGCCATCCTTTGCCCAGGAGGAGCAGAGCTGATGCCTCTCCTGGCACAGCTCGTGCTGAGGTCCCTCTCAGCCTTTCTCAGAACCAACTCTTCGGCAGAAGCCGGGAGGAGCCGGTGCTTCTCAGAATGAATCGCGTGTGCATCACGCAGCACCGCTTCCTCTTCCTCTTCCTCGCCTTTCCAAGCAGGGATGGTCAGCACCCTCACCCCCGTGTGTGAGATTTGGTGATACTTGCCTTACAACAGGGACTTTTCCAACTTTACCTAGAAAAGAGCTGCAACCCTTGCGGCCAGCCAGCTTCCGTCAGTCAGCGGCTGCACACCGGCTGCTGCAGCATGGGAGGCTGTGCCCCTGCTGGGAACAGGGAGCTGAGGGCACCCCGGGATCCTGGGAACAGGGAGCTGAGGGCACCCCAGGATCCTGGGAACAGGGAGCTGAGGGCACCCCGGGATCCTGGGAACAGGGAGCTGAGGGCACCCCGGGATCCTGGGAACAGGGAGCTGAGGGCACCCCGGGATCCTGGGAACGGGGAACAGAGTGTACCCCAGGATTCCAGGAAGAGGGAGCTGAATGTATCCCAGGATCCTTAGAACAGGGAGCTGAGTGCCCCCCAGGGTCCCAGGCAGAGGCTGCCAAGGGCATCAGTCTGTGGGTGCCAGCAGCTGCACAGGAGCACGGGCAGCCTCCCCTCTCCAGGCTCGCTCAGTGCCTCTAAAACACCTCCAAAGCCCCAAGAGGGACGTGAGGCCGTGTCTTTAAAGGTACCCCAGGGCTGAGCTGAAGTTCAGCAGAAACTGGATCATGGAGATATAAATCTTTTATTGACCCCTGAGTGGCAGTGCTGGGAGCCAGGCTGGCCCAGCAGGATCACCATCCCCTGACCTTTCAGCATTCCTGCTCTGTTCCGTTGGTGCTGGCTCTGCTTAAATATTTATTTATTTGAAAGAAAACACCCCCACACTCCCAGCAGGGACAGGGACGGGCTGTGTGTCAGCAGCCTGGTCACATCCAGCTCCTCTCTGCGGGGCTGGGGGAGGCTGAAGAACAGGCTCGAGGTTTCCAGTGAAATCCAGGATGAAGAGTGTGTGCAGAAGGCAGAGCTGTGTCCTGCTGTGCTGGCAGCTTCCCTCTGTCCTCTCTGGAGAGTCCCAGCATTACCTGGTGCCTGCATTACCTGCATCCACGGGGATGTGTCTGCACCTCTCTCCCCGTGCTTTCCAGCCTGTTTGGGTGGACACCCCTTGTTTCTTGCCAGGTGGCAGTTGGACATGCCCAGATAAATTCTGGGTTTGGGTGGTGCTAACCAGGGGCAGGCAGATCAGCCCAGGGTGGGCACAGGTATGTCCAGGTCCTTCCCTGAGGCTGTCCCTGCACAGGTCCCTGTTCCAGGTCCCTGTTAACACTTTCCCAGGTGGGTCAGCACTTAGCAGGGCACTGCCAGTTCCAGCTGAGCTGTGAGCCCTGGCCCCAGCTCAGAGACACCCAGAGGGCTTGTCTCCTTGTCCTCAGCCTGCCCCTGCCTCAGCCCGTGGAGTTCACGTGAAGCATGGTTTGGTTTTCATCTTTCAGCCTTGGCATGAGAACTAGAGGTGCTTGGTTGGTTTTGTTCAGATCAAAGCCAGGATTTATCGACTTTGAGGGCTGGGGCTTTCAGAAACCCAGCGAGTGTGGAAGCTCTGAGGAGGCTGCAGAAGCTGTGGGTGCTGTTTGATTTCACCTCCTGGGCATGGAACAACGATCAAGTCACAGCCTCTGCAGCAGCTGCAGTGTTGGCTTAAATTGCAGAGTTATGTTGGAAAGTACTTGGGGTATTTGTTATGAAACACTGCAGGTAGGGAAAGTTGGTGCTTCCCTTTCATCCTCCTCAAGGATGGGGCCTGGGAACACTTTGGGGATGGCCTTAGAAATGTTTTGGGAACAAGGAAGATATTTCTGGAGCAAGAAAGGGGCAGGCAGGAGCTTCAGGGCTCTTGTGTCTGCCTAGGAACCTCAGGACATGGGCCTGAGGGTCCAGGAAAACCTGCAAATATAAATTGCATTTTAGTTTAATTTTCCTCATCCTCTGTCGTTGTTTCTTCCCTGGAGGAACAGGGGGAAGTGCAGTTGGTGTAGTTGGTTTTCCCTGGGTGGGAGATGCTGGACCTGAGCACAAACATTGAGCTGCCCCCTCCTCCCTAATGAGGCTTTTACTACAGCTGGAAGAACACAGTGCAGTGCTGCCTGTTCCTACTATTAAATCTTAATTGTGGGACTGGTGTTTCCTAAAGTCCAAAATATTTTGGCACTTGTCTTGGTAAAGGCGTATTTTTTTTGTGCATAGATTTTTTTTTTCCTTTTATTAGCAGAAACCATCTGCCCTGTAAACAGAGATCAGGAGCAAACAGCCTTCCTGGCAGTTCTGTATCACGTGGGAATGCTGTGCTGCCTGCATGGGAAAGGGCCTGCTTTCTGCCTTCTCATCCTGGCAAAAGGAAACTCCAGGCAGATCAGAAGCAGCTAATTTAAGCTGATGAGTCTTGGCATCGCATCTGAATTGCAGAGAGGATGTGACTGGAGCTCTCTGTAGAGGTGCACAGCCCTGATTAAGCAGGATGGATGCTCCTGGGAATGAGGGGGAGCATGGAGCAAAGCAGGTTGGAACTGGAGATTTAGGCAGGGAATGACAAAAAGCCAGGAGTGCTGCAAAAACAAGCTGGGAGCCCAAAGAAGAGCCTGGCCAGCCAGTGGGGTGAGCTTTGGTCACTGTTAATCAGCAGTGTTGATTGATTTTTGATTAACAGCATCCTGTGGTGTTAATGCAGTCACCCATCACCGTACCTGGTGTGTTCAAACCTCCCCAGCTGTGTCACCTGTGAGAGCACACACACCCTGATCTCAGCCAGCCCGAGTTCAGCTTCCATTTCAGAGCGTATCTCCAGCGTGGGAGGAGAACCAGACTGGATGGGAAACCAGTTTGATGTTGAACTGTAAGGTGTCAGGACGTGGGGTGCACCCCTCCTCCTCTTTTGTGGCTTTCTGTTCCGCTCCTGCCTTTATTTTTAACATCTCTGGTGTGCACACGAGTGCCTGTGGGACTCTGTACAGGCTCCTCAGACTGAGTGTGTGTCCAGTGCCATTCCTGACTGTAACTTAAACATGGAATAGGAGATAATTTGTATGGCTGAAGGAAAACTCTACAGGCAGTGGGTGCATTGTAATGTATCTGTCCCTCATTTTAGCTTGAACCAGACAGTCAAAATATGATTTTCCTTTTCATTAAAAAGGAAGTATTTCAGCTATGGAAGAATTTCTAGAACTTGGTTTCTTTTATCAGAGCACAGCCAAGCTTTGCTTGACCAGAAAAGCAGAAAATCTTCCTCAAACACAAATTGAAAGATTGTAAGATGGCAGTGGATTTCTAGCACTGGGAAATGCTTGTTCAGACGTGAAATCTGGGCTGGTTTAATGTCCAGTGTTTGTGCATTTATCCTGAGGTGTAGGTGAGGGAGCAACTGCTGGGGGCAGTGAGTAGCTGGAGAGGAAACGCTGGCGCTGAGCAGCCCCAATTCCCAGCAGTGCCTCGGGCTGGCACTTTGCAAACTTTCCAGTGAGATGCAAATGCAGATAAGTGCAGATAAGTACAGATAAGTGCAAAGCTGCTGCATCCTAGGAATGTCCCGTGGCTTAGAGCTCTGTCTGTGCTCTGCTCTGGGGCAAGTTTTCATGTGGCTAATTGTGCCCTGGTGTGTGATCCTCAGGAGAGAAACCTGGACTGGTTCCCCAGGATGAGGGCCATGTCACTGGTCAGCAGCGACTCGGAGGGAGAGCAGAACGAGCTGAGGAACCTGCAGGAGAAGTTGGAGTCCACCATGAAGCTCGTGACCAACCTGTCTGGGCAGCTGTCAGAGCTCAAGGATCAGGTAAGGAATGGCCACGCACCGTGACGGGCAGCACAGGGCTCCTGCCAGCCCCCAGCCCAGCTGGGATTCTGCAGCTCCACCAGAGCTTCTCCTCCAAACCCCAGGGAGAACCTTCCCAGAGTAACTCATGGTTAGGAGAGAAGTGAACCAGATGTCCCTCCAGAGCCCCATGTCCAGCTGACCTGCCTGGTGCTCACCCAGCTGGTGAGTTCCAAAGTGGCCACATCAGAAAGGGAAAACTTGTGTTAAAAAAATCACCAGAGTTAACTTAAATCAGTCCTGGCTGGTGCAGGGAGCCTGTGTGTGTTGTTGTTGTTTGGGGTTTTAACCCGAAGAGCTGAGCCATCCTGTCAGCCAGAGGGTGTGACACTGACACGAGGGTTGTGTCACCGTGGGGACCTCAAAACCCACCGAGAAACTGGAGAAGCACCCGAGTGGTTCCTGGTGGTGCTGGTCCCCCCGTGCTGCGGCTGTGCTGCTGTGCAGGTGTGATTTGGCTGCTGCCACCCTCAGCCTGCAGCACTCACATCCCCAGGAGGGGTTTGCACTGCACCACACGCTGCTGCTGCTGCTGCCAGCGAGCGCTCCGCAGACCTCACAGCGTTTTCTGGTGCAGCAGCTTCTCTGCAGCAAGAGAGCTGCTTGGCTTCTGCCGTGGCTGGGCTCCAGGGCGTCGTGGGGCTGCTTCCTAGCCCAGCCTTAGTGATGGTTTTGTGCAAGACAGAGGCGGCAGGGCTTTAGCTCGTGTTGTCCCTGGGGATTCCAGCCTAACTGGAGGGAACAGGGAAAGCACTGCTGCCTGTGCTGGCAGGAGGTGTTTGTGGGGGCTGCTTATCTCTGTGCATTAATAACCTGAGCCAGATGGTTCAATTAGTGAATTGATGTAGGTATTGGCACTGGGTAAGACTAATTGCTGACTTGCACCCGGGTGGTGGATGGAGCTGCCTGGGGCAGGAGTGGCCCAGCAGCTCTGGGTCAGTTCCTCTCCCGGCTCCAGTGCCATCCCTGCTGCCCATCTCTGCTGGGCTGGCTGGGTGTCTCCAGGAACCACTCCTCTGTCAGGAGGCCCTGGCAGCCAGCACTGCCCGAGTCCCAGCTCCTGCCTTCAGATCACGCTGTGCACTTGGGCTGGAGCTGGGCCCTGTCCCGAGCACCCTGTGGAGCAAGGAAGGGATTAATGTGGGGCACTGGGAGCTGACAGCCTCGCTGCCCCAGGCTGTCATTAGTTCTCAGGCACGGTGCCACAGAGCCCCTTGCTCCAGTTGGTCTGAGGATGGAGGGCAGAGGCAGTTGCTCTTTTGTCTGGGCTTTAATTCTTGCCGGGCAGTGTTTTGGCTGTTTTGCCTGGAAACAATTATCCTGCCCCATGTGTCTGGTGTCTCCCTGCTGAAGGCTCTGACTCCAAGTGCTCTGCAGGCACAGGAGCCTCCCCACTGGCCACAGCCTCACCACCCCTCTTGGCTGACCAAGCACTAAAACCCCTCCTTGTTCTTTGTGAAAATAAGAATGAAGAGTTTAGCTTTTAGAGAGCTATTTGGCTGTAAAAGCAAGAGAGGAAACCAGCTTCATTAATGTGGTGATAGCTTTTAGGAATTCCCCTAAGTACCATTATTGAGAGCCCTGGTGAAGATGCAGGATGCTCCAATTATGTGACAAAGCCAGTATATCCATCCTCCTGGTCAGGAACTGTCTCCAGGAAAGGAACTAACTCAGGGAATTTTTATTTGTATTTATTTTCTTGTAATTAAATAAAGGGAAAACCTCTCATTCATTTGCTCTTCAAGCTTGTTAGGTTTCTGGAGACTCTAATTATTAGAAACTGAGTTCCAGCCCACCTGCTTCCCCAAAGTGCACCAAGAGCCATTAAAATCCTGATCACTTTAATTCTGTGAGAAAAGATTACACCAGAATTGTCTGCAGCAGCAGGGGATTAGATGTAATCACCCAGAAATCCTTCCCAGCACCTCCTCCGGTGTCACTGAGTGTGAGCATCGCTCCTGGGCCGGGCCCTGGCTGGGGACAGCCCCCCTGAGCTCCAGGGGTGACTCAGGGTGACTCAGTGCCAGCAGCCTCAGGGGCAGGTGCCGTGCCCAGTGGGGATCCTGCTCCTGGAGGTGACTCCAACTCACTGTAACCTTTGGAGCCAGGCGGCCTCTGGCAGTCCCAGGCGTTATCAGGGAGCCCAGCCTGGCTCAGCTGAACCCCGGGCCCCTTGGGCAGTGTTTGGGTCCTGTCAGCACAATTCCAGGGCCTGGCACCTCCCTGGGGATTCACTGTGCCTGGTTTTTATGGCCTGTTAGCCCAGGTGTGCTGTCACTGGAAAGCTTCTGCAGGAGATTCACTCTCCAGTAAATGTGATGGCAATAAGTTGCTCCCTCCTGCAGCCCTGTGCCCTCCACACAAGCATTAAGCATTGTGCAGGATTAATAATGTTCAACATTGACACTAAAATTGCATTTCTCCCTCTTATTTATAGTTGGTTGCTTTTTTCTTCCCTTTTTTTAAAGCCACTAACATCTGCACCAGGGTGCACCATCCCTTTTCTACACAGCCTGAAAAATATCTCCTACAGTCCCTTTTCATTATTTCTCTTTCTTTCCATTTTTATTGCATGCATCCTCTGAATCAGTTTACTGGCAGTGTGAAATTGTGACTCTTGGTTTGCTCAGTGAAATAATTAATATAAAGGGGCATTTTTAAGCCAAGTCCATGTGGCCTCTCTGCATTTCCACTTGTGGGTTATCTTAGAAGCAGTTTAACATTCAGGTTCAGCAGGGAGTGGGTTGTGTGTGTGTTCAGAGAGCTCTGGGAAGAGCACTCTCCTCCTGCTCCCATTCCCTGTGAAGCATCAGGAGTTTTTTGTGGAGAGAATTCCAGCAGCTGTGCAAAGGAGCGGGAGGTGTGCCCTGGGGAAAGGGAAGACAGCAGCTCTGCCTCCCCTTGGCCAGGCAGTGAGCAAGGTGTTGGGCTGAGGTCAAGGTTAATTATGGTTTCAAGAGGAATGATGGTGTTTCAGCCCTTTTCCTGGTGGTTAAAGGAGTGCTGCTGGGCACACAGTGAGGTGTGGGGTGTGCAGCACGTCCGGCTTGTGGGATGCGGAGGAGCCCTGCGGGGCTGTCCAGCCCTGCCCGTTTGGTTTGGAGCAATCCTGTTCCCCACAGAGAACTCCAGACCCAAGTCAGCCACTGGCCAGCCCCCAGGGTACCCTGCACCAGCTGGGAAACTCCATCAGCGCTGAAACTGGGGTTTTAAACAGATGCACTCAAGTGGTTTAGTGGTGACTGTGGTGGTGGGGCTGGGTTGATGGTTGGATTTGATCTTGGAGGTCTTTTCCAACTTTAACAATTCTATGATCCCAAGTGTGTTACAAATGAACCAAACATGTACATGCCACCTCCCTTCTCCTGGGGTTGCTGCCACAAGCAGTGACATTGGCTGGCATTTGTCATTAAACAGCAAAACCTGGAGAAGTTAAATGGTGGCTGTAGCTGGAAGGAGCGGCAGGAGCAGGATGGGAGTGTGGATCACGTGCCGTGGTGTGCTGAGCCCTGAGGGTGTGGGGGCTCTTGGGGGAGCCCGGGTGCCCTCGGTGGTGCAGGGATGAGGCGCTGTCCTGGTGTTCCCTGTGAGCCATCCCACGTGTCGGCTCCTCCGCAGCCACGGAGCTGTGGGATCCAGCTGTGGGATCCAGCTGTTCGCTCCCGAGACCCTGCCCAGCCGGAGTCATTCCTTACATGGCTTATGTAACCTGTCAGAAACCTCCCAAAGTTTTAAAAAAGCAGAGCGGAGCCGTTGGATTGTGGCCATTTCTCAATATCAGTAATAACAGTGATCCATTTTCCGTTCACCCATCAGGAGAACATTATTTAATGACTGGGAAGCAGATGGGGAATGCCAAGTTTCACGTGTGTGGCAGTGAGGTGGTTAAGTCCTGCCTTGGCAGATGGGAAGGGCTGTTGGCTCACTCGGGATGAGAGCAGGGAGTGCTCAGTCTTTTCCAGCAAAGGCAAGGGTATTCCCAGCCTGACTGCAGGGCTCGCCCCTTTTTCCGCCCCCTCCGTCTGGTCTGCTGGACGGGTTACAAAGAATTCCTGACAGGGGAGGTTCCTGCAGGCTGCTCCCCACACCGAGTCCCGCTGCCCGCCGGGCTCTGCCGAGCTGTCCCTGGCACAGCAGTGCCCGGGCACGCAGACAGGCTGGTGGCACACACTGGAGTCACCCCCTGCCCCGGGAGCAGGCGCTGGCTGTGGCCGGTGCTCCGGAGCAAACGCCAAGCACAGCAGCCCCTTGGGCGAGCTGACGCACAGGAAGCGCCGAGGCCTAATGAGCAAACTTGTTAATTTTCCAGATGACAGAGCAGAGGAAGCAGAAGCAGCGCATCGGTCTCCTTGGACACCCCCCGCCCATGAATGTGAACCTGCAGCAGCAACCAGCCTGAGCTGGGAGGGTCACGGCCCCTCCGGGACACCCCAACATCCCCAGCCTGGAGGCTGCTCCCTGAACCTTCTGTGCATCCTGTAAATACCCTGGTTTTATACTTAGATGTATATGACTGCTACTCTTATCAAGCTGGGGGCATGTGGATTGTGATTAGAACTGCTGGCACGGGACAGAGGTTAAACTTTGTGCCAAAACTATCAAAATTGCCTTTTCCTTGGAAGGACTTAAGAGAGCACCTGAATTGCACTTGAAAAGATTATTTGACTATGTGACATGTATTTTGTATTTAAAAAAAAAAAAGAATAGAATAGCTAGTATTTATGTTTTTATACAATTGTGCAATATGAATTATGCAATCACAATATATTTGGAACTCCTGAATGTCCTAAAGGGAGTGCACATCTTTGGATCTGGTGTGTTAGTACAATGTAATAAATGGTATAAAATTACAGGTGTAAATGAGGCTGCTGCAAATTTGTGTAACTGGTGATTTTTTCATACCCTTGGACATTTTTGTACCATGTGTGTAAATATCTTGCAATGCCATTTTTGTTGCCTCTTCCTCCCAGGGATGATGCTGGGACTCCGTGAGCTGTTCAATTGGTATAGATTAAAGCAAAATGTTATTTTGAAGCTTCCGAGTGAGGAAAGCAGGAGGTATTTTTCAAGAGATTTCTTTAGAGTACTGAGGCTAGAAGAGCTCAGACACCGGGTTTTTTAAATGCTAAGATTTCGTAAAGGGAACTTTTTATGCAAAATGAAGTTTGGAATGAGGATGCACTGCTGGCAAGTCGGTGCAGTCTCCCAGGACCGAGCCGAGGCTGCCCAGGCTTTGCGTTCTCAGTGTGTAGGATCCTCTCCTTCTATTTTTTCATTAGAGACCTACGTGCCTGCTAAAGCTTTAGCAAACAGGCACTGCACCGACTGAAACGTCCTGTAGCTGAGCACTGATGTGTGTAATGCTTGTGTGAGAGCCACTGGTTTGAGGCTGCTCTGTCCCACCCCTTCCTCTCCCTGTCCCCTTTCATTCGGTCACTTTCTTTGGTTTCTGATTCTCCAGAGTGTGAAAGGAAACTTGTTGGGTTATTGTTTGGTTGTTTTTTTTCCTCCAATCCGCTGCATAGTTTTATACATGGACCTCATTTTACAGAAGCTGACTTCTCTGCAATACTGTCTACAAAAGGAAAAAAAAAAGAAAAAAAAAGCTACAGACAGAGCTATGAAAATTTGTAAATGCATAAATATAGGTATTTAAATAAATGATGCAAAATACTCTACAGTCAGAGGCTGCTGGTGGTTTGTGTCCCCTCCAAGGTGGTGTGTGGCAATTCTGTCACAGCCATGTGTCCTGGGATGCAGTGTCACAGGGGCCTGGCAGGTAAGGATGGGGCTTTTCTCAGTGCCCAGAGGGGCAGAGGTGGATTTTTTTAAAACCATAGTGTGTCCCTCCTCCAGCAGTGAGGCACTGGCACCCAGGGAGCTTCACCTGCGGTTGCTCTGGGTGGGGATGCTTCACACGCTCCCCACTGATAGTTTAGGTTTGGAGCTGTCATTGGAGCATGTGAGAGTTAAAAACCCCTCCAGCTCCAAGTATCGTGTGCACAGGAGCGTTGCTGATTATGTGTATTTGATTAAGATGTAGCAGGAGCTACCTGGTACAATTAATCATCTTTAATCTGGTAAGTGCACACAACTGTCTGAGGTGGGTGCGTGCCCCTAGCTCAGGTCATCAGGAAAGCTCAGCGAGGGCACCCGAGGGGGAGGGAGGAAGGAGGGCAGCCTGACCAGCAGTCTCCCAGCCAGATTTGTCAGTGAGATTGTGACTCCTTAATCACATGCATTTCCATATATATCTCCTGGCAAATCTGTCTTCCCCTCTGCAGCAAGGTGTGTGCAGAGGGAGCGCTGCGGCTGCCGCCGGGGTGGAGCAGGATTTCGTTTTCCCAGAGCAGCAGAGACACGTACCTGACTCACTCCTTCCCCTCCTGCCATCCAGGGATAAGCAGACACACAGATTTGTCAGGCTTCCCGGAGCCTCTGTCAGTCAGGTGAGAGGGAGGCGGCTGAGCACGGCCTGAGAGGGCACCCCTGAGGATGTGCGGTGTTGCTTCATCTTTACCTTAAAAAGGCAGAAGCACCGTGTGCCTGAGCACTGGCACAGCCCTGCTCTGTGATCCGTGTGAAACCAGCGGGGTGGAACCCGGGTTCTCACCGCGGCTCTGCCTTCCCAGGAGCTGTGGGGAGATGCAAAAAGGGAGGTTCTCTCCCTCGGGTGCAGCTGCAGCAAGAGAAGCAGAGCGCAGCCGCCACCCCGGCAGTGGGGATGCAGTTGTGCAGGGCAGGTGGGTGGTTCCAGGGGTGGCACAGATGGCTCAGGAGGTCACACTGTGTCCCCAGCCTGAGCAGAGGCTGTGTCAGCTGGTCCGCAGAGGAAGGGTGACTGTTCTTCCCCTCAGCCCACGAACAGGTCATTCATGTCTGCAGATTCATTTCTGCAGTGACATTTCATGCATGACCATCGCTTTTTTCCTTTTTTCTTCTTTCACTCTTGGGTTTTCTAAGCTTTTTTAATTTTTTCTTTCTGGCTGAACTCCTGTGCCCATGATGGCTGTGCCATCAGAGACAGGGAATGGTGAAAACCCTGCTGGGGCTGGTGGTGGTTCTGTCCCTGCAGCTTCCAAGGTCAAATCTGTGTTAGGACTTTCCCATTCTGGACGGAGATCTGTTGCCCCATGGCAACTTCCTGATCTCAGAAAAAAGCTGTGTGAGGGATGTATTTAATTTCCCCATTTGGGGTACTCTTTTCCACAAAAGCTGAGTATCTCTGACATCACAAAAAGCTTTATTCACAATTGTCGGATTCTCGAGTGAAAAAAAATCCTCCAAAACCTGAGAGAGGCATCTGTGATGTAAGTTTAGGTCCTGCACAGGAGGGAGCTTTTTGGCTCTAAAACCATATCGCTGACATCCAGGAAAATGAATGATTGGGTGACAGACAGATGGCTGTTGGTTTAAGGATTAGATGGAAACCAGGGAGGTTCCACCTGCCCGGCACACACCTGGGTTTTCCTTTGGCATCAGATTTCATTAAACAGGCCTACTGGTTGTTAAAGTTTGGGACCACGATTACTTTGTCTCTTAAATAAGAACTTCCATTTGGAGGTGGAAATCAAAAGTGACCTTCTGAAGAGGAAGGAGCAAACCGAATCTACCAATTTTGCTAATAATGGAAAGTCCTGGAGGGGAAGGGTCTCCGTGCATTCCTCAATTTGCATGACTGGCTGAGTGTGTGGAGGAGCCTTTTCTCCGCTAATGAAGCAGGTGACATGCTAATCAAGGCAATGCAAATGACTGCTCTGAAAGCACAGCCGCGGCCCCAGCACAGCCACAATGGCAAATTCAAGCCTCATCCTCAATTTTGCAGCAAATTGGCGGAGGGCAGGACAAAGGAGCCGGGATTGCAGCCTCGGTGCTCGCGGCGGGGCCTCGCGCTGGGGCGCGTGTGATGGGGACCTCGTTACATAATGGGGGCTTGATTGATAGCGGGGAAGTCATAATACAGCTCCATAGCAATCCCCCTCGTCTCCCCGGATGGGAAATGCTCCTACACACATGCCTAATAGGGGTGTTAAATTGCCCATTGTATTTCCGAACAAGAGGAACTTATTTGGAGTACTTTCCCTTTCCCGTTTCCAACATAAGCAGCTGAAGGCACTGCCATGTGTGTTCTCTGTGCTCTGCAGACCCACTGGCTGCAATTCCAGGCACACACCCGATCCCAGAATGGGTCAGGTGGGAAAGGGTCACCTGGTCCAGCATCCCTGCTCCATCGGGGCCATCCCAGAGCTTGTGGCAGGAGCGCACAGGAGGTGCCGGGGATGCCTGTGGAGCCACCCCGTGTCAGAACAGCCAAAGCCAGTTCCGTGTCAAGTGCCTTCCCCACCAGGGGACACAAAGGGGCCGTAAGCTCGTGCTGACAGGCTGGGGTGGCTCCCTGTTTTCATGGGAGACTCCCTGGCTGTGGGCCAGCGTGCCCAGGTTCTCCCACGCCACGCTGGAAGTTCCGTGCCGAGCTGTGAACTTCCTGGCCCCAGCCAGCACAGAGTGTAACCTTTACACTCAGCATTTACATGGAGCATTTACCTCTACAAACACACTGACCAGGCTTTGAGCTCGCTCAGGATGAGCTGTGGGTATTTGGAGTAAAATCAGGACAAATATTCCTTCTAAGTGAAACTGGCATTGTCACTGCGACATAAGGAGTTACTTCTGGAGAGATGCTGTATTTCTCCATCCAATTTTTTATTTACTACCTTTCCAACATTCTTTCAGACTAAACATGTTAATGAGCTGAATGTCAAAACCACCCACGAGTAAACTGAGCTGTCCCATCCAGTAGGCTGATGTTGGTTTGTTTTTAGTAACTAGCAAGGATGCTGGAAAACCCCTATAAAGATTTCATTTTTAACAAAAAGTACCAAAAACTCCACCAGTTTTGCATCACAAAGTTGTGGTTGAAGTCAAGATTTGAGTCAAGCAGCATGTCTGTGGTTTTTGTGGGTGGATGCATCTCGGAATGACTATCAATCTGTCAGAGGGAGATCTGCATGTCATCTCTGCATATGACAAGCAGAATCTGCAGTGACAAATATCTTTCCAGTACTCGCTGCGCTGAGCCTCGTACCCGTCCTGCCATCCAGAATTGCCAAGTCTTGCCAGCACATAGCTTGGACCCACATTTTTTCTTTTAAACCGACACAAACAGAGGAAGGAAAGACAAATATAGAGCGGTGCTCTAGAGATGCCACTGAACACCACTGCCAATGTGCTTAGTCACCCCGAAATTGTGACGTGCACACGGGAGATGCCACGCCGGACACTTGGATCAGAGCAGCCTGCCCAGTCCTGGCTGCTCTGCTGCAGTTAGGTGTGTGAAGGGGACACTTGGAATTGAAATTGTGTAAGGGAAAAAAAAATAAAGCATAACTCTGGACCAAATCAGAGTAACTGAGGAGATGCAGCTGGAATTGCATGGAGAAGTTTGCAGGGAAAAAAAAAAGGCAAAACAACAAAAAACCAGAGAAAATCTGATTGATTTAGAAGCTTGATTGCTTGTTTGGAAGTGCCCAAATTTTCTCCCTGTTTTCAGGTCTCCATGGGAGAAACAGGAGAAGTTTGAGCCAGTGCAACACAGGAAAAAAGCCTGAATTTCAACAACAACCAGGAGATGGGAAAAGCACCCTGTGCTCAGCTGAACTCCCAATGCTGGGATGCATCCAGAATCTGTGTGAGAACATGCTGACAGCTGGATAAATTGCCTTGAGGCAGGTGCTTCCCCGAGAGCCCCACGGAGCAGGAACAGCCAGACCCATTTCCAGGCAGCCCTTCCCTCCAGAAGCACTATCATCCCTCAGACCTGTCTCTCAGCTTTCTCACCCATTAGTGCTCCTCAGCTGGCTCTTCTCACCCTGACTCTCAGCCTGTTTTTCCCCTTTCTTGTCTCATCTCAGGAATGGCTTTGCAGCTCTCACTTGCCCAGAGGCCTTTCACTGCCTGGAAATGGTGTCTGGTCCCAAGAGAATGGGCAGGAGCAAAGCCTGTTCCTGGGCTTTATTGAGGCAATGGGTTTGTTTTCACTTTCCTTTTCTAGCACTAAGTAAATACACAGAACACCAAATCTGAAGGCAGTGAAGAGTGGAATTCCATCTCTGTTCCATGTGTTCCAATATGACTCTTAAAATAGTGGAGATGCTGTGTTATGATTTCCATTTCACTTGTGTCCATAACACTGTTTTTACACAGCAGAGATGGAAACACAATCTGTTAAGTCTGTAAGAAACTTTTCCTTATGAATGATGGGTGCAAACATCATTTACAATCACATTCCAGGAAGAAAATTCTATCCCCTCATGTTAGCAACTCCAAAAGGAGCTAAAAACTGCAGCTTGCCTCTATTTACACACCATGGGAGTTTTCACATCAATTTAATCACAGGATCGTTCATTATTCACAAACCAAAGAAGTGTTATAATCAAGTAGAATAATGGAATTATTAAGGTTGGAAAAGACCTTTAAGATCATCAAGTCAATGGTCAACCCAGCCCTGGCACCATGTTCACCACTAAACCATATCCTCAATGCCACTTCCACAGGTTTTTTGGGACACTTGCAGGGATGGTGACTTCTCCACTTCTTGGGCAGCATGTTCTAATGCTTTACAACCCTTTCTGTGAAAAAATTTCCCTAACATCTAATCTAAACCTCCCCCAGTGCAGTAGCACAACTACCTGCAGGACCCAAATCACAGAGTATCTCCCCGTGTCCAACACCAAAGTGGTGGGAAAACTGCCCCATATCTTCCAGAACATCTCCACGTGATGCTAAATTTGGTGTAGACCTTTGCAATGGGGCCCTTTGACTGACTGCCTTTACTGATAAATGTACTTATTGCCTTTAATTTGAATTTTTGCTGCCAGTGAATCTCATCCTGGCACGAAAGGTCACCTCAACAGCCAGCAGACTTCTGTGGAGAGCAACCTGGATTGTGTCCACTTAGATCTAGAGCTGATGAGAGAATTAAGCTATTTAAACCCAAAATGCATGGAAATCCAGACTCACCCTGGAGACACCCCCAAACCTACAGCTGCTCCAAGTATGGAAGAAGCCAGGACTAGGGCTACGGAAAACCTCAAACAGGCAGGGCTGGCCGGGCAGGATGAGTCATCCACAGGGAAATGCTGCTGATGGGCTCCTCCTGAATGTGCTCGCAGACATCCTGCTCTGCTGCGTCAGGAACCTCTCCCCCAAAGGTGTGTGTTTGTGGTTGGCAACCAGAGATTGTTCCCTTTTTTCCCTAAAATTAGGAAGTGGGAGGAATAGAAGGAAACAGTGGCCTCCAAAACCTGCTCAACGTAAATGCTGGGAAGAGATGGAAAGGCAGGTTCCTTGCAGCCCTTTGATGTCAGTGCCACCACGGCCGCTCCTAAGTTTCTTCCTGGCCCTGTGAAAATTTCCTGCACAGAGCCAAGGGCAGCAGTGCAAAGGATGTCTGGGATGAGTGGATGGCCCTGAAGGAGCCACCTTGTACCACCCCAAACAGAGAAATCCATTTATTAAGGGAATGCTCTACCAACAACTACTCCTTAACGTTGGCACAGACACACGGGGCAGGGCTGGAGTGAATAAAAACCCTTGGCTGTTGCCTGGAGCAGGCATGGGTAGCAAGGCTGTGGGCTGCAGGATCGCCTCACCTGGGGAGGGGTTTGAAGGAATAAGTATCCAAGGAGGAATGAAGCAGCTCCTGTCTCAGGGACATCTTGCTCATTAAAGCTTTTACCTGGATCTCCCACGCTGCTGCTCAGTGCATCCTGTGCTTTGCTTCCCGCCTCGCCCTGGGCAGAGCTCCCAGCTGTGATTCCAGCATGGAGAAAAGCAGCTGGAAGCATGTTCAGTGCTGACCAGAGGCCACATCCCTGTGCCAGAGGCTCTCCTGCCTCCCATATACACCCACCCTTTTCTCCCTATCGCCTCTCTAAAAATGAGACCCCAAACTTGGGGCCCAAGTCGGTGCCTACAAGGTAAGGACATAAACTCTCAGATTTTCGCTTTTCAGATCTTTTCTAAGCCTAGTTCCTGGTCTTTCTGTGGGTCTAGTACTCAGCCTGACATGGCCGTAGGAGAAAATCTTGCTCCTTACCCACACCCTCACCCTAATTCTGAGTAACTGGAATTGTAAAGCAAGAGGGAAGATTACATGCTTGTACAGTACCTACAGTGCTGCCCCCTCCCCTCTCTCCCAGCTTGTCTCTCTGGGAGACGAGGGTTACCTCAGCCTGTGCCAAACCCCACATTTTATACAGTGAAAAAATAAAGAGGCAAAACATGCAATTTTCCTGAACCAAAAGCCCAGAGGTGGTGCATGAACTCGTGCAGGAGCAGGCCGGGCAGACAGTGTGAATCAGAGGTTCAGGTGACTCCAGGGAGCAGGAAAGCCCTGGTGGCAGGCGGCCAGGCTGAGGCACGGCTCCTGCGGCGCATTCCCGCAGCATCCTGCCCACCCCTGACAAATCCGTGCAGGCACCAGTGAGTAACAGTGGGGAGCTGTGACCAGCATCCCTCAGTCAGTGGCTCCTTGGGGTGACTGTTCGAGGTGCTCTCTGAAAGTGAACGCCCCTTAAATTCACAGCTGGGGTTTAGCTTGTGATTTGAGCCTGTCACCCACAGACAGGAGCTGTGTGTGACGAACAACTGTGTGTGAACAGACCAGAAATATCAGGGTGCCACCTCCAGAGAGGAAAACCACCTGGGTTCAGTTCTAAATGCCCTTGAGCACAGGCTCAGCTGCTGGTGGGCAGCAGTGGGTAGGGCCCTTCCTGCTCCCCGATGCTGTTGTCATTGTCCCCAGGTGCAGGTTAAGTTAGGCTGGTGACGCTGGGCACGGCTGCTGACCTGGCTGCTCACCTTTGTACACCGTGTTTACAGTAACCACGGGCTGCCTGATGCCTATAAATTATTGCTCTTGCGTTACACTCAGTCCTCACTACACCTTTTTGGGGACAAACTTAATTTTTAACTCCAAATCAAGACTGATATAAATCATTAAGCCATCCATCCTGCCTAAATCAATATATTGCAGTCTTTTAACATATACGGGGAGGAGCGTGTGTGAGCTGCCTGGGAGGGGTTTGGGGAGGAAAGGGCATTTCTGCTCTGGCTATTCCGATGCTGTCCCTCGCAGCAGCGGTGACCGTAAAGGTTAAGCCTGCCACAGACTATTGTACCCAGCGGCACTGCTTGGCTGGGCTTTGCAGTCTAATTGCCACTGACCCCGTGACAATGAGGTAATGTCTCTGCCTCCCGGGTCAGATAAATACTGCTCATTTTATAACCACCAGACACGTTACTGAAAAACAGATAGGAAACGACCCAAAGTCCCATGATCACTGGGATATAAACTCTACTACAGCTGTCGCTCTTGTCCTTCATTTGAATGCTCAGGGGTTTTTCTTGTAACACCCACTCAGAGGCAGAGCTCTTGCCCAACTCCGGCCGGGGATCTTCTCCTCAGGTGGCCTCACCCGAACTGAGAGGGAAAGGTAGGAAAATGCCAGAGTGGAAGGATGTGATTGGTAGGAAACAACGGGGAAAAAACCTGTCTTCTAACAGATTTCTAAACCTCAGCCACCAGAACAACTGGAATGGGAATTCAAGCGAAGAGCTGTGCCGGGGACCGAGAGCCAGCACCCTGACACAGTTGAAGGGAGCTGGCAGAGCCCCCCTGAACACCCTAAGTTCAATGCTGCGGGCTGCAGTCCCGCCGGTGCAGCCACGGCTCAGCCCGAAGTCCTCGCTCCCACCTCTCTCCCTCTGCCCCGTTACAGATCCCTAACCACGGGGCCTTTGAAGATAAATGCTCGAGTGACGCCGGAGTGACGAGAAGGACTTTGCCCCGCTCCTGCGAGCACCAGCGGGACACAGGACAGCGATAACCCTCACTCCAAATCCATCCCCTGTCCTGAACCCTGCGCTGAGCCAGCCTCAGCTTTTCTCCCCTGTGCCTCCACAAACTCCCTCCAGCACCGCCCTGCATCCTCAGCGCTGGGAAAAACAGGGTTAAGATAAACCCTGCAGTCTCAAACCAGAACCCCTGCAGAATGAACCCCAAAATATTTAGAGACATTAACCCAGAATGACCAAGAAAATCATGTCCTTTTCATTGATACACTCTTATTTTATATAAAATACTCCCAGAGCAGATAGCTGGTTTTGCTGCCATTCAGAATTTTGCTCATCTACTCTGCTGTAGCTTTGACTTTAAAAAGTTGAGGGCTTTTTTTTAAGCTGTTGAAAAATGCTGAGATGAAAAATATTTTTGCAGTTCCTTACCTGATATTTATAATAATTTGGGCTTTATAAATGTTTAAGTTGTTTTAAGCATTTCTAATCTTGATATGCTGTCCCCTAATTTTACGCTGTGACTGTCATGAAGGAGGGGTTCAAATTCCAAACTCAAAAGCTTTTTCTTTCCCTCACAATGTTCTCGGGTCACACTTTAAATTAACTTTTTTTCCCCCACTCTGGCCATGACTCAGCAGTGTTGATTTGCATCGGGCTGGCATTTTGCATACAAGCTACAGAGAAGTGATTTAAATACAAAATGGTCAAATATTTCATAGACCTTCTTTGATGTTCTCGATTCCTGTACTACGAATTTCTCTTCCACACGTTTTGATGGGGAGGGTGATTCCTGGCATGGGATGTTAGAGATTCTTCCAGGTTTCTCCACATTACCATCACCTCTCCACACCAGCCCCGCTGGGATTTGGATTTGCCATCTCTTGCACTACAGAAAAAGCTTCCTCCTCATTCTGAAGATACACATGTGCTATAAAAAGTGGCCACTGAGTAGGAAAAGTGGTACAATGAAACCAAAACGTGTTTGGGAAAGTCACTGGTACTTGGGAAGGTCACTGGTACTTGCAGTAACCATTTGTTGATGCACTTAAAAATTTCCTTTTAATGTAAGAAGCCCTATGTTGTAGTCAACTTACTTTTTAATGGGGTGTGTGGGTGTGTGTATATATATATATATATATATATCTCAGACAAGTGGNATATATCCCAGACCCCTCCATGCATCCAGCTGGCCAAGTTCACCCACCCTGGAACACTCACGTTTAACCCACGGATGCTCCTGGTGCCAGGGCAAGGCAGCAGCAGCTTCTCCAACCCCCTCAATGTCATGTGAAAATGCAGCAGAAAACATTTTCCCTCTTGGCTTGGCACAACCTCTGTTTGACTCAAAAAATGACTGTGCTGGGGGTTTTTCTCTTGGTTCTTGTTAACCATCATCACCTTTCCCTCATTACTGGAACAAACACGAACACATTTGGACTGCATTTCATATTGTTTTAAAGAGAGATCACGTCTCTCTGTGCCCTCTCAGGGCTCAAGGTTTACTTAACATCACTTATATATTAAGCATATTTTATTTAAGAACAACTGGTTTTTTCCAGGATTATATTGGGGAAATACAATACCTCCAGCAGATTAGGAGACATTGAATTAAAAACCCTGAAAGGTTTCTTTCTCCAAGGAAGCAAGACATTGATTGTGCTAAATTACCAGTTTCTGCTGAACCACGATAATGCATCGATTTGGGCAGATGAAGCATTTAAGACCAGCCCAGGATGCCACTAATGGCACTGGCACATCAGACGTGACATTGCAGCCATAAATTGCCCACTGGGTTCCAGATATATAAGTCCCAACACAATAAAATCTGGAAAATCATATCGCCCTTGCAAGCCCAAGTCAAGTTGATCAGTCAGATCCCAAGTAACTGCAGTTCTGCACTGATAAATAATGAACTGCAAGGTAACAGCCTGAGAAACAGTTTTTATTTTTTTAAATATTATCTATAAAATTTTAAAAAGCGAAAATATTAATTTCTGCAAAGTGAAGCTCTGATTGAACTTTTTTTTTTTAAATATTGTGAAAAGTAAAACCTAATGTAATTACAGGGATAACACTTGAATATTATGCAAGTGCACGCTTAGGCCTTTTGGAAAGAACAAGGTCTCACATGTTCTTCTATTTTAAATGCCTGCTGCACCTCCCGAAACCCCCGGGGAATGTGCTTAGCAAAAGGTGAGCTCAACATTTCCAAAGGCACAGAGCCGCTCCGCTGGGCTGGGAATTCGGGAATTCGGGAATGCGGGCATCGGCGCTGTGCGGGATCCGCACAGAGGGCGCGTCCAAAGCGGGAGCCCGGGCTCGCTCTGGGGGCTGCGGGTGACATTCCTGCCCATGAGGCAGCCTCAGGGTTTAGCTTATAAAAATCCAGCAGTGCTGTGGTTTTATTTTATCTTAGAATGGCTGAGAACAGCCCGGCTGGTGGCGGCTCAAGGGACGGGCGGTGACGCGCGGCAGCCGCTACCTGCACCCCGTCCGTCCCCAGCCCCTAACGGGGCTCGGCCGAAGGCGGTCCTGGCCCCCGCGGCTGGTGCAGCTCGTGGTTCTGGGGGGTTTTCTCGCCTTTCGGCCCCGCGGTGCAGCCCCCGTGCCGGGCGCGGCGGCGGCGCTGGAAAGCCCCGCGGGGCGGCTGCCAGGCGGCGGCGGGGGCGGCAGGAAGGCGGGCGGACACGGGCCATGCCCGCAGGGGCCGGGCTGACGGGAGGGAGGGAAGGAGGGAAACGGGACGGGAGCCGCCCGCCCGTCCCCGTGCGGGGCCGGAGCTCGGCCGGGCCGGGCCGGGCGGGAGGCGGCGCTTCCCCCGCTCCCCCGGCGGCGCGGCCCCGTCACGTTCCGCTCCGCATGGCCCGGGC
>VXAX01006571.1:477373-492762 GCA_013399835.1 Leptocoma aspasia
CGGGGCAGTCACACAGCACCAACCCCTCACGGACCGTGCCGCGGGGAACGTGCCCTTCACAGCCGGCCCGGCCCCGGGGCAGTCACACAGCACCAACCCCTCACGGACCGCACCGGGACCAACGTGCCCCTCACAGCCGGCCCGGCCCCGGGGAGCCGCACACCGCTCTCCCCTCACCTCACCCCCCCTCAGAAATGGTGTGAATTCCGCTCCCCAGGGACACAGTGGATGTCCCGGCCCCGGGCAGCGATCCTGCTGATGGAAGAGCGTGGGAAACGGTGTAAAACGAATGGGATATTTCCTTCTTCTCACCCACTGTGTGTGCAGCGCACACGAGTCACTCACCGTCCTTTCCAAATTCATGGAATCATAGAATGTTAAGGGATTGGAAGGGACCTTAAATCCTATCCGTTCCCACTCCCTGCCATGGCAGGGACACCTTCCACTATCCCAGGTTGCTCCAAGCCCCGTCCAACCTGGCCTTGGACACTTTCAGGGATGGGGCAACCACAGCTTCCCTGGGCACCCTGTGCCAGGGCCTGCCCACCCTCACAGGGAAGTACTTTCCAATATCTAGACTAAATTTTCCCTCTTTTGATTTGTACCCGTTTTTCCTTGTCCTATCACTACAGATCATGGTGGGGTCCCTCTCCACCTTCTCTGTGGCCCCCTTCAGATACTGGAAGTACCCCTGCAGGTACTGGAAAATACTGCTATGGCTTCTCCATGCAATCTCTGAATTGCCTCCATGAGTCATTAGTGACTGTCCCTCACCCACCTGTGGTACCTCAGTGTCCTCCTGCCACTCATACCCACCTGGATCTTTTTTTTACTACACAAAAGTGGCTGCTGGGTCTATTTTGCCACACATAAATGTCTCCTTGGTCATTATTGTCCCCACTTGTACCACAGCTGGCACAGTGAAGCCCCAAATGATTAAAGCACAGACATGAAACATTCCTCAAAGGCCAATTCTGTGGCTGCCAAATCCGGGACTGAAAAGAGATGCCTGTGCAAAATTAATTTGGTTTATCTCTGGGCATGGATTAGAAGCCTTATTAGATATTCATCTCCTGCTTTTTGCACGGAGCCCTGTCTAGCCGGTGAGCAGAGCGGAGAGTGTTTCTTAATGAGCAAGGACTCGGTGTTCTGCTTTACCTTTGTAACTCAGGGTGTTGCCTGTGGCCGTGAGAGATCCAAGCCAGCTCTGGGGCAGTCAGCCATGCTCTCACACCTTTTTGCATGAGGCCAGAAGGTTTCATGGACACTTGCAGATGGTGGAAGTGCAGTGGGAGTTAGAAGATTTAGGATCTGGTCGAAGCTCTGAAAGGGAACTGCCAGACAGACTGCTTGGGCCCATCAGGACTCTGTCCTTCAGCCTTTTCCTCTGCCTTCCCCTCTCACGGCTGCTTGTACTTACATTCTTGCCTGGCCTCCAATCTCCCTTCCAGCCCTGCTGCTCTCTACCAGTTTCTGAAAAAAATTAGTTTGAGCTAAAGCAAACTGCAGTTTCTCGAACACAAGTGCAGGTGTTGCCCTCCTGGTGCTTGAGTGGGGCAGCTTCCACCCCCAAAGATCCCTAGGAAAACAAGGAAGTTAAATATCCCATCTTCAGCCCGAGTGCCCAGGCCAAGCCTAGAGCATCTGCAGTTGCAGAGGAGAGCCCACTGGGCCTCACATGGACAAGATTCTAGGGGAATTCAGCTGGGAGCATCTATGAAACCTCTGCTGAGAAATGCAACAACTGCAGCTTCTCAGAAGCTTATCAGTTATTAGCTTATCAGGTCAATGGCCTCATCGTTAAGATGGCAGAACTCACCCTTTCCTCCACTGCCAGGTTTTGGGTGCAAAATGCCAAGGCATGTTGGCATCAGGCCTTTCCACAAAAAACAATTTTAGAATTATTTTAGCACGGATAAAATATCCCTGCCCCCTTGCTTCCTTGGCAGAGAGAGCCAGTTGTTTCAAAGCTGTAATCAGCTTAGGACAGGGGGTTTATGGTGGAGAGCATTGGACAACCTTTGTGATTGTCTGGAATATTCATGGCACAAACAAGAACAGGGCGGCGTGTAAAGATGTGTGTGGGTTATTAAGATAAACGTCTGGAAGGAAAGTTCAATTATGGTGCTTTCTGCAACCTAGGAAATGTTCCTGCCGGGCACCTTGCGGGCAATGACAGGGGTGGTGCGGCAGTGAGGAGAGGCCAGAGTCCACTGGGAACACGTCTGCCAGGGAGGCAGCGCTGCCACGACCTCTGCTCGCGGCCGTGTGCTCGCCGAGCACGTCCCCGCTGGACCAGGCACTCTGAACAGAGAAGAGCTGTGGGACTGAAGTTTGGTGGAATAGGTAGAGAGAGATGCAGCTGTCCCAGCTGGAAAAGAAGCAGCATGACAGTCTTTGAGCATGTAAATCTGTGTCTGTCAATGATTTCTGTGCTGGGGGTGGCTGTGCGTTGTGACTCCCCTCACCTGGGCATGGACCTGAGCCCCAGGCTCAGTTGAAGGTCCATGAAGCAGGTCTGCAAATGCATTAAAGTCAGAGTAGGATGGAGGAAATAAATCTTTATACAACCAGCTGTTTTCATAGACCAAGATACAGCCACCTCTTCTGTGTCCTCAGTGAGTTTAAATGTGCTTGTTTGGGTAAATTGTGCCCTTCAAAAATCTGTCTTGTGGTGACTATTGCAAGTTTGATTAAAAGTCTCATGCTCTTTCTGACAAACAAAGCCCGCATAACAAAATAAATGTGACAGACAATTGGCTTGCTAATAAGTGCAATTAAGCAGTATGGGGGCTTAGTTTTATCACAGTTTATTGGGAAAGCCAGAGAATTTTTTATGCAGCTGGTTTCACGGAAATGAAATAATTGATAATTTTGTACAGGAATGCCATGGAAATCCTTTTGTTTCCTGGCTCGGAAGACACACACCATTTTTCAGAGTGTAGGAATTCATTTGGCTCCTCTTTGTTACTCACAATTACTTTCTGAACCCCTCACCCAGGGACCTCTGTGGGGTGGTCTCACTTGAAGAACCTCATCACTGGGTCAGATAAAATTTACATCAAAGCCGGTCAAAATACAGCTGTTTGTGCTTGATCTGTGGAGTCTGAAAATGCTGTAGCCCCATGCTGGCATGGTCCCCAGTGACATGGGAAAATTGTACAAGGTGTTATAATTCCAAAGAGAGGTTTTCTTTTATTTCTGTGTGGCTGGTGGGCTCCTCATCGGGAATAGGGGTTGAGCCAGGACCTCAGCCCCACCTGGCCATCATCAGAGCACTTTGTGTTGATGAACTTATTCAGGGACTCCAGCATGCCATTTTTAGGGCACATTTTCTATTAAAAGGAAATATTTGCTGGAAATAGAGTACTTGTACATTAATTGGAAGATAATTCTGAAGAGATGGGGAACCCGTAAGGTGTTGTGCCACAGAAGCTGAGAAATAGAAGTAATTGGTGAAATAAAGCATAGACCACCCCTCTAAAAAACTGTTGTGTGGTCTGTGAATGAACCCAGGCAAGGGCAATACGCAAGAAATCAGGATGGTTTGCAGGTCATTTGCAGGATTCATCAAAGGGCACAGCACAGAGACAGCTGTTAGCACAAAACTGCTGCTGGAATGATCAAATCAATAATGACCTGGGTGGAAAAGGGAAAGGAGAGGAAGACAACCTTCCCATGAAAGCAAGCACAAACAGCAGGAGAGAGGAGCACACAGTTGGTTGGGTTGGGGCTGGCTTGTTTTTCAGGAAAAGAAAACTTCATCCAGTGAGAATCATAAAAGGTTGCAAAATCAAAGAGCCAAAGACTGGAAGGGCTTTGGTAAATATTAACAAATAAAGACGTGCATGCTTTGAAAGACTAAATTAAAGGCAGTGGGAGCCTTTATAGCTATTTGAATGGCTGGGGGTCAGTTCTTAGTGAGACAGGGCTCACAGCCGAGGGATGTCCTTGTGGGAGCTGGGATCCTTCCTTAGGGCATGTCAGTGGCTGCTCCAAGGAAAGGGCTGTGCTGCTGCAGACACCCAGGAGGTACTTTGGAGTGAATCCTCCTGCAAGGGACTACATGGGAGCAAAAAGAGGCCGGAGGGGAGTCAGGAGCTCAGAAAGGGTTGTGAGGCAGGCCTGGGTGGAGGGGCCCATTCACAAAGGCTGGCAAAAGCATCTCCCACCTCTATAAATGAAGGATTGTCAGTTCCATTTTTGAACTTTGCCCTCCCTTGATGATTTGGCACTTGCACAGTGCCTGTTCCTGCTTGTCTTCACCTCAGCAGTTATCTACCAGCAGGGTCTGATTATCTCGGGGCAGTGCTCCGTGCCTGTGACATCCCTTAATTAAACTATGACAGTTGCTAACTATGGAAAAGAAAAATACTGGAGGGAAAAAGCCTCACTGCATTCTCATTAGACCACAGTATTCAAGAGACTTTGGGTGCCACACAGGAGACCGGTACAAAGGATATTTTTAATGAGCTTCAGTAAAGGTGCCCTTGATTTTGGTTTGTCTCTAATTGTGCGAGCTTTGATCTTGATTTCTTCAAGAGATATTTTACTGTGCACTTAGATAGCACTGAGAAACCTGAACAAATTTTCTTTGTCCAATTTCTAAGAGAGGAAAAAAGTTTCAGTTGGAAAATGGTTCCAGGGAAAGTTTTCACAGAGAAAGCAGCATCTTCAGGATCTGTCCCTATAATTGTCTCCAAATAGCAGAAGGAAGTGTGCTCAAGTGACATGGAACACATGCACTGGGACAGGTGAAGTCAAATGCTGACTCCAGGGATGTGTTTCATGCTTGGCTAATATGTGGAAAGCTTCAGAAAGGCAGGAGAGCAGCTGAGCAATATTGCAAGGCCGTGTAGCTGCACAAGCCCAGCTCGTGGCCTGGGACTTCTTGGCCCATTCACTTTCCCTCACATTATGGCTCCAGTTAGGACTGGAAGCCTCATGGGAGGGAATTTCTGCATTTATCACTTGGAGTGAGCTCCTGGCCTCCCTGAGAAGACTGTTGAAATCTCTTTTCTAATATGAATCATTTAGTGTTTTGCTTATTAGTAAAGCCAGAAACAAGATGCAAACTCAAGGTAATTGTAAAGCTGTTTTTAAATTAATCTTGGCTTAATTTTGCTGCTTGACAAATCTGAAGACTCTGAAATCATTGCACAGCTGTAACAAATGAAGTTTTTATTCAGGAGAGAGCAAGTCTGGAGGTTTTTGTGTTTCCAGCCATGGCTTACAGCTAAGGCTGCCAGGAATTAAGCTTTCTAGAACTAGACTGAGCTCACTCAGGGAAGAGCCTTCACTTCAGAGGGAGCTCAGGCTGCCTCAAATTAATACTTGATTCAGTGGAGCCTCAGAATTGAGTTTAGGCATAGCTGGCATAAAGGCAGTACTGGAGAATATCTGTGGTGTGAGAACAGCTGCGCTCAGGCTGTGAACCCTCCTCTTCCCAGCAAGAGCACAGGATAAAACCTGCTGAGACATCCTTGGTACCCTGCCACGAGCTCCCTTCTTCGGTGTCTTTTCATCTCTCCCCCCTTGCATGAATATTAACAGCAGTTGTTTCCCGCTGAAGAGCTGCAGTGCTAAAATCCAGCCAGCGGTGCCTCCTCAGTCGTGGCAGCGTGGGCACAGCCTCACCGAGCTCAGCTTTGCGGAGAGGAGCTCGCTCAGAGCCCGACAGCCGCTGTTCTGCAGCGGAGCCATGGACATGTAGGACACTGGAGCAATCAAACACGCTGGTGACTTCTTGCCATTATTGAACTAGGCTGGATTTAATCAACAGCCGTGGCGAGCGCAGCATTTCCAGCGCTGCGCCCTCAGCGTCGGGTGCTTGGAGGTCACCGGTGGGAGGGAATGCCAGCCTGGAATCCGGGGCTTCCCTGCCGAGAGGGTCACAAAAGGCAGGGGAAAAGAATTCATCCGAAGCTTCACATGTTCCCTGGAATAAAGTTCCAGCATAGTGAAAGTTTAGCTGCAGTGTCTGCATGTGTCTGCAGCTCCTTCACCATGACTCAGGGGAAACCCTCCTTTTTATTGGTGTGAGTGAGTGAGTGCTTTAAGGGGCAGGTCTGAGCTGAGGGAACATCCTGCTCCCAGGTACAACACTAACCTTTAGAGATGCTGTGAAAGCACTTTTGGCCCGTTGTCTCCTGGATGTTTTTTTTCTCTTTTTTTTTTTTTTTTCTTTAACTATCTGTAGATTCCTCCGACGAAATTACTCAGGGAATAAATCACTGTCCCGTGAAAAGCACCTAATCAAACAGATAAGTCTTGCGTTTCACCCTTGCCTCTCTCACTCCCACACATGACTTTGCATGTGAATCTTTAAGACCTGTATGCCCTATATTTTTTCACTCTAATGCTGCAATTAATCACATTACATAACCAGCCTACTGCTGTTTCTAATTAAATTTTTCGGGGAGGGTGGGGAGGGAAGAAAGAACCCTGCATTTAAATACCGTGAAGGGTCTGTCTTGAAATGACAATGCCAGGAAGCGGCGAGGGAAGGCTCCCTCCATCCTCCTCCTCTCACCCCCGTGCGCCGGGAGCTGCGGCGCAGGCCCGGCTTATGCAACATCCCACGCCGGCGTCTGACTCACGCGCACTTACCTCACCCAGGACAGGCTAAAAATAGGGATTCATTCTTAACTCTGCACAGCCGGGCTCTGCCTGGCTCCCGAGAAGACCCTTGACGGGATTAAAATAGAGCGCGCTGTGCGCTGTGTTTCCTGCCGGGGGTGCGTGCCCCGCTCCCGTGCGCTGGCTCCGTCCCGGTTCGGGGAGCGGGCAAACGCCTTCCTCCGGCCGCGGGGGCTTCCAGACTGTTCCAGACAGGGAGCCACGAGGAGGGATGGGGCAGCGGGGTGGCCAGACGTCGGGAGGCAGCGCTGTAGTAACTGCGTGCCAGCAGCTGCCGCAGCTTTGGGAAGGGACGCCGGGCTGGAGGATGTGAAATCAGCCCTGGGCTGGCTGGGAGGAGGTTGCTGGTCCCGGGGTCGGGATGCACGGGGGCTGTGGGAACAAGCCTCCCTCAGAACTCTCTCTGCACCGGCAGCTGAGACCGGAGCGCTGCCCCATGTCCTCCCTTCGCCCCGGGGTGCAACCAGCCCTCTCCCCCACACCCTCCCATCTCTTTTTGGGAATGCTCCAGCACAGGAGAGGGGTGACGCAGCTCATCGCCCCCAGGAGGGGCAGTGATGGCACCTCCTCGGCACAGGGATGTTCCCACCTTTGCTGTAGCAGCGCTGCCGGGGCTTTGCGAGGCTCACGGCATGTCCACAGCCCCCATGCCTGGTGGGGATTGTCTCAAGAACTCTGCTGCCAGTTTAAAACAAAGCAGTTTTTGGGCTGTCCTGGTGGCTGCAGAAGGATCCAAAGTGCAGACGAGCGTCTCAATACTCAGAGCAAGTAAACTTCCAGATGAATTAGAAAACTTTAAAAACATTCTGGCAATTGATACATCACTCCAATGAATTTTCTGGCTGCCCTGAAGAAAAAGTCCTGGAGCCTCGGCTTGGTCTAATTGGCACCAATTCCCTTCCCCTCTGCTTTCTCAGCACGTGAACCTTTGGCTGAGAGTCATTTAGAGGGGCTGGAGATGTTTTTCCCTACAAATTCTACCTTAAATAATTTGAGAGTGAAAAAGTGATATGAAAACCTCTACTCATTTTGCTTCCATCGGCCTTTTTGTAAACGTGTTTCTAGGTTGCCTTATTTTCCCTGGAATTTCAGTCTCAGCCCATCTTTAACCTGGCAGTCAGGATGAGCAGTGAACCAGAGTCTCTTGTGGCAGATCTAACTCAACTGGACACAGTCTTCATGGATTTACTATAACAATAGAATTTCTTAAATGCAAATCCTGTGCTTGAGGAGATCCATGACCATTCCCTGATTCCGGCGCTAACTTTAAAGTGTATTTGTAAGGAATTTTAATCAGATTATAATGAACATATCTAATTCCTAAAGGCCACGTAAAGACTTGTCTTCTTTAGCTTTCTGTTCCTCCCCGAGGGCACGAGCAGTAACGGGGCAAGGTAGCTGTGTCCCGGTTATTTTGCCTCGGGCATCCGATGCCTCCGAGCCCCAAGCTCAGCCCTCACCCCGTGGCAGTCAGCATCATTCACTTCATTTTTTTTGCCTCACAGGAGCAGCAGAGCTGCCCTTGCTGGCCTGAAGAGATGCACAGGAAGATGCTTTGGTCAGGCAGGACACGGTCCCCCGGAGCAGCGGGGTGGCTCTGGGAGTGGCACGGTGGCAGCGGGGCACGGCAGCGGCTCACGCACTCTGTCACCTCGGTACCGTGTGAACCTGAGCTCCTGCTTCACGGAGCCAGAGTTCAGTGGGATTTGGGGAACGGAGGTGGCAGGAGGCTCTGATGCCATGCGGATGTCTGAGGTGTTTTCCTGATTGCTGCTAAATTGAAATCTCCTGTTTGATGTGATTGAGAAAGAATGCAAATGGCCTTACAGGAAAGCCCGGGGAAAAGGAAGAAGACTGGTTAACTGTGAGAAAGAGAAGATGATAAGGAAAGGGAGGAAAAAATAAGACAGAGAGAGAAAGAAAACTATTTAAGGAAGTAGGCACCTTGAGGAGATTTAAAAAAAAAAAAAAAAAAGAGTGGGACCAGGGTGAGGGACAGCAACAAGAAGCAAAAGGTTTAAACAGCAGGGAGCAAAGCTCATAGACCAGAGCACAGAGTGAGGAAGGAAAATTAAAAGCAGGGAGCTGATTTATATACAGATAAAGAAAAACAGCCTTGTACAACATGGGTTTTTACAGCATGGCATGGCATGGCACATGTCCTACATCAGTGGAGCAGTCAGGAAAGGGTGTAGCTGAGGGATGCTGCTTTGGAGTGCTGGAGCCTAATTACTACCTCCTGTTATTTGGGACAAGTGTTTTAAATTTGCATTCTGCCCTGAGAGGCATTAGTCCCTCTAATAATTTCAAGTCTTGGGTTGGAGCTGGGAGAAGGAGATTTCGGAATAGCATCAAAGTAAGTCGTGGGCCTTGGAGGTGGGAACAGAACTGGTACGAGTGCAGCAGGAACCAGGTGCTCAGGTTTGGCATTTCTTCAGGGCTGGCTGCTGGCCAGAGGAGAAACCTCTTCTTGTGCCTGCCTGGCCACCACCTGAATCCAGAGCAGGGAAGGTTGATGGAGACCTTGTTTCATGTTGAATTTTCATGCTTGTGGGCCAGGTTCTGTCATTTTCTGTGTTGGGTGTGCTGCTCTGTGTTGTGTAAAGCAAAGCTAACCCAGCCAGAAAGTCCCAGAACAGAAATTTCTGTTTATATAAAACTAAGAGAAGTGTCCTCAATGCTTCCTGCAGTGTCCAGACAGTTTATTGTGACATAAGGGACAGAAAGTGGAGGAGCAGGGCTGTCAGTGCTAGCAAAGCCTGTGAGTTGGATGTGACAAACTATGGACTGGTTCCAAAGGCTGGATATGTGGGACCAGCATCCTTGATGGTTTAGAGTGGGTGTTAGGAAGAAATTCTTTATTCAGAGACTGGTAAAGGCCCTGACACAGCTTGCCTAGAGAAACTGTGTCTGCCCCATCCCTGGAAGTGTCCAAGGGAAGCTTGGATGGGGCTTGGAGCAACCTGGGATAATGGAAGGGACAGGAATCCCTGGCCATGGCAGGGTCCCTTCCAACATAAGCTCTTCTGTGATTCCACAATTCTGTGGCACAGTATTCACAGCAGTGAGGCAGGAATTGAGGAGGCAAAGCCTGTTCCTTGGGGCCGAGACCCATGGCATGCCAGCCCATGGAGAACCCAGGGCTGGGAACCACTGGCTGCCAGTGGCCCGAGGCCAGGTGCTGGTTGCCCAGCTCTGTGCAGAGCCCTGCTGAAATGGGTGATTTCTCTCACAGAGAAGGGCAGTGATATGCTCCTGTTTTCCTTGTCAATGCAGCATGGCCTGAGGGTGCACTGGTTTGGAGGCCAGAGATTGCCCAGCACTTGCAGCAGGTCTTGCTGAGATCGTGTGTACCCCGGGCACAGATCCCACTCTGAGTTTCCTAACTGGGCCATTAAACAAACAAGCACAGCATAAATCCAGTGTGGGCAGTAAACTCCTCAAGCTGGAGAGCCCAGAGACATTGCATTGCTGCAGGGTTCTTCTCAGGGCAAGGGAGGGAGTTCAAAGTTAATGCAGGAGAAGAAGAAAAAGCTGATGCAAGGCTGGAAAGGAGGAGGGAGACAAAAGCAGGGAAATATCTTGCATTTCTTTATTATGCATTGGATTCCATAATGCAATTCACCTGTATTCCATAGGGCATAACCCAGGGGGACGTGGCTGGGTGGGAACAGGCACGTAGCACCCTCGGTGTGTGGAATCCCCAGCAGTTGCTTTCAGCAGTGGGGCAGCCTCCTGCCAGGGCATGTGGGCAGCAGTGGGGCACAGAGCTCCCCTGGCTGGAGGACACCAGGGCACTGTGCCAGGGGCCCCTTCACACAACCAAGCACAGAACCAGAGCTTTTCAGCCCCTCTGGGCTCGAGGGCCTCTGTCAGCAGTGCTGGTGCTGCAGCCCCCCCGCTGGTGAGGTGATTCCCTGTGCACAGGGGCCCCTGGTCTGTGTGAGCTGTACGGGCAAAACAGACAAGGAGGGCAGAGCAGCTGCCAAGGCCTTCGTGTGCCCATGGGCTGGTGTTTGGTCCTGTCCCACTCCAAGGCCTGTGCTGGAGGGTTTGGGACTGTCAGCTGATGGCTTTGTTGCCTGTGGTCTGGTTGAGCAACGTGCTCAGATGTTCACTTGGGGCTGAGTAAGAGAGTTTGTGGCGTCACTGTGAATAGAGGTCTTGTTATCAGCACTGAAAGTGAAAAATAGGCTGCAACCCCCCAGAAAAATAGCAGCTAGCTCCCCCAAACTCTGTTCATTACCTGAAGGGAAGGAGGATATCTTGGGAGTACCATATAGGCATAAAATCCAGCTCTGGCTCCAGTGTGGTGTTGCTCACCGTGCTGCTGTTACACATGGCAGGTCATTCTGCCACCCAGCAAGTCACCCTGGAGCAGGTTTTACTCAAACAACATATTCCCAAGGAGTCTTCATTCATTTCTGAGAGGGACATTCAGGGAGGGTTTGCTGCTATTTCTCTGCAGAGCAGCCCATTTTCCCCCTTTTGCAGTAACCAGTCACTGTTCAGCTTATGAAGGTGTTTGTCCTCCCAGGAGCTGAGGTCTGACCACGCTGGCCATGATCTGCAACTGTGTCACCTGGCAGGGAACATCCCAGGATGGGTTACCCAAAATCCCAGAGCCTGATGGATTGGCCTTTCCACTTGAGGGTTCCTGTCCTGACTAGTGGGCATAAGTCAAGCCATTTGGAAGTGGAGGAAGGTGCTGCTGATTGGTACTGATTTATCTGGGACTGGCACTTAGTCTGAGAATATTGCTGGATAGAATTTGGAGAAGAACCCAAAAGTGTTGCTGGTAGCAATGGAATACTGGGATAGATGGCTAGTGGGGAAAAACTTCCACTGAGAGGTGAGATGTAGTAACCACAATTGCCAGTCTTGGGAAATTTGAGCCACTCCATCAATCTGTGATAATTGTCATATTTATGAACTTTTTAAGGAAAGTTATTTTGGGGTAAGAAGCTGAAAAAGTCCTTGACTTAATGTAAACACTGTCAGCAACAAATAAACCATCAGAGCATTATCAGCATTACTCGTATCCTAAATCCAAAGCACAGCCCTGTATCAGCTACTGGGCAAAAAAGTTAACTCCACCCCAGCCAAAACCAGGACATATGATGGTGAAAGCTTCTTCAGGGAGCATACTCTGTTCATTTAATATCACATGCAAATGTAGAAACCTGAATTGGAACCTCAGAAAACCCCCAGAGAAGTATTTCTCTGTCTTATCCTCAAGAGGGTGAATTGGAAGCTCTGGCTGATGGAGAGGTGCTTAGAGATTGTAAATTAACTTATGCACTCTTCGTCTGATAAGCTCAAACTTCAGTCCACATTTCCAAGATTTCATGTCTTGAAGAGCCTGTTCTCCCACTTACCTGACTTTTGTCCCTTGAATGAGGAGGTTTGTTCTGCATCAAGTCACACAGATGAGGCTCAGAGTGTTTTACTCCCAGTAGCAAACGGGGAGTCCGTGGGCATTTCTCTCCTGGCCCTGCCATGGGACTGTGGCTGGGTGGATTTGGCAGTGCAGGTGCTGGAGCCTTGAGCATTCCTGCCTGGTTTCACCTGCTCCCCTGGGGCTCCCCAGGCACCAGGACTGTCTGGCACTGGTTGCTTGCTCAGCCGCTGTGATTCAGCTCTTGATGCTGTAGTTAAACCATCATTTAATATCTTCCTTCAGAACTTGGATTAAAGAGAAATCTATCTGATGTTGCACTGGCAGAGGAGGCAGCTGGGTGGTCCCAGCCCTGTGTCTCAGGTGGCAGCACCTGGCCTGGGGCAGCCACCACAGCTCCAGCTGTGGCAGCAGGGCTGGCGTGACTCTCGGAAGTCATCTGGGGAGGGTGCAGAGCATGAATCAGTCTGGATTTCTCTGATGGTTTCCTAGCCAGAGTCTTCAGGCAAATATGTACTTTTGCATCATAACAGCTGCTGCCCTTTCTGCCAGTTTCTAACACTTGCGGTCGCCGGCTTGGCTCTCGCTCGTCCTTCCACCCAGTGTAAACAAATCCCACCCATGTTATGTTTGGGAGATGAAAGCAGAGATCAGTGTGAGAAGCGAGGAGCGGCGATGGGAAGCGTGGGATGTGTGCTGCTCAGTCGTGTGGTCAAGCGTGGCTATCAGCAAGCACGTGAGCTCCTCACTGCACCATCCCTGCTCCCAAACCAAGGGTTAAACATTAGGCTCAGTGATCTTGGAGGTCTTTCCCAACCTAAGTGATTCTGTGAAACCCAAACTCAAGGTCTTTATCAAAAGGGCAACGTTATTGTTAATGCAAAGTCATCCCTGTTTAAAATATGGAATTGAGACATTTTCATGGCTTAAACGTCATAGCTATGGTTTGCCTTAAGTTTTCTTGGGAAAAGGCATCCTTTGTCTCCACACTTCAGGGCCTTGGAGAAACTCTCTTCTTAGATGTCTTCTGATGTCTTGTGTTTGTGACTTGAGGGAGCAATTACAAGCAGTGAGTCATAACTGCTCCTGAGTGTCTGGAGAGAAAAGTATATGGCAGTAACAGATGAGATATGAGAGGGGATTGGGAAAGGGTCAGGGTGGTGACAGAGCAGATGAGAGAAGGATCCTCTGATCCAGAAACTGGGACAGGAGCTGCCAGGAGCAGGAACTCTGCAGGATCACCACAGCTTCTCCCTGCCCTAAGATGAGTAGAAACGTTGGAGCTCCTTCTCCTTACCACATGTGTATGAGGTGATCCTGTTTTAATGATGCTCGGTATTTGCACATCATTTTTCTTTCCAGTAATGCTGGTTTTTTGCTGTGTAAGGCCTTTAAGTGGGTTAAGAGAAAAAAAAGTGACGATCTCCTATATTTTGATTTTGCTGCACAGTGATTTCTGCATCTGCACTGGGGGTTTCATTGATGTTTGTACCCTGGACTGGGTTGGAGCCCGATGGAGCCAGCCCAGAGGTACTGGCTGGCTCCAGCCGTGTTGGCAGCTCCCTGCAAGGACATGAAGGAATATGTTTGAGGAATGACAGTCAAAGCTTTCCTGTGACGGTCCCTGTGCCTTTATCCAAAGGGAATTCCCTGCATTTGGAAAGATTGTTCAGGCTCAGGAACTGCAGCCAAGATCCTGAGACAGGCAGCAGAGGTCCCGGTAGCTGTGATGCTAATGAAGGAGCAATAGGGACACTCTTTCCCTGGCAGCAGTCCCGAAAGCACTGCCAGATCAATTCCCAGAGAAAAAAAAGGCTTTATACCTCAGAACAAATGGCCTTGGGAGGCAGTTAATGCTGGAAAATTGGCCAAGGCAAAGCTTGCTGATGGGAGGTTGGTGTTGCCACTGTCTGGTCCCAGCCTCAGGAGCAATGGGAATCAGGAGCAAACCAAAACTGGGGAGCAAGGGAAAGGAAATGTGAAATGTGAGAAAACTAATGGCAGTTCTGTGTAGTGTTTTGCATCATCAAAGGGGTCATTTTGAGCCCTTTTGCATTTTACCTTGGGTTTTTATGCCCCTTGACTCTCCTGTGAGATGCACACTCAATGTGTTTCTGCAGTCCATCATTACAAGGAAGTTCCACTGAAACTGTGGCTTGTGCAATCCCTTTGCCATGGGTCTGACCCATCCCAACTACAAAAAATTATAGAATAGTTTGGGTTGGAAATGAGTCATAGAATGGTTTCATTTTAAAACATATCTTGTCCCACTCCCTGACCTTGGACACTTCCTGGGATGGGGCAGCCACAGCTTCTCTGGGCAACCTGTGCCAGGGCCTTGCCACCCTCACAGCCAAGAATTTTTCCCCATATCCAGTCAAACCCCGCCCTCAGTCATCTTAAGGCCATTCCCCCTTGTCCTGTCTCTCAAGGTCATTGTCCAAAGTCCCCCTCCAGCTCCCTTGTAGGCCCTCTAACCAAGGCTGATGGGAGCCTCCAGAGACATATCTCAAATTCAGCAGAGTCAAATCAAATAAAAAAAACTCAAATAAAAAAAAAAAATTGAAATTTTTTCCCAGAAAATGTTCACTGGTAGAGAAGCAGTGTCTGGCCACCATCAGCAGCTTTGGAGTCAGCCACAGCCATTCCCTCACTCTGAATGTGTGCAGGAAACACTTGGAGAGACTGGCAAAAGCAAGGAAAAACCTTTTTAAAATTCTCGGGACTTGTGGTTTGCTGTGGTCCCTCTCCTGGTTCAAGAACAGCAGCAGCAGCAGCCGGCCAGTGGCACCGTTAAATGTCAGGATGACTCAACTGGTGTTGGGATCTGCTGGGTCAGGAGGGGACAGGTTCATGCCTGGGGCACGAGGCTGCTGGAGGTGATGTCCTGGCCAGGAGACAATCCCCTGAGCACCCTCCTGCCGGCCCTGCTCGCTGCCCACTTGGCAGCTGCACAACCCTTGAGGCTTTTTGGAGGGACACTGGGATCACCTGGGCACCTCAGAGTTGTGCTCGCCCTCATCAAAGCCACCTTTTGTACCCAAACACTCAGGTCAGCCTTGGTGAGGCTTCCAGCTCTTGTTCCCTCTTGCTCTCTCTCTAATTTAATGCCTTTTAAATTGAATTTTATTTAAATGTAACTCCTATAAGGTCACCCACTAAAATTCTTTGCTGTCCTCTGGATATCCAAGGATCTGTGGGACACCAGGCTTTGCTGGAGTGAGGGTGAGGAGGAGCTTTGAAAGCAGAGCTATTGATTAAATAATTAAATGGATACAAATGAGCTTTTCTTGGGATTTTGTTTAGCTGGTTCTTGGGTGGAAAAAAAAAAAAGTAGGTTGCCTGATAACAC
>VXAX01006571.1:495214-510509 GCA_013399835.1 Leptocoma aspasia
AAAAAAAAAAATTGAAATTTTTTCCCAGAAAATGTTCACTGGTAGAGAAGCAGTGTCTGGCCACCATCAGCAGCTTTGGAGTCAGCCACAGCCATTCCCTCACTCTGAATGTGTGCAGGAAACACTTGGAGAGACTGGCAAAAGCAAGGAAAAACCTTTTTAAAATTCTCGGGACTTGTGGTTTGCTGTGGTCCCTCTCCTGGTTCAAGAACAGCAGCAGCAGCAGCCGGCCAGTGGCACCGTTAAATGTCAGGATGACTCAACTGGTGTTGGGATCTGCTGGGTCAGGAGGGGACAGGTTCATGCCTGGGGCACGAGGCTGCTGGAGGTGATGTCCTGGCCAGGAGACAATCCCCTGAGCACCCTCCTGCCGGCCCTGCTCGCTGCCCACTTGGCAGCTGCACAACCCTTGAGGCTTTTTGGAGGGACACTGGGATCACCTGGGCACCTCAGAGTTGTGCTCGCCCTCATCAAAGCCACCTTTTGTACCCAAACACTCAGGTCAGCCTTGGTGAGGCTTCCAGCTCTTGTTCCCTCTTGCTCTCTCTCTAATTTAATGCCTTTTAAATTGAATTTTATTTAAATGTAACTCCTATAAGGTCACCCACTAAAATTCTTTGCTGTCCTCTGGATATCCAAGGATCTGTGGGACACCAGGCTTTGCTGGAGTGAGGGTGAGGAGGAGCTTTGAAAGCAGAGCTATTGATTAAATAATTAAATGGATACAAATGAGCTTTTCTTGGGATTTTGTTTAGCTGGTTCTTGGGTGGAAAAAAAAAAAAGTAGGTTGCCTGATAAGACCAGTATTCTGCCAGGTCTCATTCCTGTTTGGAAAGGGTCTTTGGAGTTTCTCACTGCAGGAAATTGCATTGCCATCAATAATTTATTTCTCTTTATCAAGGAGACCTTTTCTATAGTGATGCCTGTGTCAGAGGCCTGTCCTGCAGCACAGGACAGCACAGCTCCCTTCCCAACTGCAGACATCCCACCTATTCCAGGCTGGGATTTCTCTGATTCCCACTGAAAACAGTGTCAGAGTCCCTCTGTGGTGGGGGGAAGCCGTGGGTGTGCTGGCTCTGCTCCCAGTGCAGGTGAACACCCTGCTGAGCCCTGCAATGCTTTTCCAGGGCAGCCTCATCCCCCTGAGCCTCTGTGTCTCCGGGGAGGGCAGGGAGCCTTTGGCTCTGTGGGAGTCTGGTTTTCTGTGCAATAATGCAAATATGATCAGCGATAGAAGGATGGATTTGTGCATTTTTTTAGCAGCTTTTGCGGAAGATTTGTGTTTCCTGATGAGGTCTCTGGTGCTGGGGCAGTGCTGGAGGCACCGCCTCACATTCTTGGAGATGCTTCAGGAACCGCTGGGCACCAGAAGGTCCCTGGAAAAGGTGGATCACAGCCCTGGCACGCCCCAGCGTGAGCTGGAGCTGTGCTGACACTTCCCACAGCCCGAATCTGTCCAGTCCCTCCAGGGCTGGCTCTCATTTTGGGCTCACCTGTTAAAAAGTGAGACTCAGACACCTCGTGAAATAGGATTGGTTTTGTCTGAACACGCACTGTTCTCTCTAAAGCTCCTTTGGAATCCTGTTTTACCATTAAAAACAGCTAAAATGAGAAAAAAAATTGCAGAGAGCTTTCAATATTAAACCAGGGCAATTTTTACTGTCTTTTCCCCCTTTTAAATTTTATTTAGAGCTGATGGGAACAGTTTGGGAAAAAAAGCTGGAAAAGTTAATCTTTGAATAGCAAACATCCCTGAAGGGAGAAAGGGGGGAGAAAAAAAGGGGAGAATGGTCCTTTCAAAGAATCATTGACCTAAATTGCACTTTAATGCACATACCACGCTGTCCACACCACCTACGTGTCTCCAGGAATCCTGCTCAATAACAAGCACTCAATGTTTAGTCATTTCCTGCAGCACGTTTGCAGGAGCCGGTGGCTCCGTGCGATCGCATGTGTCAGTGCTCGGCGGCTCCAACAGTTGCTTTCCGTATCAGCAGCTGCTGGCTTCCATCTCCTGTTGGGAAAGGTGCCACGGCCAGCCCAGGTTAATGTTTCAGCCGCCTTCCAGCAGGCGTTCCAGCAAAGGCTGCGGTGACGTGGTGACACCTCGCCCCAAACCTGGGGTTTTCAGCTCGCTCTGGGAAATCCTGGCTTCAGATCCGAGCGGGCTGCACAGCAGGAGATGGGTTTGTCCTTTCCCGAGCAGGGCTTTTAAGGAGGTTTTATTTTTGTGTTTATGAATCTGGTGAGTTTACAGGCTGGGTGGCAGCGAGTCCTGCAGGGGAAAGCAGGGGCTGCTCCGACCTGCGCAGCTCCGGCTCGCTCAGCCCCAGCTGCCTGCCAGGGATGCCAGGGTCCCCTCCCTGCTGCCAGTCCTGGCTTCCCACTCAGGGCTTGGTGCTCCTCACATCTGCCCCAGCTCACTCCCTGCTGCATGGGGGGCCAGAGCACCAGGAATTTCCACAGACAGGTGGTGCTAGGACAAGAGGGAATGGTTTTAAACTAAAAGAGGAGAGATTAAATTAGATATTAGGAAGAAATTCTTTCCTGTGAGGTTGGTGAGACCCTGGCACAGGTTTCTCAGAGAAGCTGTGGCTGCCTCATCCCTGGAAGTGTTCAAGACCAGGTTGGACAAGGCTTGGAGCAGTCTGGGATAGTGGAAAGCGTCCCTGCCCATGGCACAGAGACGGAAAATGAAATGGGATTTAAGGTCCCTTCCAGTCCAAACCATCCTGTGATTCTGTTAATTTTAGAGCCATTAGCTCAGCCTTTGCTCAGCCATGCAGGGCAGATGATCTTGCCCAGAGAGGTTTGCAGTTTGTGCACTGCCCTTTCAGACGGGCATCGGAGCCCTTTCTGCCCAAGGAATCGAGGGCTGGATCCTCTCACTTTTTAAAGTGTCTGCCTTCAAAATAGTGGCTGCTTCTCACTTGAAGTTCATGAGAACAGATGGCTGGATCTCAGAGACAGGAGTTACAAGCTATAGGGTGTTTTTCACCACATGTCTTGCTAGTTTCCCTCCTAAAAAAAAAAGATCTGTGTGAGAACCCTCCCAACATGCCAGGCCAAATCTGACCGTCTGTTAAGTTCACTTTATATAATCTCTGTTTAGAACTGAGTGCCCTTTAAAAACCCAGGGAGGGCTCCTCGCTGGGAGCTCCCGGAGCCCAGGGCGGGCAGCAGCTGCACAGCCACCCCTACCCGGAGCCCAGCAGCCTCTCTGCACAGATATTTGATTTTTAGCTCTGGAGGAGCGGGGAGCCTGTTAAATGTGTGTGGGGGGGCCCCGTGTGCGTGCTGGGGGCACAGGCAGGGCTGGCTGGCAGCGCGTGCGGCCCACGGGCACATCCAGCAGGAGAACACGCCGGGAGCTCGCAGCTCCAGGAGCAGCATATGCTCCGGGAGACCTCGCTACGTTGCATAAGCCTCCCATCCCAGGAGCTGGCTGAGCACAGCACATGAGTCAACAGCACAGCGAGACTTGTGCCGTGGGAGTCACACCTACTCTTGGCTGCAGAATTATCCAGAGAAGCAGAAGGTTAATAGGAACAAAATAAAGCCTAAGGAAGCCTTAAAGGTTAGTTACAGGATTTGATTCCGTTGGAAAGAGAGGGGAAAATGGGTCAAGCCAAGCAGGGCAAAGCAGGGTAATGCAAAGCCATGGTGTCTGTCTCCTCAGGAGACAGTCCAGTTTGGATCAGTAAGAATGTGATCAAGAAGACATTTGTATTTTCAAATTATCTGCTTCTGGAGAGGGCCACTGTTAATTACAGAAAGAAAAAGTCACTTCACTAATGAGAAAGAATGTGGAGTAAAGCTCCAGGATGCTCAAGAAATATTAGCACTGCATGAAAGCAGTTCTGCAGGACTGGGAATGACTCCTCAAAGTGTGTAAATACAGGCACAGCAAATACCTGACCCGGAGCATCAGCGCCACCAGCACAGTCCTTGGCTTTGCTTCTGCTCTATGGATCATTGCTTCATCTGTAGATCATTATTTTACCTTGGGACAGTTTAGGAATCAGAACCAAAGCAGGAGCAGGTCTGTCTGTGGCACCTGAAACCCCTGAACATCTCTGGTCCGTGCAGAGCAGAGCTCGTGCTGCTGTGCAGTGCCAGCAATGGCATCCACAGAGGAGGGACAGTGGGGCTGGGCTCCCCAGTTCTCACCAGTTTGGCCCCAGTTTGGCCTCGGTACCCCAGGACCTGGGGCTGACTGGTCTGATGCAGTTTGCAGGTTGAGTCCCCACTCAGATCTGATCCAAATTTTCCAGTGGGCTTTGGGGCAGGATGGGAAATGGGGATATCCTGAAAAGATGAATTCATAGGATTTTAGTTTATAAAGATGCTCCATTGAGTAAAATTTGTCTTGATATTGAATCCTTACTCTAGGCTCATGTAAATGAGTGTGATTTATTGCATTTGTATTTGTCAAGAATGCAGGGGGGCGTCCCTGGCCTCAGGAGAAGAAAAAGAGGGAATACAGAAAGTTGTCTTTAATTTCCAGAATGTTATCTTGGTTTTTTCCCCCTAAAACAAGATTGCCATGGCCAAAGCTGATATTGCTTTGATGCAGACTTGCCTGCCTGAGGTTCACCTCAGTCCCAAATGCGTGCTGTAAAACTCGGGGATTACCGAGGTGGGAATGGAAACCCTTGGAGGCTCGGAGCTGCCCGGGAATTACGTCCTTGCTGTGCTGGCTCCTGGCTGCTGGCCACGTCCCGAGGCCTGAGTGGAGCACCACCGTGGGGGAGGTGTTGGGCAACACAAGGGATGTTTCATCCCTCGCTCCCGGTGCTCTTGCAGAGGGAAAGATCGTCTTGTGATCAGGGCATAAGACCAGGAGTCAGGCGATGTGGGTTACTGCAGAGTTGGGTTTGCCAACAGGAGTGAGGAGTTCTGACACCTCCAGAGGCACAGGCACTCTGGGAATGTGCAGGTTGCCTTCTGCCGCAGCATATTTGGGGTTCTTTGTGATGGTCTTTTTGGGGAGTAACAGTACAAGGGATTTAGCAAAATAATTTAAGTGATGAACTGTACTGTGATGGAGCCAAAGAACACTTAGTGGCCTTGGGCTGAAGATTGGGAAAAAGGCCCTTAGGGTGGGTGGATGAGGGGTAATGGAGGGAGATGAATTAAGTGTGAATAGTCATCCCGAGTGAGAGGGCACTTGCAGGGTGTTTATCTCACCATCAAACCCTGCACTCCAGCTCATGAAAGTCATTTCTCCCTCCTGAAGGTGCCAGAATGCCCTTTCCTGCTGCAGGAACTGCAGTGTGTGTGAGGTGCTGGGGTCCTGCACACGTGGAGAGCACAGGGGTGGCCTCACCTCCTGCCGAGGGCTGTTTGGGCTGGAGGTGTCACCCTGTCCTCTCCCTGACTCCAGCCATGGTGGGAAGGGGACAGCACACCTGGCCAAGCTTCTCGTCTGACATGCAGGGTCCCTCCAGAGCCACTGGGCAGTTACAGGTGTGGTCATCACCTGTCCTCCCACTCAGACCAGGTGAGGGGACCCGGCTCAGGTATTTGGGTGCAGAGCCCAAAGGGGTCCCCAGGAGAGCTGAGCACAGCCTGTGCTGCATCCCTGCCACGAGCACAGGCTCTGAGCTCCATCCCTGCCGTTCTCCCAGCATCTGCCATGGGTCCTGGCACAGGAGACTGCTCAGTTTTTCCTAAATCTGGCTGCTCTGTCTCCCGGGAAATGGGAGTCAGCTTGCTCGCGCTCCTGCTTGCATCAGTCCCAGAGTGGCAGCTGGGAAGGCAAAGTCCGTCTTTAGCTGTAGACACACAGAAGAGCTTTCATCCCCAAAATGTGCAAGGTTTGAAATGTTCATGGGGGAAAAAAAGAATGTTTCCTTATAGGGGAAGAAAGGATAAAATTCAGTAAATCTGTTTGGCTCCTCTGGGCCTTCTTTCAGGTGCAGACCTGAGGAGCTGGAAAGAGGCAGAAAGGAGGGAGAAATCCCAGCTGAGAAGGTTCTGTGTGGTGTGTCCAGGTGGTGGGAGCCTGAGCAGAGGTCCCTGCTTGGCTGTGGGCTCCCTCCCTGCGCCACCCGTCTCCAAACCACTGGTCTTGTGATTCCTTTTTTTTCTTCTTTTTTTTTTTCTTCTTCTTTTTTTTTAATTCTTATTATTTCAGTCCCATGATTTTGTTTTCACCATTCCTAATTCTTTGCCTTGGGGAAGGGAGGCAGGGAAGAGCACAGATTTGTACTGCTGTGATTTTCTGGACGTCGTGGGCCATAATGTGGCATTGAAGTGATGAGGCATTGCCAGCCAGGCTGCAGAAATCAGATTTTTGATGGAAGGGGGGTAGTGCACTTCTAGTGAAGCTGTGGGTTTACTTCTATTCATTTCAGTATTTCACTTCTTTCCTTACTATACCCAAGCAGTGAAAATCCATCAGTCATGAGCCCCACAGCAGAACCCTGGCGTGGTGTCACTTCAGGGCAGGGCCTCAGACACCTTGGTGAGCACAGGACTGTCCTTGGCCAAGGACAGGTAAAGATTAGATCCTGCCTCATGCTGAGCTTCCAGAGCTGAAGGGGTTATATTATTCCTAGGTAATTTCAATGGCACTCAAAGTTAGTTTCAAACTTACACAGGGCTTTTCATCCTAAAGGGTTCCAGAGCAGAGAATTCCATACAGAAACTACATGGAGATAAAATATGGCAGTTGAGTGATAGTGCCTGGCAAGGAAAGTAAAGAACAACTTTCTGTTTTGGATGCTGAGGGAGGGGAGCATCTAGACAGACAGATCTGTGTGGTGTCTGTACAGCCACACCACACGCCCTCGTGAGAGACACGAGAACGAGCACTGCTTCCCAAACCCCAGCAGGAAGCTGGCCCAGCAGTGCCCCTGTGCCCACCTGACCCACGGCCTTCCCCACCCACTTGCCCCAGGCCAGAGGGACTGGTGGGACCCCGTGACCAGGCTGGCCTGGAGCCCCCTGCCCTGAGTCACTGCTGTCCTGCTCAGCTGCCCTCAGGGCATGGCCATCCCGGGCTCCAGGGGTTTTCCGTGTCTTGCAATTGCAAAGAAGCAAGAGAGGACAGTTGTGGATCATCAATGTCCCATGGGCTGTGAGGTGTCTGTCATCTCCTGCCAGCCCTGGTGGCATCATGGCTCCATGGCAGCTCTCAGTGTCACACAGGGAAAGCTGTGTGTGATTAAATGTGCTCCTGAGCCAGCTGGGAGAAGTTCCCCAAATGGCTGGTTGTCCTGGGAGGGTGTGATGGAGGTCAGGCCTTCCTTTGGCCACTGCATCCTGTCCTTGGCTGGGAGCTGGAGGAGATTCCTGCTGTGGGATGGCCAGGTCCACGTCTCACGTCCCTCACAGGTCCATGTCTGTCCATGCTCTCCTCGCCAAGGATGGAGGCTCTGCCTTCCACCTGTGAGCCCAGTGTGTCCTGGCAGGGCTGTCTGTGTGTGTAGGGGGGGTGTAGGGTGTGGGGTGCATGTGCACCCATCTCTTCCCAGAGCTGCTCCTGCAGTGGGGCCCGGGAGCATCCCCGTGCAGGAGCTCAGGGAGCGCCGTGTCCTGCAGCTCAGCAACAGCCACCCACGGTCCCTGTCGGTGCCCAGTGTGCTGGGGTCACATCTGAGGGACTCCAGAGGGAGGCTGCAGCTCTGGTATCCCCAGCTCCTCTCCCCAAAACCCTCCTCACTGCATTTCCCAACAAGACACAGAATGGAAACAGAAGCTCCTGCCAGGGAATTTCCACCCCAAGTCAGTAACGTTTGAGTAGTGGGAATAAGCCGCCAGAAGAGTTGATTTTTTTGTTGTTGTTGTTGTTTAAATTTAGTTTTTCTGGAAAGTTGGCTGTGTGGATGTGTGATGTGTGGTGGGTGTGGTGACCCCAGCAGTACACAAAGTCTTGCTCATAAGGGTTGCTAAGTGATGCCTCAAACGACAGCCATGGCTGGGGAGAGGCGACAGCCCGAGGGCAGGTCGGGCTCCCAAATTGTTTTATGGCTAAAGGAGGTTTCGGAGTTTTCTTTGCAAACATAAATAGAATTTATCTGTATTTTTAAATCCTGTAAGAAAAATAAACCCCAAGATCTCTCACTAACTTTCTGAGGAAGTTACTTTCTGATGGAAATAGTTCGGTATCCAAAATACACAAGGCTCGGCGGCTCGGGGGAGGTCATGGCAGGCAGCTGCGCTGGTCCTGTTACTCAGTGCTCTGGGAGGGGGTTGCTGGAAGTCTGGAGGAGGTTTCACGATGGAAGATTGGGCTAAATAAAGGTCTTCCACCTCCATAATTCCGGCAGCTGCATTTCAGCACAGGATCCAGTCACAGTGTGACACGGTGTCTCGGATGGAGGAGGGAGCTTCAAACCTCACTCCTTTTGGGGGCAGCCAAAGTGATTAATGGAGCAGCCTCTGCTCAGGTGGGCTGTTCCTGAGGTCTCTGTCCCTGAAGATGATCTGCAGTGAGCTCTGCTCCTGGTGAGCTGGCAGTGATAACTCAGTTTTTATCCTGTCTGTCCCCAGGAAGTGCCTCTTGCTGCACATTAGCACCGCGAGGGCTGGAGCCTGGCAAAGCCACAGCACCCGGATGTCCAGCCCAGCCCCGTCATTTCCAGTGAAGCTGGGGTTGTCAGGGGCATTCAGCCAGTCATGTCATGGTCTGGGCATCCTGACAGCTCCTGGCTGCTGGCTGGGAACAATACCACTGTTCCCAAGGGATGGCAAACCAAAATCAGGGTATTTTAGTATTTCCGATGAGTTTGTAAAGAGTAGCCAAAGTTGACGGGCTCCAGCCAGCTGTTTATAGAGTCATGGAATGGTTTGGGTTGGGAGGGATCTTAAAAACCATCCCATTGCACTCCCTGCCATGGCAGGGACACCTTCCATTATCCCAGGTTGCTCCAAGCCCTGTCCAAGCTGCCCTTGGGCACTTCCAGGGATCCAGGGGCAGCCACAGCTTCCCTGGGCACCCTGTGCCAAGGCCTCACCTCCCTCACAGGGAGGAATTTCTTCCTGATAGCCAATCTGAATCTCTCCTGTTTTAAGTTTAAAACCATCCTCCCTTGTGCTATTGCACCAGGCCCAGCTGAAGGAGAATGTGGTGGGATGTTTCGTTCCCATGTGCAGCTCCTCGTGCCTGGCTGCCTCTTTGGTGATCAGTGGGGTCAGGAATCAGCCCCCACTGGTCCCCTCAGCTCACCTGGGGCTCCCCCATCCAGGCAGAGCAGAGCAGGGGTTAATGAGGGGGCTCAGGCTGCTCTGGGAAGGGGCTGCTGTGTGTGGGGAAGAGGAAAGCCCATCTAGGGCATAGGAAAGGCTTGGAGGTTGTTATTCCCATTAGGAGAGGTCGGGAGAGAGGGACAGCAGGCCAGGTCCCACCTTCTGGCTCAGCCTTCACAGGGAGCTGCTTGTGAGGCCAACTTCCTCTGGGAGGAAGAGAAGAAGAGCCATGGAAGCTGTCCAAACCCTCTGCTGAGAAAGAGGGTGAGGCCAGACAGGGCTGATTTGGGACTTTATTTGGGTGTGCTTAGAATTGCCTGTGCCGGGGAAGCACCGGGAGCCACAGGACGCAGATAACCTGTGGCTGCTGCCGGCGCAGGGTGAATCACCCTCCCACACCTGCACAGCGCACCTTGCTGGCTGCAGGGGCAGCAGCCGCTGCTAAACTGGGCTGCTTTGGGATGTAAATAGGAAATGAGCTCTGCAGCTGAGCCTCCGCAGGCACCGGGGTGCAGAGGGCTCGGCAGGGCGGGAGGAGGCTCGGCCAGCACAGGCACTTCGTTAATAAGCAAATATATGTGGCTCCACAGGGTTTGAATAACTCCTGGAAGCAAAGTAGTTTTGAGGGTTGAGTCCTTTGCCTGCTCTAAATGACTAAAAATAATTGGTTTTATTTCTCTTCCCGAGTCACGGAACCCACACGTTTCCGTGTGACACACCTGAGCCCGGCTGTCTCCTGAGGAGTGAGCCTGGATGTGTTGGCTGGCCCTGGGGCTGGACCCCACTGCCTGTTTTCCCAGCTGTTTGTGTGCCTGCACACCCTGCTCTGGCTGGAAAAAGGCTTGGAAAACCTGAAACCTGCAGCCTGTGGCTGTGGGGAGGAGCCATGGGGAAAAGGGATTGCTGGGGGCTCTGGCAGCTCCTGCCTGCACTGGGCAGGGGCCGAGGGTGACACTGAGGGGCTCCAGCAGCTCGGGAACCCAGCAGGGGCTCGGCCTGTGGCCACTGTCATGACCAGGGGACCATTTTCCATGACACTGTATCATAGGGGGTGATTCAGCAGCTTTCTAGAAATGCAAGGATCTAAAAGAAGTAAAGAAGGAAGTTTTCCTTCTCTGTTTTCCTTCTCTGTCTCTTTCTACATTAAGAAATAAGGCAACTTGGGTTCTCCCTTCAGGGAGCAGGGAAATTTGGCACCAAAAAGCCCCTCCATCCCTTCCCTTCCCACATCTCTGTACCACATGTCTCCGCTTCACTTCTCACTTGTTTTGACATCAAGTACTTTCCCCATAAAATATTAGTCACAACTTTGGCTTCAACCAGCCAACTCTTAACCTTCCTCAAAGTGGTTTGCAGGGGGTGATGTTGGTAGTGTGTGATGGAGATGGGGACGGGTGGGTGGATCCAGTGTTTCTGGAAGGTTCTGCATCGAGGTTTGGGAGCCCTAAAGCTGCTGCCTGCTGCTCTAAGGGAATCCCAAAGGACCTGCCAGCAGATCCAAGGAGCTTTGATGGGTCCTTGGAATAACACAAAGTGTGAGGCTGGAAAACCAGGACATCTGGTGGGGGTGAGATTGTCAATGGAGGCTGAATGAGCAGAGCGATGAGTACAGTGTAAAGCTGACTAATCCATGTTGAGGAGTGTCAAACTTGAACCAGCTGCCTAAAATCCTGGGTTTGGAGCAATAACAGCTCTATTGAGCAGTTCAGCACCAAGAGGAGGGAAAACCCCAAGTGGCATGTGGGATCAGGTATGGATTCCTGAGAATTCCTAGGAAGGAAGGAAGGAAAGAAGGAGTGAGGGATGCTTGGTTTGGGCAGAGCTGTGAAATCATGTTCCAGGCCTGCAGCAGCTGCACACAAGGAGCCTGCAGTGGCTGTGGGATCCAGGGTGAACCCAGCCCTGCCTTCCCTGTGCTTCCTCAAGTAATTATCACACACCTTGCACCCTAATGAGAACCTGCTCCATTTTCTCATGCCTCTGCTCCGTGGCTCTTCCCTCATGGCTGCTCCTTCAGAGCTCTTTGCAAACCCCATCTGCTAAAGGGCTTGGATTTCCTTTTTAGAAGGAGAATTCATTGGAAATTAGTAGTTTCTCTGTGCATTATTATGCTTATAATCCTCTAATTTGGTAATAGGGTTGTAATCACAGCCGTGCAGGCTGAGGAGCAGAGCCAGCCCGGAAAGGTGCCCTGGGGATTCCCAGGCACAGCAGCCACAGCATGCCCGGACAGAGCAGGATTCCATGGCAGGAAAGGCAGGGCGAGAGAGGCTGGACCTCTCAGTGATGGAAAACCAGAGTCAAACACAGCTCATGGGTGAGGAACCCTGAAACAAGAGGTGTCACCGTGGGCAGTGACAGACCCTGTGCCCAGAGCCTGTGTCTGTGAACAGCAATTGAGCTTGACAGCCCCATCCTCCCCAAAAAGTCAAGAGAAAACAACAAAGTGAAGGGAAAACAAGAAATGCTATCCCCTTGCCAGGGATGCTTCCTGCTCGGGAAGATTTTTTGAGGCAGGTGAGTTCCCAGGATGCAGAGGAAGGTGTGGGCTGCAAGTGAGGCCCTTCCAGCCCCAAATCACAACCTGCTGCTCCTGAGGCTGCTGCCCAGCCCATTCCCACAGCAGGATTTTCCCCCTTCCAACACTGCAGCAAAGGAAATTGGTGCAAATGTGCAGCTTGCTGAGGGTAACGTGTGGTGCTGAGCCACACCTGTACAAAAAAACCAGCCAGGGACTTCCAGATGGTTAGACTGGAAAGGTGAGGGGAGCGAAGTGGGATCTGCAGAGCCTGGCTGTCCAGGCAGGAAATCACCCGTGCTGGGGCTGGTGGCTGCTCAGGGAACTGCTCATCCCCACATCCTGCATCCTGTGAAAGGCCTCCCGTTGTGCCACCCTTCCAGGCTGCAAGGTGCTGGCAACGGGGACCTTGCTCTCAGCAGAGCTAAACTCTGAGTAAAGCCCTGGTAAGCACCGTGGAAAGGAGACTGGAGCAGGTCTGGCTGATGTTGGAGATGGGTTATATTCCAAATAATGCTGAAACTCAGCCCCAGTGCAGGAGAGGTGGATGGGAGAGGTTCCCAGGGGATGAAACCTCAGCTCTGATGGGTAAACTGGAATCAGGGATGTCTTCACTCAGCACAGCTGGCTCAGAGATCCAGGGAAAGCCCTGAGCCCTGAGAACCAAGGGACTAGAAATGCAGAGCAGGGATGAAAATGATGAAACTGAGACAAAGTCACCACTTCCCAAAACCTTCACAGTGAAGGAAACACCTCCCACTGTCTGGAGGATCCATGGGAATATTACAATATTTGTTCCAAAAACATGACTGGGTGGGTCCAGACTCACTGACGCAGACACAAGCAGCTAATTGAATTCATACGTAGGAACCCTGGACACCATCTGGCCTCAATAAAACGTGGGTCCAGAGCTGTTTCTTAGCAGATGGTTCCTCATTTTCATAATCTGAAATCAAAAGATCATTTTTTCTATCTGGAGATCAAAGGCACTTAATGTCTCCTTGGTCGAGGGTTACAAAGTGAAACCTCTGTCCTCTGTTTTGGCATTTTGTGTGAGGCAGATGGGGGTTTTCCCCTGAAACCTCTGCTCAGGCTCCGGGCAACCACATCTGGGCAGCAGCTGCAGATGTTCACAGCTCTCCAGGGCTGGGCTTTATTTCCATGACAGGGACGTGCAGTTTAGAAAATCAGAAGGGACAGCTGCAAGAAGCTTGTGTGGCCATTTCTGTTTCCCCAGACTATTGCAGTATAGCCCACGTGAATATTTGGGGATGAAATGATTCCTTTTCCCTTAGAAGAAGAGCTCAGAGCCCTGACTGAGCTCTCAGAGCCCACTCAGCCCTGCAGCCCTGTGTGTGAGGCCAGCACGGTGCCACTCTGATGTGGTGGCTGGGGTGTCCTGTGCAGGGCCAGGAGCTGGACTCGATGATGCTTGTGGCCCCTCCCAGCCTGGGATATCCCAAGATTTTCTGATCCCTGTGGGAGACACCCTTGCAGAGGAATGTGAGCAGCGTGGAGAAAAGGAGGCTCAGGGGGGACCTTGTGGCTCTGCACAACTCCCTGCCAGGAGGGGACAGCCGGGGGGGTCGGGCTCTGCTCCCAGGGAACAGGGACAGGAGGAGAGGGAACGGCCTCAATTCAGCAGGAATTTCTGCATGGAAAGGGTGCTCAGGCCTTGGCACCGCCCAGGGAGGTTTGGAGTGCCCATCCCTGGAGTGCCCAAGGAAGGGCTGGAGGTGGCACTCCGTGCTCTGGGCTGGATGACAAGGTGGGGACCGGGCACAGCTTGGACTCGATGATCTCAGAGACCTTTTCCAGCCTCAGTGATTCTGGAATTCTGGGAGTCTGGGCTCCTCCTCTGGGCTCTGGTGCGGGTGGGCGAGCGCTCGCCTCCCCGGCGACGTCAGCGCCGCTCGGCCGGCAGCAGCGCAGGGGAGGAGAAGGGGGCGAGATGCCTTTCTGTGGAAAGTACTTCCACACCCACCCGAAAGCCTCCGGGACAGACGTGATCTTTGCCACCTAAGAACGAGAGGTGTGTGGTTACCCGGAGCAGGTTGTAACAAATTGAGTCCTGCTCACAAACCTCATTTTCCAGCGGGTACCTGCGGGCTCGGGGCCGTTCTCATCGGCCCAGGTGGAACCCACAGGCCCCCCCGTCCTGCCAACCCACACTGCCCGAGCGCTCTTTGCATCTCAAGCACTGATGCACGAGGTATTTGCGCCGGGATCAGCTCCCGGAGGAGCCAGAGCTCTTCCCTGCTGTGCCTCCCGCCTCGCTGCAGTATGGAAATGATCCTCCCGGCAGACAGCTGAGTCCCACCTCGGTTCCCATTCACCTGGAGATGAAAGTGCTCTGGCTGCCAGTGTAGGCGGGGCAAAACTATTTAAAAACCTCATTAGAGAAAGTATTTGGGGAAGACAGCAACACCCTCAGTTGTGGTTTGCTCCAGGACTTCTCAGCCAGATCCCTGCTGATACAGAGGGAAGGGCACTATGAGAGACATTCCTGTCAAATACTACTCCTCCTAGGGATGCCTTGGGTGTCCTTTGCCTTTCTCTCTGTCCTAGTGGGCTGTGTTCTACCTAAACCTAAACGTTCCCCTCCAGGTGGTGTTTTGGGGGCCGGAATCAGGGTTCTGTGTGGCACAGAGGGGTCCAGGACTGATGTAGGAGGATCCCAGCTCCATGCTGGAGGAACACAGCAGAACTGTGTGTAATCTTGATTAGGCAGAAATCCACCATGAATATTTCCTATTCCATTTAATTCCTGTTTGTGCTTATTTCAGCTGAATTTGCAGCAGGAGTAATGCCCAAGCCACATCTGGCCCGTGATGCACATGGGATCAGACTGGGAGTTTGGGAGGAGGTGGATCTGGATTCAGAGGTTTGGCTTCTTATTTAGAAAATGACGGGTTGCATTCTCCCACGGCTGCTCCAGACTGCCCCAGAGCTCAATGATATTCCTGGCCAAGGGTTTTTTCAGTCTGCCTGACGAGGAAACAATGTCATGTCTATGGCTTGTCTGGCCTTGTGCACCTGCACTTCCCCTTCTGCCTTCAATTTTTTGCATCCCATTTATTCCAAGGGGCCAAATATTCATTAAGTCCTGATGAGTTGGAGTGCCAGGAATTCCTTTTCCTCTCCCAACACAGCCACCCACCCACCCTGAGCAGCCCTAGTTAATCCAGACAACTGCAGCCCTCAGCCAGCCAAGGGACATCCCGGGCCCTCCAAGCAGGTGCCTGATCCCATGGGATCACACAAAGACCAGACTGAGCTAAGGAAGCCACGTGCAGCCCATGGGTTTGTTCTCCCTTGGCTCCAGCCACAGGAGCTGGTGGCATCTTGGCAAAGTCCATTGGGTTCCCAGTGTACCCCTTCCCAGAATCACATGGAATCACAGAATCAGCAAGGTTGCAAGAGATCTGCAAGATCATCCAGTCCCACCATCACCCCTAAACCATGTCCCCCATCCAGACAGCTCTTGAACACTTTCAGAGGTGGTGACTCCACCACCTCCCAGGCAGCACTGCAGCCCCCAGCTCCCCACACTGGCCTGCCACACTCTCACCTGTGCCCTCT
>VXAX01006571.1:519586-536546 GCA_013399835.1 Leptocoma aspasia
TTTTTGAAGAGAAGAATATTCCATTTTTCTCTTGGGAGAGGTACAGTGTTTATATTTTGGAGCTTCCTTCAAGGTGGGATATTGTACATATTTTTATCTTGAGTAAATGTTAAGTAGCTGTTTAAAAATGCTTAATAAAATAATTCTTTTCCTGTGGAAGATAAGGGTTTGCCTCCTGTGCTTTGAAATGTCTGAGCAGGGTCATTGCACATGGTCTGGTCCAGCAGGGGATAGCACAGGGGGGAGCAGGATCTTGGAGTTCAGGGAGGAGGGGGATCTTGGGGTGCAGGGGTGAGTGGGGATTTTGGGGTGCAGGGAGGAGGGGGAATTTTTGGGGTGCAGGGGGGAGCAGGGCTCTTCTTGCTCCCCCCACAGCTCCTCCACCATCAGTGCCTGAAGGAGCTCAGGGTCTCATTACCCATGTCACCAGGAATATTTATTTATTTTAACTCCCTTGGCACCTTCAGGGATTCTTTTCCTTCCAGACTCGAGGGAGGTGCCAGGAGAGCCTGGCTGGCTTTCCTGCTCTCTCCTGATGTCACGTTGTGCTCCCTGTGTCTGGCATTTGGCTCCTGGGCCCCAGGCTCTGTGGGAAGGAGGCAGCCCTCACCCCTGAGGATGAAGCATCTCCACAGGCTTTGCCCGGTTCCTGGAGGAAAATGAACTTGCTGCAAACTGGTTTTACTGTAGCACCTCAGCCTGTGTCTGGGCTGCCCAAGCACTGCCAGGGATGGTGCCCACCAGGCCCCTGAGGCTGAGGGCTGTGAGGGTCATGTCCTGCCTTGGCTGGAGTGATCCCTTCCACCCCCAGGTGTCCCAGGTATCCCTGACTTGGGAATTCCAGCTGGCACTGTGGGTGGTGGAGCAGCCTGGTGCCTCTTGCACTCCCAGTGCTGCAAAATGAGCCAGAGGGTAGGGTCCTCATCCCACCATGGGCTCCCTCCCAGCCTCTCCAGCAGTGATGCTGGTTTCTGGTCTCCAGATGAAATGATGATGACCCCAAACCTCCCCCAAAGGCAGAAGAGGGGTGAAACAAAGGGATGGGTGGGAGGACTTGGTTTCCAGTGGTGCTGCCTGTGCATGGATGGGGCACAGGCACTTCTGAGGGGGTATTTGGGATTTTCACTGTGCAGATGAATCACAAAACGTGGGGAGTGGTTTAAGTGTCCAACCAGGCCAGCACTGCTCAGTCCTGGGCTGAGCATCTCCAGGACCCCACATGGAGAGGCCAATGCTTCTGTTAGACTGTGGTTAGACCTAAAGAAACCTTAGCTTAAGTAATGCTAGGAAAAAAATGCTGCTTGGTTTAATGTGTTTGGGCCCTCCATGCATCCCAGCATTCGCGTTATGTTTGCTTTAATTAGGGCTAAATATTGATCTTACTGAAGCCAACTGTAACAACCCCATTTGGGGACAGCATTTGGTGCTCAGTGCAGAGGTGTCTCCAGCCTTGGGACCCCCTGGATTTCTGGCTCCTTTCCATGGCTCTTGCTCCCCTTTGGTCCTCATATTCTGACACCCCTTGTCCTATGGTGGGATGACTTACAGGATTTCCAGATCCTCAGTCACGGAGAAAAAAAATTGCAAAAAAAGAGTGGAAGAGAGAACATTTACTCAGGAAGCAAAAGATTATTAAGGGCTGGAATTTTCTCTGCTGCCCTGGCCCAGCACCAGCAGGACAGGTGAGTTCTGTGAGGCAGAGTGGGGCAGGGGCTGCACCTGGGATGGCACCGGGTGGGGACCCCAGCAGCCCCTCCCAGCCCTGCCAGAGCTGCATCCCTGGGCTCTTCATCCCTGCCCAGGAGGAGGAGGAGGGGATGGATGGATGGATGGATGGATGGATGGATGGATGGATGGATGGATGGATGGATGGATGGATGGATGGATGGATGGATGGGTGGATGGATGGATGATGGATGATGGATGGATGGATGGATGGATGGATGATGGATGATGGATGGATGGATGGATGGATGGAGGGGCGACCCCCGGCACGGTGCCAGCCCGGGACAGCCCGTGCCGCCCGCCCCGCCGGGGTGTGCTGAGTTCCCGGGCTTGTTTTCATGGTCTCACCCAGCTCTGACCTGCCTCAAATGTTGACACAATGTCACGTTTCCGACTGCAGTCTTTCATGTGCAGCCGGAGGCTAAATACGGCTGCTGGTTCCTGGAAAAAGACGTGCCTGGCACCCTTTCAGCAGAAACCCGATCCCCATGCAGGCTTGGCACAACAGCTGAATAACACAGCAATAACTCTTTCAGCAGCATTTCAACCCATAAATAGGGCTTCCCGAGCGACTCCTTGAAGTCAGACAAGGAGGATACAATGATTTGGGGCAAAAAAATAAAAATAAATAAGGTTAGTGTGTGTGAAGAGCTGGTGGGAGGGGGCAGTGGGGTCAGGCAGATCAAAGGGTGCCGTGGAGGTGCTGAGTGAGGTTTGCTGAGTGGGAGCGCAGGATTGCCTCAAAAGGAAAGAAATGCTCCTGAATTTTTTAATGTCTCGGTCCTGTTTCATACCAGCCCCGTGGAGGCACGGGGAGAGCCTTCCAGAGAGCCAGGGCCTTTCCTAACCCCGGTGAGGACACACAGACACATAATTTTAGCTTTTCACCACCTGTTTGGAAAGCTCCCGTAGCCGGGCGCTGTGGGACTGGATGGTTTTACAGGCGTGTACCCCGGGAGCTGCTTATTTGCATTATGCATGGACCAGGGCCTAAAATAATCTGCAGTGACGCACATTTTTTTGCTGTGATTTTCACCCCCCCATCCCCCCTCCCCTCTCCAGGACTCCGTTTTTCTGAACGTGCCGTGACTTTTGAGGACCACGCATGGCTGCCCAGCCCCGGGGCTGCCGGGGCCCTGATTCAGCACGCCGGCCGAGCCGGGGGGAGCTGCCCCGTCCTCCCCCGGTCCCCCGGCCGTGACACACGGAGGGAGAAGTGCCCTTGTGCTCCGCCTTGGCTTTCATCTGCAGAGCGTGTAGCTGCAAGTGCGGCGTGTTTACAAATGCAGGCATTGCAAGATCCCTTGAACTGTGTCCTAGTACAAAAGAGGCTTTGAAACGAGAAACACGTTGTCATGGCATGTTCCAGGCCAGCAGCACCAGACTGAACCAGATAATTGCTGTTTCTGCTTCAGCGTGGAAAAAGCAGCAGGTCTTGAGCAAGTCTTTTTTTCCCCCTTAAGACATTTCGTGTGATGCTCGGGATGGAAGGAGAGGGTTGGGAATGCCCGGGCAGCGGGGGCAGAGGCGGGATGATCTGCACAGGGCTGCAGGCAGAATGACTCTGCTGGGCTCAGCCCGTGTAACCATAGCCTGCGGGGCTGGTGACACTGACCCTCGCTATGTGACACGGGGTGTCCGTGTTTTGTAACCCTGGCGTGCTGCCGGAGCCGGGAGATGTGGCTTTCGCAGCTCCCTCGTGTTCCAGACCTTTCCCACTGCCCTTCTGCGGGCTGTTCACGGCACTTGAGAACTCTCCCGCTGCCTCCCAGTGCCTCTGAGAGCTGCCAATTGCAGTGGGCATTGCTGGCCATGGGCTGGCACCTCTGCCCTGGGAGCACTGGGCATGGCTCGGGGGTGCCTGTGCCCTCACTCCTGGGGCACCACCGTGTCAGGGTGTAAGAAATTGAGGATAATATTTCTACCTATTTTGGAATAATTTATTTCTTAGACATGTGTCTTTCTCCTGGATGTGTTTCCACCCCATGGAGGCATGTCACCCCATGGAGGCAGTTACTGCCATCACACCCAGTGCCTTTGGGAATGGCCAAATGGGAAAGCTCTGCATGGGAAGGGTTTTCCACCACATGTGCCTTGTTAAAACTGCAAACAGAGCAGGCTGGGTAATACCACACAGCTGATGGAAACAGGAATGCCTGGAAATAAAAGGCAGCTCCCCCAGCTCCTCTTGTGTTAGTTGCTGCCCTTGGGGTAGTGGGAGCTGGCTGGGCTCTGTCCTGGGCTGGTTGCTCCTGGCATCCAACCCTTTACACCTACACAGAGGCAGGCCTGGCTAAGGCAGGTGGGTGTTTGCTGTGGGATGGCCCCTCACTCCTCTCAGCCCTGCCCACGTCCATGAGTGACCCTCTGCAGGGTGACGGTGCTGATGGGAAAGGGCTGGCTTGGCCTTACAGCCTCGGACTTGCCTCCAGAGCTCCATTTTACCTCCTCTCTGACCTCTGCTCTTTATTCCAGTACCCAGGGTGGGTTCCCATGTTGTTTTCTGAACACCAGCTCAGGCCAAGGAGCAATGGCCACGGTCTGTGGCTGCCAGAGCTGTCACACAAGAGGAATAATTTTAGTTTCTCTCTGCAACACAGCTTTATCCTTCCCTCAGCCCGTGGTGCTGCTGGAAGCACAGCAGCATTCCCTCCTCCGTGCTGCTCTCTGGTCGCCTCCGTGCCGTGGCAGTGAGAGAAAAGGCCGAGATCTGTTCTGCTTTGAAAGGACTGATGAATATGCAAACTATTAGGGCTGAAATATTGCTTATCCGCGTCACGGGGTGTGCACGGTGCTCGTGTTTGTGCTGCTGCCTGGGGATGTGTACACCACCAGAGTGCAGCTGAGCAGCTTAGGGAAGATTTAACTCTTATTTCTATTCTTGACACCGAATCATTAATAAGGTTATGGCCATGTTGGGGGCCTTTCCCAGTGCCCTCCTCCTGCTGTGGCAGGGCCTGGGGACCTGCTGGTGGGGTTTGACTGCAGCTATTGATTGGGGTAAAGCTCCATCCTGAATGGAAGCACTTGCTGATGATTATCTCGTGGTATTAGTGCATGTATTATGAAATTGGTGTGATTTGAGATGAAATGTGACCTATGGGCATAGGCAACACATTCTAATGTATTCAGAAATGCTGGGGCTGACGAGCTATTGCTGCTGGTACCACACTGATTAAACCCCAGCTCGCTCTGCTCCCATTGAAATCAGTGGGAGGTCTGTCACTGCCTTCCGTGAGTGCTGGACTGGATCCAGACTGCAGTTCATGGGATGCATTATTCCACAGGATTAGAGAGGCACAGGGAGTGGGATTCCTCTCACTGATCTCTGCTGCTTAGATGTTTGCCTTGGAGCTGGCTGGGACATGAAGCACCTGGCCTGGTTTTGGTGTCAGCCCAAGGAGGAGATGAGTGGTGTTTGCTCCTGAAGGTCAGCCAGGGCTGGGGTGCTGCTCTGGGGCTGCAGGGAAATGTGAGGGGCTGGGCAGCCCCCTGTGACCCAGAACTGCTGGTGGCATCGGGACACAGGAGGCAGGGTTCTCATCAGCATTGCCTGTACCAAGTGTTTGACCCACCAGTGCTGGAGTCCTGGTTCAGGAATGAAAAGCCCAGTACCCCCCAGGGAGTCCCAGAGCTCTGCACATGCTGGTCAGGACCTGTGGCTGGGGAGGGGTTTTCTCAGGTTCTTGATTTCAGACAAACGTTTGACCTCAAAGAGGTGCCAGTCGCTCCGGGGCTGAATTCTCCTGTGGCATGGGAGGCTGCTCGGAGCACCTCTCACGGCCCTTCCCGCCAGGGCCCTGCCACCCCAGCCCCGCCACACTGGCCCCTGGCTGAGCCTTTGGGTGGAGGATGACTCAGGGCCCCGTGGAGGGAGGGGGTGGCGGTGACCCCCCCAGTGCTGCTGGGGAACTGAAGCAATCTGTTTATCATGGAAAAACTGCTCTTTGCAGCAATTCAAATGGAAACTTCCCAGAATGAGTGTTGCAGAGCTTTCCCCTTGAATCACCGGGCCTCCCAAGAGCCGCTTTCTAAGACGATGCCCTCGGGAGAGCTGTCACCGGCCGTGCCGTGCATGGAGCTCCCTCCCGGCAGCACAGCCGCACTCAATCCCTCCTCGGGCCCGTTCCCATGGGAGCAGTGCCTTTCCCCAGGCGGGACAGGTACGGGATCACCCGCACACACGTGTCCCACGAGCTGCTGCTCAGCCGGGTGCTGGCAGGCTCCGCGGCGATGGCACCTCCCGGCCTGGGCATGGGGACCAGCCCGGGGTGGAGGCTCCACGGCAGCACCCGCTGCCATCTCGCCGGGCCACTTGCCTGTTTTCCCTTCCCCCTGGCTGCCCATCGCCCTTTCCACGGCTGAAATGAGTGTCCAAAGGTCACGGGGAATTCAGCCGCTGCCGGGAGCTCACGTAGCCGGGTGAATAAGGAGGGAGTGAGTGAGTGACGCCTGACTCGCTCCGCTCCCGAGGCTGCCTCGCATCTCCTGATGCCCGGCCGTGGCAAACCCGGTGCTGGTGGGGGCACGGAGCCCGTGTGGTGCCCACCGTGCCCGCAGCACGGGCCCCGGCCCGGCACGGCTGCCCAGGGATGCTGCGGGCAGCGGGCACGCCGCCTCCGCCGCGGGGCGGCTCCGGGCCGGGTAACCACGGCTGTGTGTAAGCCCTGAGCTGGCAGCCTGGCAGATTGGGCAAAGATAGCAACGGGCTGGGTGTCGCAAGGGCTGGGAGGCCACCGAGCCAGGCAAAGGGCAGGGAGGGACGGCAGCTTACGGCACCCTGGTGATCCCACTGCCACCCGCGGAGCGAAGCTGCTGGGGATTTTTATACATTTATTCCTGTCAGCCCCGTGGTGCTTGTCCCCATAGTAACAGAGCAGGCTGGCACTGCAGCGCTCAGTGACATCCCTGGTCCCCAGGGAGAAGCCGAGGACCTGCGTGGTCCGTGTCCCCAACTCCTCGGCGCTGCGCAGGAGCCCGGGGACAGCTTTCCTGCGCTTGTCAGGCTTTCACCGTGTCTCTGCAGCCCCGGGAAAGCAAAGGATTGTTGGCCGAGAGGGCGGAAGGGGCAGGTGTGGGGCTGGGCCGGGACGCGGCAGGACGTTGCTGGGGTGAGGGCTGGCTGGTGGCAGGTCCTTGTCCCCAGCAGCGGCGGCCGGGATGCGCTGTGGCAGGGCCGGGCTGTGCCGCACGTGTGAGCAGCACGAGCCCGGCTGCTGTGTGCGGCTCAGGCAGGAACCACAGAGGGGTTTTCCGGGCTCCAGCGAGCACCTGGGCACTTGAGGTCAGGAGGCATCTGCAGCGCGAGCTTTTTGAACCCAGCAGCGAGGCGAAGGTGTTTTGAAGGAGACCGGCAAGACAGAGATCTCTGTTCAGATCCTGGAGCCGCTCCGAAGATGAGTCAAAGGATTCCTGAAACAATTAGAGCTGTGAGGTGCAGCAGCAACAGCACATCCACCGTCAGCAGCTCTGCCAGGCGCCCTCGGCCAGCTGTTCGTGCTTTCCCTTTAATAAGGCATATTAGGCAATTTCCCATTTAAAAATGTTTATGGGAATATATAAATATTCACTTATACAGAACTTGCCTGGCCCTTTGTGTGCAGAGCAGTGGCGAGAGTGACTTGAATTGTTATAAATCTATCAGGGAAGCTTGAGATGGAGCCTCCAGCATGGCGAGACGGATGTCTGGGAGCCCCCCTGGGGACTGAATCCTCCAGGTGCCAGGATGGGACACCTCACTCTGTGGGACAAAGTGCCCCATGGAGCAGGACAGGGCCACCACGTCACGTCCCTTGGTGCCCAGCCACAGGCAGCGTGGGCAGGGTTTTCCCTCGTGTGATTTCCCGATGGCCACAGGAAGAGCTTGCACAGACCCGATCTGGATTTAATCAAAGGAATTTTTTTTTGCATTTGCTGTCTTATGTGCTGACCACCAAACCACATCCTTTGAGCCTGAGCCCGGCACAGTGAAACAAAAACTAGGCCAGGGCTTTTTGCTATAATTTTTTTTCTTTTTTTTTTCCCTTAGTGCATCAGTTGGGTGCAAAGCTGGCACACACCTCTCCTCCAGCCCCTCTGCTCCCACACAGCCCCTTCCCAGGGCAGCCTGGCATTTCCACCACCCCTGAGCCAGGCACTTGCAGCTCCATGTGAAACCTGGGAACCATCCAGATTACTGAGCACTGTGTCAGTGGGAAGCAAATACAGAGGAATAATGAGTAATGACGTGCTGGCAGACCATGTTGGGACCTAAAAAGGCACAAGGTGGGGACTGTCCTTGGCTCTCACCCCATGCTTGGTTGGTGCAGCTTGACTGTGGGGTCAGAGCAAACCAGAGGGGCCCCAGTGAGCCCCTGGTGCTGGTGGGAGCAGTGGCTGTGGTGTGACACCGTCCCTGGCAGCATCCCACAGCATCCAGGGGCGAGGTGCCTGCAGAGGGAAGTTCTCACGTTCACAGAACAGAGAGCAGCTTTATTGTTGTATTTTGCAAACCAAAACCAGCCGGGAGTTTCTGAAGTGTCTGCCATCCCCGCAGAGAGCTGTTTAGTCATGCCTGGTGTGTGTGCATGTGAGACAGTGAGGGGAGGGAGGCTCGAGGACTTTGCAAAGATTAAAGATTTATGCTGACCCTTGAATCTGATCCAAGGCTACTAATCTGCCCTGATCCTATCATCTGCTCAGGGTGGATCTATTTCACTTTCCTTTATGGTACTCCTGACTCATTCCACTCCCACTCCAGGCCAGTCCAGTGCGAATAGGAAGCGCTACCACATATTTGTTTGGGTTTGCATTTAAAGCTCTGGACCTGTAGTGGGTGCAGCTCATAAAGGAAACCAGTGTGGATAAGATATGGGTGAGCTGAATGCTTGGAAACCACTCCCAAACGCAAGCTGAAGTGGTTTGAAATCAAGGTGGAGTGATGTACTGAAGGCACAATACTTGGCAGCTACGCCCAGCGTGTGAGAAAGGCATTTAAATCCGAGGTGGTGAGGTAGGCAGGGCATCCCGTGCTTCCGACGGGACAGCCCGTGCCTTGCAGGGTGTGCAGTGCCCGGGAGCTGGGTGCCCACCCCTCCATCTGCCCACCTGCCCTCTCTGGCCCTGTGCTTTGCACTCCAGTGAGCCCCTCCTTGGGCCTGCAGGAAGCTGTGCCAGGGGTTCTGCTCCTGCCCTGGCACAGCTCTGCCTGGGAAAGGCCTTGTTGGTCCTCCATCACCCTGCACTGAAAGGCTCCCGATGGCTGCTGGGGCTTTAGTGTGAAAAACAATGTGAGCAGGAGAATACAGACCTGATTTTTTGGAGGGCAGGATAAATCTCCTCTGCCTTCACAATAAAAAATAGTGCGGCAGAAAGAGAAATAGGAGCTTCCCACCCCCCAGCTCTCCTCTGCTGCAGCCACACGTGTCTGGAGGAAGGCTGGGGATGCCACAGCACCCCGGCCCGCGTGCCAGCCAGGCTGGGGTGGATAACACCCACTGGGCACCCCGGCAGTCCTGCGGGCAGACGGGCAAACAGGATCAGTGATACGGGCCTGGCCCGTGGCTGAACTGACCAGGAGATGCAGTGTGCTAGATCCTATTTCAGATCCCCTGGGACATCCTGTTCTCCTGATAACTGATGATATGTAAATATAGCAAATGCAAAGCCAGGCACTTTCCTAGGGTGCCCAGCCCAGGCTGCTTATAGACCAGGGCTGAGCCCCAGCGGCGCACTTGGAAACACCCATCTGCAACTGCGCCACAGGCATCAGGCTTTATTTTTAGTTTAAAACGAAGTTCCTGTTTGTAAGGCCAGAAGGGTTACAGGAAGAAAAATTATGAAGTGGGATCATTTACTGCTATTTTCTTTTCACGTGTCCTTCCTTCCTTCCTCCCTCCTGAGAAATGGGATGTAGCACATCGCTATTCCAGGCTGCAGTGTTCGCTGGTTCCTGCTCCCTCCGAAGAGGCCCATTAAGCCTTGTGTAACAAAAGGCTCCGTCCTCCCAGCCCCGCCAATTACCCCTGATTTCTGTTGCTACACGGAGGCGCTTATCTCATGGAAACGAAACGCCGGCCTCGCTGACTCGCACCTCCTTTCTCTCTCGGCAGAGTTTTGGGCTGCCCCTGCCAGGCGGGGTGACAGACAGGGCATGGGGATCCCTCCCTGGTTCATCAATCCCTCTCCTCCCCGCGCCGCTGAGCAGCCCCAGCATCCATGGGATTGAAGGAAACAATGGGAAGTATTTGGTCAGGTCAGCCAAAGGAGCCTCTTTAATGAGCAAAGCCGAGCACTAATTAGTCTGGTGCGCAGCCCCTTGCCCCATCCCCATCCCCGCGGTTCTTCCCGGGGCAGGGTCACCGTGCAAGGGGAGCCGCAGGGATGAGTTTGGCGGGTGCCCACGTGTTTTTCTCCTTCCCGTGCCCTGTTAGGGAAAGGTAATCCCGAGCTGACAGGAGGGAGACTGCGAGCTGCTGACGGGAATTCCCAGCTGAGAGGTTTTGAGAGCGGTGGGAGCTTTGGCGTATGGATTAGGTTGCTTATGTATACTATAGTGTGAAGGAAACGGGCGGTTTTGCTAATTCCCTTGCACTTTGGTTTAATAAAGTAGGATTTGTCTGGTGGGAAAGTGTAACAGTGGGATTTAAGCTGTGTGAGTCTCATGACTGGTGCTCGCCTGGCTGGGTGGGAAGCAGGGAAGCATCGACTGCATTCTGTCTCTCCTGTGTTCTCGTGTTTTTAAACATGATTTGAGTGCCCACAGCTTCGGATGAGCTTTATTTGGGATTAGGTTTATTTAAAAAATCCATATGCAGATACTTGCACTAAATTCTGTTTTCCAGAACTGCGGTGCCCTGTGTCTTGGAGAACCAGGACTGTGTGGTTTGTCAGTGCCTTGTGACAAAGACTCACGTAAACTGAGAAAGGATAAAGAGGGGGTGGCCAGGACACAGGGGGAGAAGGGGCAAGTTAGTATCTGGTACAGCCTCTGTAGGCAAACGAGGTCCTTCTGCTTCTGGTTTAAATGAGAAAGGCCCCAATGGAAATTTAAAATCCGGATCTGCATCAAATCCTCAAAGTTCAGGGAGTTTAGAGCAAGGAGTTCGGTCCATTCCATCAGTCATCAGAACTGTCTGCAAAATTCACATCCCAATACTTTTTTCCAGTCATAAATTCTGCCAAAGATGCGTGCTTGGATGTGAGATATTTTTCTTCTTTTTCATCCCTTTTGCTAATTTAATTCCCAGATCTAAATCAAGTTTTCCATCTCAGACTTCCAGGAGCTGGGATGCCTTGTTTGCAGTTGGGAAGCTTTGCAGTGCCCTGTGTGGTGTGGTGGGGCTTGGAAAGGTTCACCTGCCTGCAGGTGACCAAGAGAAGGGGAGGCCTTGGGGTCAGGCTGCTTCATTGCCAGACCCCAAGGTTTGGGATGTGCTAGGGAGCAAATCATTACAGTGCTCCTGCCCTTCTTTCCCTTATTATTGAGAGGATAAAACCCAAGCCATTTTTGGGATATGCACAAATATGCTCCTGATGAGGGCCCTGAGCAACCAGGCAGATTTTCTGAGCAGCCTTGAAGCAGCAAGGCACAGCAGCCACATGCTGGGCTCTCCCTTATTCTTATTCTTTTCTGTTTTCTTGGGTGTACAATAAGAGCTAATCAAAGTGATGCTCTCCAGCAGGCTTTTGTGTATGGCATTACAGCAAAATCCTAAATTCCCCTTCCTGCTCATGCATACAAAGCAGGAAGAACTAGGATGGCTGCAGTCTATTTTCAGATGATTTAGCCAAGGAGAAAATAACTGGATGGCTGGAAGAAGGAGCATTTGATGGGAAATAACCTTGAAGCACAGCTCTGACTTGGTGGTGTGAGGTGCCCAGCTCCCTGAGATGGCCCTGCTCCATGAAATGCCAACAGGGAGCGTGACTTCCAGAGGAGAAGACAAAGGACAATACAGACAAGCAGAGCACCCAAAATCCAGTGCAAGAGAGACTGCAGAGTGGGCTGGGTGCTCTCTTCTGCTCCTGATTTCAGCACTGGCATACACGAAGGTCCCCCTGCTCAGTTCAGGACTCTCACCAGGTGCTGAGGCAACAGGCCGTGTGCTTGGCTGGTGTAAAGGAGTGCACCTCAGCACCGGGCTCACGGGAGGCTCTTTGTACCTGTGGGTGTGGTGCTTCTTCCCCCTCTAAAGGCAAAGGCATCACCTGGGATTTGCCCCTCACAGCTCCTTCAGCCCAAGGTGAGAGTGTGGGCAGCAGAGTGACACCTCTGACACCACTGGGGACGCCTGCCCAGAGATGTTCCTGCTGGGCAGGCTGGGGCTCACACGGGACTTTGCTTTGCTGTTCCTGCTGTCCATCCCTTGTGAACAGCTCACTGCTGATGCCTTGCTTTGGATTTATTCCGAAAAATAGAGAGGAAGATGTGCAGGACCCTGTGGTGCCCGTGTGCCAGGAGAGGGCTGGGTGTCGGTGCTGGCACTGCCAGGCCAGGGGGCTGTGCTGGGCAGGGAGCCCAGCCCAGGGGAGGGTGAGGGTGAGGATGAAGGTGAGGACACGGCTAAAGGCTTCAGGGAAGGACGGCTTTGGTGAGGCTGCATCCCCCTCTGCTGGAAAATCCAAGCAAAGGCAGCAGAGCCGCTGGCCAAGGAGAAAACTTGAGAGGAAAAGGGGAAATTAATGTGCACGGAACACAAGTGAGGCCCGGGTTCCCTGGGAACATCGCAGCATCCAGTCTGGGCTCTACTGGGGTTCATCCCATGCCCATCACAGTGAGAGGGCTCTTGCTGGGGACAACTTCTGCAGAACTGGGACACATCACATTTGTGCCAGGCACAATCCCACTTCCCAGTACGGGAACAGATAAGTGAGGCAGGGGCAGCACCCAGTGCCATGGCTCAGGCTGGTCCTGGTGGTGTGGCAGAGTCTCACAGCAGGAGAGAATCGTGACTGGAACCAAACAGAACTGCATAGACAGGCTCAGTGCTGTGGTGCTGGGTTCACAGCTGCTTCATAGCCCAGGTGGTGCCCAGGGTGTGCCCAGGGGCCACAGCTGATGGGCATGAGCTGCAAAACACTTGGTGGGACTGAAATACACACGGCAACCTGCACTGTGGGTGCTGGGGTTTGTCGGGAAAGGGGCTGCAGCACTGTTTGGGTATTGCCTGGCAGCTGGGAGGGAGCTCTCCTTCAAAGCAGAGGCTGCAGAAAATGCCTCCCTTGGCCTGGCACCATGTGCATGGTCCCTGGGTGGGCAGCTCATGGCTCAGGCTAACCAAGGACCTCCAAGGAGTCCCTGCTGTGCCCTTCCCAAGGTGCTACTCCCTTTGAATCTGGTCACACAGGTGTCTGTGCAGAGCTGGGCCCAGGGCTCTCTGCCCACCTTTTAGAGCCTCACTTGGAGCTGTTTGTGCTTAGGCTGGAGGAATGGCTTTGTTTCCTTGTAGATTTAAAATCTAAATTACAGAAAGGGTGAAATGCGGTGACTGGGCTGGCCAAGGCCCTGACTGTGCACTAAATCTGCAAGCGTGGGCCTGGCTTTTGTGCAGCGGGCTCTGCAAGTGCCAAGGTCACTGCTAATAAATCTGACTGGAGGACCAGGAGAATTTTATTTAACTTACTGCTAACAGCAGGCTCCTTTTTAACTATCTCTTTTTTTTCCCCCCCCTGCTCCCTTCTGCTGATTCATGCTCCTGCCTCTTCAGCACTGGGAGATGCCAGCATTCCTAAAGGTCATCACTTGCATGCAGCAGCTCATGGTGGGGAGTGTTTGCCAGCACCTAGGAAATCGAAATACTAAAGTGACTGCCATCATTTATGCTTTCCCTGGCAGTGACAGACAGTTGCACAGCTTGCCAGCCACCAAGCTGCCACGTTTCCAGGCTTGGGGACTGCTCCAAGGTGAAGGAGGTGTGTGAAAAGTGATGCCTCCCAATGAACCCGATACCGGGTCACCTTGAGATTAGGATTCTCACCTGGGCTCACCTGCAGGCAGGCCTCTCAGAGATATGGAAACCTCAGCTTGCGAGCACGCACCGCTCTGCCTTACACCAAAGCATTCTGTCGCCCTGTGATCCCGTGACTCTGGGAAATGAGATCCTGCTGCTCACGTCAGGTTTCACGCAGGAGTCACGCTGCTGCCTGCCCCGGCTCCCCGGGGAAGCCGGGCTCTGCTGCCCTCACTGCCACCTCCCTCCCCTTCTCCGCCTCTCCTCCCCACTGTGGAGAAGACTCGGTGCTTTCCTGGGCTGCAGAAAGAGGCAGGGTTTTATGGCATGCTGGCGGCATGCAAACATCTCTGAGGAAATAAGTAATGGTTTAATTTTCATGGTGTGTCTCCTTCTTTATGGCAAAGGAATACTTCTGGTTTAGCTCAAGCAGTAACAGGACAACTGACATGGTTCTTTTTTCAGGAAAGAAGTGAGGAAGACACAGGGAATCCTTCCTTTGCTTCCTTGGGTTATTTAATGACTATTTATACTGGCAGTACCAAAAACGCTGTATAAAATGACAGGAAGACTGTTACAGGCTGTGGCAGGTTTAGGAACCGGTTATTTAATGTCCATCTCTTTAGAGGTCACCACTAATCTTAGCCTTTCCTCTAAGAATCTGTAACATAAGATGATACATATCTTGTATCTGTTATCATCTGCCTCCGTTTCTTCTGATATTATTTTGAGTGGGCCTTGGAAGAGGAGAGATGGAAAGAGCCCCCAGCTGCCTGCTGGCACTGCAGAGCGAGGCTCACGTTTGTCCTCACAGTCCTCAAGATTCCCCAGATCCAAGAGCTTCTTCCTCTCTCCACAGGGGAGGATCCTGGCCTGGGAGGCACCCACAGTCTCTAAGACATTTTACCAATACCCAGCTGAATCCCTGGAAGAAAATCAATGCCCAAACGAACTGAGGGCACTAACAGGGCGTGTGTGTTTGCCTCCTTGGAGCACGGATTATGAACAAGCAGGAAGGCACCATCTCAGAGCAATATTGTCACTGTTTTTTGGCTGCGGCGCCTTGCTCGGCAGCAGGGGAGGTGCCACACAGCAGGCGTCTGTAGCTCATCAAATCAATTAGCTCCTTTGTCTGCGGGAGGAGTCGTTAGCCAAAGACAAATTAAAGGAACGTCCAGTAAGATACTCTGTTCTGAGAGGAGCTGTCCTATTTTCTCATACTGATGACAGGCTCTGAAATCTGTGCACAACTTAGCTCGTTATTAGAACTAATTGGTGCCAGGCATTCCATCCTCTCTGATAGGGCTAACCATGGGGATGAAATTTTCTGAGTTAATGAACCAGAGAATGGATTAAGAACTTTCAAAGTGCAGTTCATATCTCAGCTTAATTGGAAGGAGTATATTAGTTGGCTTTTTTTTTTTTATGGATACAAAGGAAAGCCATGCTTTGGGGTGGAAAAGCACGTGCACAAATGCCTTCCCTGCTGCTGGGGAGCTGGGAATTTCTAATTTCAGTGTGGCAGAGCCGCGGTATTTGAAGGCAGTGCCTTCCCCAGCACCGCGAGCCTGAGGAGGGATGGAAATGTGCTTTATTCTCACTCACTACTCCTCCTGTGCAAGGCCCTGCAGGCAGAGACCAGTCAGTGCAGATCTCCCCAGGCCAGGGAGCTGCCAGCATGGTCTGGGCGTGGGGCATCCTCCTGATGGAGATCCACGTCCCCCAAACCATCATGGCCCAGTGCACTGCCTGGTATTTTTATACCAATCCCATTCTAATTGGTTTTTTACACCTGTTTTACACTGTTTTGAACAGTAGATTTGTGACACCCATTTTTTCTAGCTCAGATTTTTTTTTTCTGTGTGATTTAGAACTTTTCCTTCTGCCAGCAGTGGAGAAGGAAAATCCTTTGCAGGAGTCTCAGACACAGCATGTAACCTGTGGTTCATATCCAGGCAGCCCAACCCATTCTTCATGCATTTTCTTAGCTCTTCAATATTTGTAAAATAATTTGAGAGCCACTGCAGCCAGGTGCAAAACAGCAGCTCTTTTCCAACCTGTTGACAACCAACAAATCCCACTTAATATTCATTAATAACTCTTAATTTGAGTAATGAAAGTTTTAGTGCAACATCATAAGAAATCCTGAGGAAAAAGATTGTGCTTCAGGGGAACAGAAAATATTCCTCAGGCATCCTGTAGGCTCCTTGTGGTTTTTTTTCCTGCTACATTTCCATTTGCTCCTGCCTGGCCTCACAGTGCACAAGCCACTGTGTAACTCCCCAGAGAGCTGGAGCTGCAAAACTTGTGAATTTGGGCTTGCTTTGACTGGGAATTAAAATAACCCCAGTTACAGTGACAAGAACCCTGGTAAATCACCCAAAAAGCCCATGCAAAATGTATGCTACTCCTTCAACTCCACTTGGAAGTGCTTCGTGCTGGAAACTAAAGTGACTTCAACTAAGTTGTGATAAATGCACCTAATGGAGTGGTTTGGTCAGTGTTATCTACTTATAGTTTATTTGGCTCAAGCAGAAAGCCAGTTGATCAAAGTCCATGCAAAAGGCAGGAACTTCTGGAGAACATCTGGTTATGTGAGGATAATTGGGAATAACAAGGTGAAGTGGGCTGCCCCTTTGGTTTTGGAAGCACGCAAGCTTTTGTATTTCACTTGCTTAAAATGTACTCGGGCTAACTGGAAATACTACAGTTGGTATTTTTTTAATCCTTATTCCTCTGCAAGCTGGGATGGGATTTGTGGGTGACCCTGGATCCGGGTGGCCCTGAGGGACCCTCACAGCACCGCCATCATGGCGCGTGAGGGGTGCGGGCAAGGAGAGGACACAGACTGAATCTGTGCCAGGGGACGCTCAGGTGGGACATCAAGAGGAGTTTCTTCATGGAAAGGGTGGTCAGGCCTTGGCAGGGGCTGCCCAGGACGGTGGTGGAGTCCCCATCCCTGGAGGTGTCCAAGGAACGACTGGACATGGTGACAAGGTGGTGTTGGGTCATAAGCTGGACTCGATGACCTTGGGGGTCTCCCCCAACCTAATGGAGCCTGTGATGGAGAGGGCAGGGCAGAGCCTGCTCCATGGCGGGTTCAGGGGTGTCACACCTCTCCTCACGGCACCCAACATGGCAGCCTGAGGGGTGACACACCTCTCCTCACCACACCCAACATGGTGGGCTCAGGGGTGACACACCCCTCCTGGGGTGACACACCTCTCCTCACCACACCCAACGTGGCGGGCTCAGGGGTGACACACCCCTCCTGGGGTGACACACCTCTCCTCACCACACCCAAC
>VXAX01006571.1:537065-555859 GCA_013399835.1 Leptocoma aspasia
GGCGTAAGCCCGGCCCGGGGCCGCGGGGCTGGAGCGGGGATGGAGCGGGGCCGGAGCGGGGCCGCAGGGCCAGGCCGCGGGGCTGGAGCGGGGCTGGAGCGGTGATGGAGCGGTGATGGAGCGGGGATGGAGCGGGGCCGGAGCGGGGCCGCGGGGCCGGAGCGGGGCCGCGGGGCTGGAGCGGTGATGGAGCGGGGATGGAGCGGGGCCGGGCCGGGCCGGGCCGCGGGGAGCAGCGTGTGAGCCCTCGCTGGGTGCGATGGCTGAGCCGCGGGGGCTGCTCCGTAAAGCTAAAGCTTTGTGTGCGAGTGGGACCCGCGGGGACACCGATCCCACAGCGGGCTCTGAAGGCGCCTTTCAGTCAGGGTGTCGGTGCGGTGTTAGCAGATGTGGAGATAACATTGTGTGTCTTCAGCTGCCGCCTCCCTTTGAGTGTTTTTCGGTAGTCCTAAATCATTTAAGTGTCAGCACCCGCTCACGGTTCTCCTCTCAAATATTTGCTTATCGATTGCTGAAACCCATATCAAATCATCTCCTTTCTCTTAAGATACAACTTACCTAAGAAGTACAAGTCGCAAGCACAAGCCCATCAGCAGCAAACTGCTGCACTCGGGCCTGCTGATGTGCCTGGAGCAGGTAAAGGAAGGGTGTGGGAATACTCCTGCACGAAGCTTTCCCATTGTTGAACGAGATAAAGAGTGGCTTTGCCTAAACGGCGTGTTCAGCTTCATCAGTGTCCTGCTCTACTGATGGGTGTGATTGAAAACATTCCAGGAGACAGGCTGGACTTTGGGAGCTCTTGAAATGGGCAGCCAGGCTATATTTTTGTTTTTCAGGGAGCGTGAGTGACCTGACTGCAGTGCACCTAGAATGAGAAAGCTGATGTCTCCAGCTTTAGCATGAGCACATCTTCAGCTCCTCTTTTGGTTTTTGAGGCTGTGTCCTTAGCACCATGGAATACTTGTAAGAATGTATTTATTTAAGTGCCAGTTGAATGAATTACTGGCTGGGAAAAGGACTTCCATTCTCTTGCAGTTATGCACCATCCTTGCACGCTGACAAACACCCTGGCAAAACATAACCAAGCCATTGAGTAGCTCAGGTGTCAGCACTCCGTGGGCTTCCTGATAATCATGGAAAATGGGTTACTTCATGAAAGATAGCTTCTCTGACTAGCTGTTAGCTGAAAGTTGCTGGAGTAACCCAGGAATGCCAGGAACCTCTTCTTTCACACTCTGCCAAATCCATCTTGGCTTGGATTTGTAGAAATGGAGCTCTGAAATTGTTGTACAGCCTTGATCTGTGGCTGCTGAGCTGATACTGCTTGGAGTGTTTCTGCAGCTGGGGGCTCTCTGCAGGCTTTTCATCCTCTGGAGTCCTCCTGGTGACGGCACTTGACAAAAAAATGCTTTGCTTCTCTCATAGCAACAGCACGTGTTTGGGGAGTTACCTGTGAAACTCACTGCAGGTGTGTGCAGCAGTCAGAGCTGTAGTAGCTGCACATCAGTTGAGTCCATCTAAGTTGTCTCCACTGGGAGAAGTTTCCCTAAGTAGAGCTGGAGTCTGTTTCCAGCCTCCTCTGCGGGGGTTGAATCTTGCAAGGTTTCAACCACATGTTAGGATCACACCCAGGCATTTATCTGAGTGAGTGCCATTCAAGGAGCCTTGCAAAACCCCGGGGAAGGAGGAAGCTGTTGAGCATGCTGACACAGCCTCCTTAGCTGGTTTAGTTTGGATGCATCAGGTCACATTTCTGAAGTTTTTAATTAGGAAATGTGGTGAGTCTTTACACAAAAAAAAAAAAACAGAGGGAGGGGGTTTGCTCAGGTCTGTATTACTGGTTTAAACAAAATAATAGCATAAGCTTCAGTTACCAGTGCAAAATCACTTTTTAGAGAAGTGCAGTCCATGGCATGCAGAGCTGACTTCTTGTTTGCTTCCTTGGCTGACTTTAGTTCAGAGTCTGCATTTGGGAATGAGTGCAGGAACAGAACAACTGCTCTCTGCAGGCCAGTTAATGGTTTGGGTGGATGAGGCTGTTGGGATTCCTCAAAACTGAAATGAAAGGAATGACACAGCAAGATGTCCTGTAGGATAGCTCTAAAAGCTGGAGTGCGCACCAGGAACTTGGTGTCGCTTAGAAGGTTGTGTGCTGCCTAACAAAGGGCTCAGCAACAGTGAGTTTAATCCAGTATAAATCTCTAATGTAATCTCTGCCCATCAAATCAGGTGTATGGAACTAGAGGGAGAGCTCAACCAATTACACAGGGAAGCTTGGTACAAGGCCTGGCTGCTGCTGAAGTGAACAGGCCATGAGAGGCAGACAGTCCAGGTCTAGAATACTCCTTTTCTAGATTGGTAGTGGGTTTTGATCACATTTATTCCTCCAGTGTAAACAAACACTTGATTTGTAATCAGACTAAACAAGGGCCTGGAGAGACAGGACAAGAGAGAATGGATTTGAACTGAGAGATGGAGAGGTTAGAGAATTTATCCCATTGGGGATAAATCCTTCCCTGTGGGGGTGGGCAGGCCCTGGCACAGGGTGCTCAGAGCAGCTGTGCTGCCCCTGGATCCCTGGCAGTGCCCAAGGGCAGCTTGGACAGGGCTTGGAGCATCCTGGTACAGTGGAAGATGTCCGTGCCCATGACCAGGGGTGGCACTGGATGGTCTTGAATGTCCCTTCCAACCCAAACCCTCCTGTGTTCAGTGTGATTAGAAGGTTTAAAACCCAACGTTAGCAGTGAAATCTCATTAGAGTTGGATTCAGCTAATGCAGCTTCTGCTTTTCTAAGGCTCTGCATTAGTCACTGTCTCTAATTAGATATTAAGCATAAGTTTTCCATGTGCGTGAGTAAACTTGCTCACAAGGGAGGATATCATTTCTTCCTGCTCCTCATTTCCCTAATGTGGATGGCCTGTGGCTCTCGTTCAGAGAAACTGCATGTCATCCCGGGATCGCAGCTGGAATGGTCGGCTCCCGACGCGAGCCCTGGAAATGCCCATTATTTACAGCCCCTGCAGGATCCTGTGGTGTTTGCAGCTCGTGGCCATTGCCAGGCTGGAGCTGTGGGAGCAGAGGGGCTGCACTGAAACACGCCTGCTCGCAGCCTGCAGGCGTGCTGCCGGGCAGTGGGGCACTCCTGCAGCCCCAGCAGCCTCTCATGGAAGGGTGGCACCTCCTGGGCTTTCTGTGCGAGAATTGCTTGATGCCTGGTACGTTGATCCTTGGTCCAGGTGTTTGGCACTGGAAGGCTGAAGCTCATTAGCCTGATATCGAGCAGAGATCTGGAGGAGTGGGAGGAAGTTGGACTTTTCTGATACAGTTATCAGGTTCAAGAGCTAAACTCAGCCTGTTTGTGGTGACGGGGTAAATAAGGTCCTTTTTTAGGATTTGTGTCAGAGCCTGGATTAGTGTGGTTGGTTTTTTAACTTTGGAATATCTGGCAAGTGTTGGAATGAAACTGTGGTTCCTAGCAAGAGGCAATTCCTGAAGTGCCTCTCAACAAAAGATTCGTTTGGCCAGCTGGGAGCTGCAACTTCCTTCTGTTCCATGACTGTTACAAGTAACTTTGACTTGAAGAAGCCACACCAGAGAAGTGCAGAAAAATACTGCTTTAAAGAGCTCCACTGCTGTTTTAATGCCTTTTGAACCACCCAGGTAGGCCATAAATCCCGTGTGTTGTCACTTCATACACACCTGGCTAAGAAACAGGCTGATAACATCTGAAGTGTTTCTTAATGGCAGAAGTCTCTTGAAATGCATTGCATCACTTCATTAGCTAATAAAGCTCCTAGGAGGTGACTCAGACCCTTTCTTTGAGATCCTGCTTGCTGTACCTTAGGTGGGTTAAAACAGGTGACAGAAATCAGAATCTCCTTTTTCCATCTTGGTCCTGAGTTCCTGTAGAGCATTTTGTGAGCAATGGCACAGCTTTAAGTGGTAACATCTGGATAAGGACACTTTCTTGACTGTCAGAAATATGAAATGTCTTGAGCTCTTACACGACTGACTTCTAGGCAGACATATGCCTTCTTTACGGTAGGAATTTGCTAAGCAGTCCACGTCCTTTTAAATAGTCAATTAAAGTCAGGGCTGGGGAAATAAAAATGCCTTTTCTTTTCATACACCACTGGTATGGTTTCTGCAGGAATCATTCCTGGAAGTGCTGTTGGGAAGCCTTTCAGGGATTGAAGCTTCTAATCTGGAGTTCAGGCTTCTGATCATGATCACAAGTAGCTGGAACACTGAAATATTTCCTAAAGAAGGAAGCTGGATTATAGAAAGTTGATTTGTCCGTTTATGAGGCACTACTTGGTTGAGGCTATGAGTGTTGCAGAGGAGGCTTAGTGTAGGGGTAGCTTGATATAATGCTAAAATTGCACTGCTTTTAAAGTATTTTTTTTTAAGAATACATTTAGGAGACATGCAGCATTTTTTCTTAGTGCGAAAAGAAAGAAATTTTTAGGGATGAGCAGCAGGGTTTAATGTAACACCCTGGGTCAGGTGGATTGGGAGTGTCCTGGCTGGATTCCATACTCCAGTGGTGTCGTCTCCTAGTTGGTTAAGCTTGTTTGTGATCTCATCTGCCTGGATGAAAAGTACTGTGATTAAAGATAAAACAATCTTTGCTGTGTAATAACAAAATCTGTATGAAGAAATTGGTCCTGTAACAGCAGTGAATCATGCCAGCTTTATGAGATGCAAACTAAAGGCTGCCCCGACCTCCTCTGATGATACAAAGAATGTCCTTGTGCAGGCTGTGGAATCAGAATCAAGCTGCTTAGGGGGCTGACAGTCTGGTGAGAGTTGTCCAAGGCCAGGCTGGACAGGGCTTGGAGCAGTCTGGTGTAATGGAAGGTGTCCCTGCCCATGGCAGGGGGTGGAACTGAATGGTCTTTGAGGTTCCTCCCAATTGAAAGCACTCTACCATTCCATAATCCCTGGAATTTGAGTTTCTGGCTGTAGCTTATGGTTATGAAGAGGCAGATGAAACCTGAATGTGTTTTTGTTTGGTTTATGGGTTTTTTTTCACTCAAGACAGCTGGAAATGGTAGGTTTACTAAGGTTGTTGTAATATTAATTAAATTATAAAAGAGACTAAGCTTGCATCCTTTGTACACTCTGGAAGGTCAGGGGATGGCAAGTTAAACACTTGTCCTAAGTTTTCCTCTGGGAAATGAACTGTACCTGTAGCTGGCTTGTTCAGAAATGCTGCAGTCTGTGATTTAGTGCTGCCACTGATACAAGGTGAGCTGAACCCAAACTGATCCATGGAATGAAGTCCCTTAGTTCAGTCTGGATGCAGTTTTGCTGCTCTGAATAATCCTTACCCAACATAAGTACTCATCCGGGTAAGTGGGTTCATGCTGCACTAAAATCTCGTGTTTGGGTTCTCCAGGAGCTTTGAAGGGAGCATCTCTTGAACCAGGAGGCTGAAGGATCGGTGCTGTGGCTTCTTTGTGCATGTGGCCTCTGAAATTGGCTCTGTTTAGTCTCCCTGGCCCTTATCTCCCACACGGCTCGGAGTTAACTTTGTTTGGTGACCTTCGGTTTGTGCTGCTGCTGCGTGGTCTGTGTGACCTCGGGGCTCCCATCAGAAGCCCTGCTGGGACAGCTCCTGCCCTTCCAGGAGCCCTGCAGGGAGCTCAGGGTCTGCCCGGTGGGGTGGGCACCAGTGCTGGAAGCAAGGGTTCTGGATTTGTCAGCAGCTGCTCCTGCCGTCCTTGATGAGCGTTTGAGCAGTGCTGCTGTGTGTGACAACAGCCAAAGGCCTTCCCATCGGGAATTGAAAATATTGCTGTGCATATCAAACTTGCTTTAAAGCTGGTCTTTTAGAAGGAGAAAGCATCTCATTGTGAGCACACAGTGATAGCACGAGTGCTCTGCTCTGGGAGGGAAGGCTGATTCAAACCAAGTGACTGCTTGTAAAAGTATGTTCCTTTTGTTCTGCTTCTCGAGTAGCTTTTGCATATGAATACTCTAAGTTGAAGCTAGATTCCTGGCTTTTTTCCTCTGAGGAGGAAGTAAACAAAACCCCTCTAAATTCTGAGTTTACAGAACTGTTTCTGGGCCAAGGCAGTTGAATGCGGTAGCAGAATCCATCAAAGGAGATCACTGTCGGCTGCTAAAATCCTTTACAATCGTTTTAACCAGTTTTTGACCTGTATTAAAAGAGAAGGTGACTGCCAATAGCTTCCTTTGGGTGCAGTGCCTGTGAGCAGGGGAACACCCACACTCAGAGCAGGGGAAGGTCCTTCAGATGAAGACCTGAGCTGACCCATATGTTTGTGTCAGCTCTGGATTGTCCCTCTGCAAAGCAGAGAACAGGCAGCTGAAACTCAACTGAGCGACTGCACTTTTCAGGTTTTAAGCAAGTCAAATCAAGTTTGGGGATGTGCAACGTGGGTAGAGAGCGCTTGGGAAGGGAATAAGATGCAGCAGCTTTCCTGAAGATTCTGTAAAAGTTTCCCTGTGGTGGGTCACAGTAATTTCAACATTACATTAAAGATGTGGCAAATGAAGTGCTGCTCCAATCTGCAGGAATCTGTATCCTAAAAGAGCAGTGGGAGAACATGAAATTGGTACTGAACATGCTGCAATTAGTGGGATGACTGGCACAGTGAGTGCTGCAAGGGAGGGCTGTGAACTCCTCACAGGGATGGGCAGGGAGAGTTTGGACAGCCCAGAGCTTGATGAGGGTCACAATAAGGTTGTTTATGGGTAAGAATCAAGGGGAAGGCCAACAAGGCAGATATCCTGGTGGGAGTCTCTTCTAGACCACCCAGCCCAGGATGGAGAGGCACCAAAATCCTCCTTAAGCTGCTGGGAGAAGTCTCACATGACTAGGCCTTGTCCTCATAGGGGACCTCAGCTTCCCACATGTCTGCTGGAAATAAAGCCAGCAGGGAGGTGATGAGTCCAGGAGGTTCCTGGAATGTGTGTTCCTATTGATAAGAGCAGCTCTCGAGAGAAGGATCTGGAAGGATCTGAGTGGGAACAGCATCTGGGGTAAGGCTCAGCAGCTCAGAGATGGAGGCTCAGGGAGTGCTGGGATAGGAGCTGTGGGTGTGGGGTGTGACTGTGGAGGCAGGAATGTGGAGGCAGGAATGCTGTGGTGCTTGAGGAACTGGCAAGTGACCCTTCAGAGGCAAAATTGGTTTGAGGAGCTGAACTGAGCTGCCCCAGCCGTGGCAGCACAGCTGACCGTGGGCTCTGAGCTGTGCTGATCACTCTGGCTGTGATGGGCAGCTCAGGCCCTGGCATTTCGGGCAGGAATGGGCAGCTCCTGGACTGGCATTCCCATTGGGCACCCACCTTGCCACGTTGGAAGGGGTAGAGTGGCTTTTGAAGCAGTGCTGCAGGGTCTGACCCAAGCTCCTCGTGCAGCCCTGGTCCTGCTGGCCACACTTCCCTGATACAAGCCAGGAGCTGTTGCCCTTCATGGCCACCTGGTCAGGCTTAGTTGCTCCTTGCAGCTTGTGGGCAGTCAGGCCCTAACTCTGGGGTGGTGTGTCTGCTTCAGAGGTCCCAAAAGGCTTTGAACCCCAGGGAACTTCTCTGGGCAGTGTCAGGGGAGATGCAGACTTTGCTGCTTTGATACCAAACTCTAATTAAACAACTGAATGCTTTGGGATCAACCCTAATTTTTCCAAATGTGCTTGACTGTCTGGTTCTATTACACATAATGGATGTAGTGAGCTTCATAATGGCCACTGTGGCTGATTCACCTTCTGCCAAACAGCCAAGGGAGAACTCTAGTAGTGTTGAAAACTCTTGTTATGGCTGCAGGAGATAGTTGGGAACTTGGCTCTCAAGCTGCTGCGGATGGAATGTTACAGAGAGTAAAACATCTGCCACTGGAGAAGCTCTCCAGTGCAGTGCTGTTTGCAGCAGTTGTGTCCCAGCTGGGAGTGATGTGAATGGCTGCTGGAAACAGGCTCAGATCCTCTGGAGCTGAGCACTTTGGACACTGGGGCCTGGCAGGAAGCTGACCCGGCAGGTCCTTCCACTTTGCAGCCTTTAGCACTCCTCAGGGAGTCACCCCATACCTGTGGGTTGGAGCCTTCCTCCACAAGAGTGATTTATTACTGCAAGTGCTGGCCAGAGAGCAGCTTGCATCAGAGGGAGCCCTTCTGGATATTTCTAGCTCCCAGGTAACTGGGAGATCCCAACATGCAGACCTTGGCTCCAGCAGGAGTAGGTGAATGGCTCTTCTCCTCCCCTTGCCCTGCCTGGCCATCTGTTAAGCTGTGCAAAGCACTTTCCCAGGTGACTTTGCTCCCCTGGCTGCCTCAAGGCTTGAAAAACGATTGCAGTGCTTGTAAGAAATGAGTTGTCTGACTTCACACAAGCTCCAGTACACATGGATTTAACATCCATGACTTCTTGCCTGTAAAACCTTCAGTTGGAAGGCAAATGGTTAGAAAAAGCTTGTGATATTTTACTATGTAAACCAGTTATGTCAGATAAGCACTAAATTTAACTTTCTCTTTTTTTCTGTTTTCCAGTCAGGTCAATTCAGTGAGGATATGATTCCTACTGTGGGCTTCAACATGAGGAAGGTTACAAAGGGTAATGTTACAATAAAGGTACGTTGCCATTGTTGACTGTTTTCTTTAGCTTCTAGTTTGAAATTTACATGTTTGCTCTGTTTTTCATCCAGCCTTGAGGCAAATATAGAAAACTGAAGAGGCTCAGCTAAATCTGACGAGTAGCTTAAGAAGACATTTATGTTTATTTATGGAGTTTCTGAAATGAGTATCTGTGTGTGATTCCCAGGTTCATGGACTAGTTAAAGCACTGTTGTGATAATGCTGTCTGGCTTAGATCTGTGTTTGAGGCACAGAGATGCTGCTTTCCTGCTCATCAATTTGCTTAAGGAAAGGTTTACATCAAAAGCGAAGCTTTAAGTGAATACATTGTATTTTCCTGTGTTCCTCAGTGTGTAACCTTCATAACATCCTGTAACATACACAGGATGTTCTTGCATCTGGTGCAAGGTGCTCCAGTTTGCATCTCCTGCTGTTGGGCCCTAAGCTCTGAGCAGCTGTGCAAGGGATTATTCCTGTTTTAACATGGGAGAGGTCAAGCAGCTGCTTAAGGAGAAAAGAAAAACCGTTGTCATTTCTTGTCTTATCTTTGCCTGACATGTTTAAACACGGTGCATGGCTAAATTGTCTTTCTCCCCTTGCCTTAAGATTTGGGATATAGGAGGGCAGCCCCGATTCCGAAGCATGTGGGAGCGATATTGCAGAGGAGTTAATGCTATTGTGTAAGTGTCCTTCCTTCAGCCCTGCTTCCTTCACATGTGCTGCTCTTCTCTGGGAGCCTTCCTAACACTGCATGCCTGACTCTGTGGTTCTCCTTGTGATTCTGAACTGCACTGCAACCACACTGACCTTTTTCACCCTTAAGTTCAGGGCTCAGGTTGGGTTATTTTATCAGTGTCTGATCTGGAGTACTAACTCCTCCCTGTCTGAACTGGGTGGCAGTGCTAACTCAAAGCATCTTCCTTCTACTCTGCTCTTAGAGAATTTTTTTTCAAAGGACTAAATTCTTTGCTCAGAAGTCCTAGCTTTGTTTAGAGCCTTGTTGAATGTGCTCAAACTTGGCAGTGTAAAGGAAAGAGTGATGTTTCTGCAGGAGCTCAGTGTCACTGACCTAACCTGAAATTCTCTTTAAAGCTACATGGTAGATGCTGCAGATCGTGACAAAATAGAAGCCTCTCGAAATGAGCTGCACAATCTTCTAGATAAGCCCCAGTTACAAGGAATCCCTGTAAGTAACATCACCTTAAACACCATTAAATGTCTCTGAGGAACGGGCCTCACTTGAGCAACTCTGAAGTCTGCCTTGAACTCTGAAGTGTAAGGCCCAACCTTACTGGTCAGTATAAGCATGGACAATACCTGCCCCCAGTGCCTTAAACCAGTTTTTGACTTTCAGTGGTCTTATTTCACTCAGTGCTCACAAAACATAAATACAATTGAAACAGTAGTTTAGAGGATTCCACAGTATGAGTTTGAGCTATTGACTAAAGGTTAACCACAGTGTAGTACAGAAGTATAGAGTAAGTTTGGGGAATCTCAGATGAGTGTGCTGCAAATGTTCTCAGATTTATCAGCTGATGTATTTTCTTGCTTGCTGTGTGCACAGAACAGTTTATTATTATTAACAGTACCCCCTCTTTCCCTGTCCGTCTATTTTCTTGATCTGGTTTAACAGTGAATATCTCATTCCATTAGATTTAATAGGCAGATGCAGACTGCTCATGAAACTCCCCTGAAGTGTGTTGGTTTTCTGGTTTTGGTTGGGGTTTTTGTCTGTTTGTTTGTAGCTTTTTTTTTAAGCAAAGCCACAACCATTTACTTCTCTGGATTTCAGGTTCTAGTACTTGGAAATAAGAGAGACCTTCCTAATGCTTTGGATGAGAAACAGCTAATTGAAAAGATGTAAGTCTGACCCTTACAGAAACATTTCTCTTACTCAATAAATTCATGTACATAGGGTTGTTACTAGATCAGGAAGCCCACATTTATGAGTGGAAAACGCAGCAACAGCAGGTACCTGAATATTGTACAGAACAAGTTGTGTAGGGAAGGCGAAGAGGAACAGTTCAGATTGTCAGTAGGAGTCCTTGTGTCAGTGAAATGTGTGCTGAAATGTTCTCTCTTTCCTAGGAACCTTGCTGCTATTCAGGACAGAGAAATCTGCTGCTACTCAATTTCTTGCAAAGAGAAAGATAATATAGGTAACTATTAACCCAAAACACTGAGAATTATGAAGTGCTGTCAGATGATGGATTGGGGGGATTTTAAGTTCTTAAACACAAACTTCCTGTCTTCAGGAAACCAGGAACAAATCAAAGACCATTGTGTGAGTGCACTAGTTAAATTCAGCCTAACTCCTGATGGCAGTGAGGAAGCCTAACTGGTGTTGAAGTTTTAGGGGTTGTAGTTACCAAAAAATGCCAGGCCCTGTGAAATCTGCTCCTTTCTTCAGTCAGTTTGCAGGAAAGAGCTGACTAGTTCATTAGCTTGGCCTAAATGATTTTATACTTCTGTCAGGTGCTCTCACCTCTGCCTCACTTGGTGAGGATGCCAAGTACTTGCAGCAAGTTTTTCCTCAGGTCATTCCCTTGAAATAATCACCTTGCCTTGCTGTGTTATCAGAGCAGTTTGTGTTGTGGCATCTGCCAGTCCCTGTTCCCTGCAGCCAAACAATGCCTTTTCCTGGCACAGACATCAAGTGCTTCAGAACTTGCGGAGTTCAAAGCAGAAACCACGTCCTGTGTAATCTCTGGTATTTGCCATAAGCTTTGTGAGTAAACAGAGTCATCTCAGCTGAGTGAAAACAGAATTTAACAACACTTTCCACCCTTTTCCTGATGCCTTCCGTGGCTGCCATAGGATTAACACTGGTGCATTGACAGGGTAACAGGAGTTTGCTGCTGAGGAAACTTCAGGGTGATGCTCCCAGGAGAAGCTCTGATGGATACCAGGATGGCTTTATAGGAAAAAAGCTTCTTTCTAGGAAAACTGCATAGTCTGTGGAACAGTTTTGGCTTCCAAGAAGCCCCTGTCATCTTAGCATCAGTTAAAGGGTCAGACATGATGGAGAGAAGCAGAGACTCCCTTCTGTGGAGATCCACACAAGGCTCCCAGCACAGCTGAGCATCCCTGAGGCTCTGGGGAAGGAGCTGCTGGAGGGGAGCCAGGGCCTTTCCCTTCCTTAGGAGAGCCTCTTCCAGGCAGGGAGGAGCATGATGCCTTGTACCACAGGGCTAAACCAGCTTTGTTCTCATCAGAGGAGGAGCTGCAGACTGGCTGAGTAGAGCAGTGCTGATCTAAAGCTGATTATTGGTGCCATGGGGAAGTGTCCGATGAAGGAATGACTTTTTCCCAGAGATGGACAGAGCTGAGGAGCCAGGATGTGTGGGGCAGTGCCTGTCATTGTTACCTAAAGGCTGCTGCGCAGTTACAGGATCAAAGCAAGGACAGCAAGCATCCAAAAAATCTTTCTGTTCATCTGCCCTGGGCCATCCCCTAGAGAAGGGCTTGGATATTCCTGTGCTGTGTTTGGGACACTGAAATACCCAAGCCTTGGCACTCATACCAACACAGACACTTGAACGTGGAACTTCTCTTCTCTCTCCCTGTAGATATCACGCTTCAGTGGCTTATTCAGCATTCAAAATCTAGAAGAAGCTGAAGTCTTCCTGGAATCTCCAGTACCAGTTGGCCATAATCTCAATTGTCCACTTCCCTCCATAATGAGATACTACCCAAAAATCCTGTATCAAGAATCTGCCTTTTCACGGTTCATTTCTCATGTGCACTGCTGAAGACTTGTATTCCTATTCTGTCACAAAACAACTAGAGTTGTCATGATAAAGTCAGCACAAATATTTATTTTACAACCATCTGTGGTGGGAGGGTCGTGGGGGGGGCTTTTTAAAAAAATATCTCTACCATGTTAACTACGATGGTACACTCTGTTCTGGTTTTTCAGGGCCAGGTTTTTATATGATTTTCAGCAAGTGTTTTATTTCTAGTGTTTAGTGGCTTGAAGATGCTGATGCTTGACAGCATTAAGATTCTGTAAGATGCCACATACAGTAGTTAGAAAACATTGAAGCGTGAGTTGTGGGATACTGATTGATCTCACAAATGCATGTGATGTGTGTATGTAAGCAGAGAAATGGAAACTGTTTGCAGAGGGGAGCACAAGGCATAGTTCAGCATCACTGATCTACAGCTGAGATCCTGTCACTTGAAAAAGAAAACTCTCTTGATGAATTAGGAAAGTCACCTGTTTAAAATCATTCTGTTGCTTCTGTTTAACATTTATGTGGGGGATGGGAATGGACTGTTCTGTCAAACTTGCAAAAATTGGAGTATTCCAGCATGAAAACAAATCACTAGGAACATCAGGCTTTGTTCAAATACATTTTTCTATCTCCAGATACTCGTGGTCTCTCTCTGAAACCAGAACATGCATTCTGAGCAGCTGCATGACAGCCAAATTACTGATGCTCTTGTATCGAGGCAGTTGTTGACCTTTAGCACAATCTGTGTGTAATTGTCAGTGTCTCTCCTGCTCCTGGAATGGCTGGGCACAGTTTCACCTGGTGCTATGGGATACCTGGGCTATTGTGACAACTCTAGACCCACCTGCTTTCTCCATGTAACCATGTGCAAAGCCTGTCAGATGCAATGAAATGTTTTGCTGTGTCAAAGCACAAGAGAGCCAATGAATTGATCCTGTCTCTTGACTAGCTCCTGCAGCTTAGGGAAGTGTGTATAAACTCAAGACTCTAATGTTTCTGTAGCTTTACTTTCTCAGTGACTTCAGCATAAAAAGGGACAGCCTTGTTAAGACTGGTTTGTTCATCCAGCAGTGTCAGTGTAGCTACTGGTGTGTGCAGATCCATGGTACAGTTGCTTGTGTTGCCTCACACTGTGTGTGATTCCTCACCTCCACGTGGTTTGCATCCCCTGGGAGCCTGGGGCTGGGAGCAGCCTTGTCCCCCTCAGTTCTGACAAGCCAGTGTTCATGCAGACTGCCATGGCCTTACTGTCGTGTCCCAGCTCTGGCACTGCTGCACAGACACTACATGCTGCCTGCCTTCAGTCTGAAGTTGCATTTTAACTTCTTGTCCCCTTTCAGTTCTCTGAAGCATGATTTCAATAAATCCATACTCTGGTGCTGTAGAGGAGAGGGTGTATTAACTTGCTACTGTAGTCCCGAGTTCACCAGAACTGCTACAGTTACTTTTATTTAGCAAACTTGCTTGTGCCTATAATAAGGAAACTAACCTAGAATGTGTGAATCTTTGTGGGGGACCAGGTCACTGTTTAGTTAACTGGCCTATAGCTAAACTTGATGTGTTTGGTGTTTATCTACTTCACTGCTTTCAGCGTTTATGGCATCCAAACACTACCAATTGTTAACCTGTGCATTACTCTCTGCATGTGAACAACTTATACAATTACTGAACTTTGTAAATACATGAATATTTTTTATTTAGGTGGATGCATATGTTGGTTTACTGCTCTTCAGCTTTATTCAATAAACTTATGTTTTGAGGGTTGTATTGACACTTAACTGCCTGACTTGAGTTGATGTGGCTGAATTCATGGAAAAACACAATGGGATGTCTGTCTCCTCTGCCAAAGATTACAGTGGGGGAAGAAGGATTGGTAAATACCTGAGCTGATTTATATTCTGTGGTTCAACTATTCCAGTGAAATGCTCACAAAACTACCTTTGAGGCCTGGGGCTTGCTCACCTTACCTGAGCAAGCTCAGATAGTCAGTCTGAGCAGATTTCAGGGCTTTTTTAGTGTGTGTGAAAAGCACTGGTCAGCTGCAGGGTCTGAAGTAGGGGCAGCCTTCTGGAGCTCTGTTTTCAGGAGAGAAATGCATGTGTCTGCAAGCTTGGTTCTTGTGTCGAGCCTAGAGTAAAACCTTTGTTTTTCTAGCACAAGTGTCAGATCTTGCAGTGCCTGATCATTCACTGCCAATTAAAGCAGAAAGATTCTTATCTCAGTGGAAAGTGAGGCTTTTGTTCACTGAGGTCTTGAACAAAATCTTTGCTGTGATTTGAATCCGAAGTTTCACTGACTGTTCTTCCCAAAGGTTTCTGTTGTATTAATTGCTCTTAGGACACTGATTAATTTATAGGACTGTCTGTCAGCATCTTCCAGTTAATGGTAAGAAATTGGATGTCTTGTTTCAGGCTTGTCTCCATGTAAGCTTTCAAACTTACTGAGCTGTATCAGGTTAGTTTTTAGTCCTGAGTGCATGTCTTTGAGCATCCCTCATGTGTAACTCAGCTGCTGGGAAGGACTAATGAACTGTTAAAGATCCTGTGCATATTTCTTTGGGAGTTTACTGCATGCAGAACAAACTCCCTGCAGTTCACAGTCAAAGTAAAATGTCTCTAGACACAAATCTGAAAACAGTGTTAGTGCACTAAGCCTTGTCAGCCTGGTTGGTGTGATACCAGTACCAGTCATTCAGTAAATCAGCTGTGGTATGAACTGGCCCACGGCTCTCTGCTTGATGTGGTAATTCAGTACCAGTTTCTGTTTCTAGGTGTAAATAGCAGGGAGAAACACAGGGCCCCCTGTGATGTGTGTGCTCTGAAAGGTACATTTGCAGTAGTCCCCAAAATGCCCCCAGCTGGGTTTCACAGCTGTTCTGGTACTGCTCTGCCACAGCCCTTGGTTACTCCTGTGGCAGGAAGGAGACCTTTGATTCCAGTGCACAGGGCTTGTTTCTGGGCTTGTTTCTCTGTTTTTGGGCTTGAGTAACTCGCCAGATAAGTCTAGCAAGTGTTTCCTTCTCAACACCTTTTCAGCTTTGGACTGAAAACAGTACTCATCTGGCACTTTATGTCCAAGGTTAAATCTTTTCTGGCCTAAAAAAGGTGTGGAGTTCAGGCATTATTAGTAGTGGTGTTTGCTGAACTTGGATGCTGTAGCTGTGCTCTGTAGTGAGCATGGGCAGTAAAATGAGGCTGATGAAATTTCCCATTCTCTTCACAAAAGTTGCTTTTGGGGATGCATTTTAGTTTCATAAGTTACTGCATTTGACATCAATAGCCATAGTCTTGAAACTCCCCTCTGATGCAGGTCTTGACTGTTGGCATGTTAAGAAAAGCAGCTCTTCTGAAAAGGCAGACCCTGAGCCAGAGAGAACTGGTGGTGAATAGCTGGAAGTTGGACAGCAGTCCTGCCTCTGTGACCTGGTGGGGCGTGGGCACTGTGTGCTGGCCTGGGGTTTAAATCAGCTCTCAGTCCTTGGTGGTGGCTCTGTTCAGTGCAAGTGGTCCTGGAGCAGCAGTGACGAGATGGGGAATGGTTGTGCTTGCCCCCACAGCTCTGGCTGTGAGAGAGTTTTCCTTGGAGTGTCCCTGTGCTCCCAGCCTCAGTGTGGGTGGTGGTTCCTTCAAGTGCAAGTACAGAGCAGGGCAGTTCCCATCACCCAGGGACAGCTGAGGGCTGGGCAGCTGCACAGAGCAGCTCTGTCCCACCACTTGGCAACAGGAAAGATCCACAAACGTGGAGCTCTTCCATCATCCATGGAACCAATAATCCAGTTTCTCAATGATTTATGTTTTCTCTTTGCATCTTGATGGAAACAGGTTGGAAAGATTTTGGGTGCTGACATATCAAACTGCATAATCTTTGCTTTCTGGTAGAAGTAAAGGCCAAAGAAAATGCCTTAAACAGTCTCTCCGTTGAATCTAGGAATGTTGTGCAGGGATCTGTAATAACCTGAGGTATGGCTTAGCAGGATTATCAAGCTTTTAACTCCCTGAGGTTTCCTTCGGCGTTGCCGTGGCTGTGCAGTGGCACGTCCTGGTTTGCTTTGTGCAGGAACTGTGCTCCCCCAGCATGCCCAGCACTGCCCCCCTGCCTTGCTCCTGCACTGACCCTGACAAGTTAAAAATAGCCACCCAAAAAGGGTGGAAAGCAGGATATTTAGCTGTGTTTCGAAGCTGACACGGACAGTGAATCGTGTTAAAGAAGTCATGTGTGAGTGCCTGAGCTTCAGTGCTTTAGTTCCCAAAATGTGAGTGCAGGACAACTTGTGTCACCAGACCATGACCCTTCAGAGAGTGCTCTGCTGCTTCAGGGCTGCAGCTGCTGGGTGTTCCGTGTGTCTTGGTGAAACACAGGGGTTTTCTCTTACGTGTCACTCCAATGGCAAACACAGAATGGCACTCAGAGGGGCTTTGCACATCCTCTTTAAAAGGAGAAGTGAAATACTTGATGTTTTTATTTCCCTCCCAGTGGAAGGTGGGTAAGTAGACCTTTGTGCCAGGATTAGTGCCTTTTAATTATGACATGACAGGTTTTATTCTGTTAAAGGCAACATCTATCATTGTGATAATTTTGAAGTGCTTCAATAAAGTGTTGTTGAAAACCACCTTTTTGCATATTCATCTGTAGTAGGACAGCTGCTTTTATTATTGTTAGAAATATCTAAGAACCCTCGTTACCTAATTGTGGGAAAGATTTGGTATCTTTAACTACATAATTTCATCTGGAGACTGACTGTAAACCTTGTGCTCAGTGGGGGCAATTTTGAGAGGCCAGGCTGTGAAATTCCCAATTCTGATTATTTTTTTTCTGGTATTGGAAGCATTGATTGGTCTCATTTGTGTTTCTCTCTGAAAAGACTCATTGGGTTGAAGTTCCTGAACCATATTATTCAACAAACATAGCAAATATGTCAGTAGAGGAAGAAAAAGTTGTGGTGTGTGAAATTTAAAGCCAAACTTGATTCTCATGTTAAGGTGATTTTGTGTAACTGTGTTAACTTGGGGTGTGGATACTTCAGTCTTTGCAACAAGAAGGAATTTTCCTCTTTTTAGAGTCAATAATGAATTCCTTTCTTGGTTTGAATAACATTTAAAAGATCCATGAATTCTGCAGACTGAGGAAGGGAACTGAAAGACCATCCAGGCTAGAGGATTTTGTCCAAAGTCAGCATCCAGAAGTCTGGATGGACCACTGAGTTGTGATACTTGGTTTGGATTCATTCATTCTACTGTTTCTGTTACAATAATTGGAAAACAAAGATCTGACATCTGAACCACTCTCCAATACAGGCTGAAGACAGATGATTATTGTCTGGTTGTCTGTCTGTGCATAATAAGTGCTTTATTTTTTTTCCTGTGTAGGCATTTTTCATATTCTGTCGCATTTCCTTGTAACAATTCAGGCACTTTGTTAAAAGGATGCAGCACCAGTGTAAAAGGGCAGCTCACTTCAGTGACAAGTGACCTGTTCACAGCCAGACAGATGCTGCTGGGGTAGCTCGGAGCTGGGTTTCCCCTTTACTTCCCCCAGCTGTGGTTTCTCTCAGTTATTTTGCTTATCTTGAAGAGTTTTGGTTTTACCTGTACTGCCGGAGTGTGTTCACTCTCACATCCACACCTGGCATTTCTCAGCTCTTCTATTCCTGCAGCTCTCGAAACCTGCAGCCTCCGGAGCTGCTGGCTGTCCCCGGGCCCGTGTCCCAGGGGTCACAGTGCTGCGGTCACAGCTGATGCTCTGCTCGCCACGCTGCTGTGCGGTCACTTCTGGCACTGCGGGATGGAAATCCCAGTGTCCATCTCCTCCGCGATCCTGCCCGGGAGCGTGCCTTGGCTTCCTTCCTGCTGCCCGGGGAACGCGGCTCCTGCCCGGCCGGGCTCGTTCCCTGCCGTGTTCTGGGGCTCCTGGTGCCAGCCCCGGCCGCGTCACACGTGTCACACAATCCCAGGACCACCGAGGCTGGCAAAGCCCTCCCAGCCCAGCCAGTCCCAGCCGTGCCCGATGCCTGTCCCCAGCCCAGAGCACTCAGTGCCACCTCCAGGAATTCCTTGGACGCTCCAGGATGGGCACTCCGGGTTAATGAATCCAAACCTCCCTGGGCAGTGCCAAGGCCTGACCATCCTCTCCATGGAGAAATTCCAGCTCCTGCCCAGCCGCTGTCACCGGCACTCCCGCAGCCTTTCCCAGCTCTACAGCCGCTCCGCCGCCGCCCGGAGCGCTCCGGGGCTGGTTGTGCCCGCGGGGCAGGGCCCGGCACCGGGGCAGGGTCCANACAGCGGCGCCTTCCCGCCGCAGCTGCGGGCGCGGCTGCGGGACGCGGCCCGGGGCATGTTCGTGTTCGGCTACGACAGCTACATGGAGCACGCCTTCCCCCGCGACGAGCTGGACCCGCTGCACTGCCGCGGCCGCGGGCCCGACCGCCGCGACCCGTGAGTGCGGCCGGGGGGCGGGGGCGGACGG
>VXAX01006571.1:556888-592077 GCA_013399835.1 Leptocoma aspasia
ATGGCTGCTGGGGGGTCGGGAATGGCTGCTGAGGGACCGGGTCAGGGAATGGCTGCTGGGGATCAGGGAATGGCTGCTGAGGGACCGGGTCAGGGAATGCTGGGGACCGGGTTAATGAATGTGTGCTGCGGGCCGGGGTGGGCACGGGCGCGGGGCTGGCTCGGTCCGTGTGTGTCTCCCTGGGGGTCAGGCTGGGCCCGGCCTCCTCCCGGTCGGGATGGTTGCTAATGGCCATAAGCTAAAGTGCAGCAAGTTCTCTGTACGAATTGTGGAACGATTTAGGTGGGAAGTGACCTTAAAGCCCATCCAGTGCCACCCCTGCCATGGCAGGGACACTTCCCACTGTCCCAGGCTGCTCCAGCCTGGCCTTGGGCACTGCCAGGGATCCAGGGGCAGCCACAGCTGCTCTGGGCACCCTGTGCCAGGGCCTGCCTGCCCTCACAGGGAAGAATTTCCTGTTAATATCCAATAAAAAATATCCTCTTAAGTTTGAAGCCATTTTCTCTTGTGCTGTCATTCCAGTCCCTCTCCATATTTCTTGTAGTCTCCATTCATGTACTGGAATGAACTTCTTTCCCTAGTGGGGCAGAGCTGTGGAACAGCTGCCCAAGGAGTTGTGGAGCCTCCCCCTTTGGAGACATTCCAAACCTACCTGGACACCTTCCTGTGTCACCTGCTCCAGGTGACCCTGCCTGGACAGGGGTTGGATGGATGGTCAGCACAGATCTCTTCCAACCTTAACAATTCTGTGATTCTGCTCTTCCAGCTCCAACCTGAACATCAATGATGTGCTGGGGAACTACTCCCTGACGCTGATCGACGCGCTGGACACGCTGGCGGTGAGTCCTTGGTGTGGGGACACTGCCCTGGTCACCCTGGGACCTGCCCTGGCCACCCCAGGGACTGCCCTGGCTGAGGGTGCTCCCCAAGGCTTGCCCAAGTGGTGCAAACAGCTGGATCACAAACTAACAGCTGGATCATGAACCAGCAGTGTCACATGGGGGTTACAGGATGAGAGTAGCTGGAGATGTCAGCAGAGATTTTCAGAAGAGACAGAGGAAATTTCGGAGCTCCTCCCCAAGGTTCAGATGAGATCTCTTTGGGATATGCCATCACTCTGGTGCTCAGGATGGGTGGATTTGAACTGGAACTGCTGTGAGTTGCTGAGAGGTCCATCAGGAGGAGGGTTCATTGTGTGCACAGTAGCTGGAAGAGCTCTGATTGTGTCACTTGGCAGAGGGGGCCTGACTGACACACAGATCTGTGTGAAGAGTTGTGAAAGGAAGGAGGGGAAAACCTGTAAAGCTGCTTCTCACCTGCATTTCTGATAAAACTGGAAGATAATGTGAGGAGCAGCTCATTTCTGTGTTAGCACCAGGCTGTGGGGTCATGAGGAAGAGCTTGGGCATTTTCAGAGACCCCAGCAGGTTTCATTATTCTCATCTGTGCAGCCAGGGCAGGTTTCGTGCCTTCAGGAGTGTCAGGGCTCACTGATGTGCTGGAGCCACGGGGGATGTGTATCTCCTCTGGAGCAGAAGGTGGTTTGGGCTCTTTGGGATGTAAAACCCTTCCCATTCTACCCTGGGACTGCAGCAGTGGTGAGGAGCTGCTTGAGCAGTGCAGCTCTGAGCAGAACTGAAAGCAGGACTGAGGGAAATGCGGGGTTTTACTGAGAGAGAAGTTTGGGATCTGTGCTACGTGGCTGATAACAGTGCCTTCCTGTCCTCCATCACCAGCAGGGCAGTGCTTAACTTCTTTTCTCAAATGTAAAGGTTCTGGTTGCTGAATCTCTTGTGTTTCAGAAGCTGCTGCATGGGGCAAGCCTGTTCTGCTCCTCATTGCTCAGACCAAACACGTGATGCTTCCCCACTGGGTCTGGGTAATGGGGACAGCTGGCACCTGGTGCTTTGGTTAAAAATTTAGGTATGTCCCAGCCTTTTCATGAGCTCAGGCAAGCAGGAACCTGTGTTTTCCTTCCACATTCCTGCTCCCCTAAAGCTCAGGCTGAACTTACATCTGTCTCAGGATGCAGTGGAAATCACTTCTAGGTTAGACCTGTAGGAAACAGGCACAAGGGAACTCCTGGATGTGCAGTGCTGGGTCAGGAACCTGAAAGGTTGGACTGGCCTTTGGTCAAATAAACATTAAATCAAACTTCATTGTTCTGCAAGTTGTGTTATGTTTTAAGCTAAACTTTACTCTTGAACTGATAGTTCAGGCAGTTTGAACACTAAGTGTGCTAAATCTGACTGATGGGCTAAGATGTGAGCTTGCCATTCTCTTCCCCAACCCTCTTCTGAAGCAAAACTTGGACAAACTAGCTTTGGTTTTCTGTAAAAGGTAATGGGAAACTCCTCAGAATTCCAGAAGGCAGTGAAGTTGGTGATTGACACAGTTTCATTTGACAAAGACTCAACAGTCCAAGTTTTTGAGGCAACAATCAGGTATGTGGTGCTGAGTTTCTGTCTTTAAAGCAGTAACAAAGTTAAAGACTTGGTGTGTATAATCCAAAGTGAAATCCTTGATTGGTCTTTGGCAGGCTTTATTCCCTAAATTGTTCCTCAAGTAAGCTGTTTCTTAATCTTTTATGAAAATATTCCATGCTTTCATATTGGAAACAATTTTAATCAGTCCTGTGTGACCTGGACCAGTGAGACAGTGGTTGGCTCTGTGCTTGCAGACTCTGCTTTTTTGTGGTTGCTCTTGCAGCAGATACTCAGATCTGTGCCCAGCAAACAACCCTGGGACAGCTTTTCCCTGGTCTGTTTTTGTTTCGTGAACTTCTGCTCACTTTCACTTTCATTTTAGATGAAGAAGACTCTTCTGTGTTGGAAGTGGGGTTAGATACTGTCTGATTTTAAAGGGTTTCATTTTCTGAGTGTCTCAAGCAGTGTTTATTCCTGCTTCACTTGGCTAGGCTTTCTTTTTTCTGAGTACTAAGTTTATGTAACACCCTTCCTGCCATTTGCAGGGACAAGGAGGCCTTCACTCCTAAACAGACTTGTTGCAAGAACTCCTGGGTTAGGTAAATTCTGCAGAATCAGGTTTTGGGATACTGTGGCTGACAACAGCATGACTTCTACATGTGTTCACTGCTGGTGAAGGAAAACCAAAACGTTATGTGTAGTGCCTGTAAGGAGCACAAAGTAATAATTCTGTCAGACATGACACCAGCAAGGTGTTTAGGTAAAGAATGATGTTTAGAACAGACTGAAAACTTGAATTTTCCTTTTCCCACAGGGTTTTGGGAAGCCTGCTGTCTGCCCACATCATAATTACAGACACCAAGCAGCCCTTTGGTGACATGACCATTAAGGATTATGACAATGAGCTGCTGCACTTGGCTCATGACCTGGCAGTGAGGCTGCTGCCAGCCTTTGAGAACACCAAAACTGGCATTCCCTATCCTCGGGTGAGTGCACACAGCAGCCCTGGGGGAAATGGGCTCAAAGCAGCGTTTCACCTGTCCTACAACTTACATTTTGTGCCCTTTTATGTGCACTTGGGGTATTGATCCTGCTCTAAGTTATTCTAAAATGACACAGGGGAAACTGCCCTAAGTTTTGGTGACGTGGGTAATACAAGTTGCTCCTTCTGTCTGTAAATGTTTTCTCTGGGCTGATTTTTCACTGTGTTTATTGTTCCCTGTGGGTCAGGAGTCATTTGTTTCTGTGCTGGTTGGCTGGAGCATTCCCTGCCCTGTGTCACACAGCAGCAAACAATCCTGTCATTAACAAGGAATACTGTAAAGGCAAATAGCTGAGGAAAGTGACTCTATCGGTGACTTGCTACTAAAACAATTATATTAGAATAAAACTCTTCTGAAATGTTTATCACACTGGGCTTGGAATTTGTAGTTTTCCTGAAGACTGCTCAGTGGGTTTTCAATTCTCTGGGATTCTTGGATGCTGCAGCCTCTTGTTTTAAGCAGATGGAGTTTGCAAGGAGAAGCATGTCACTACAACTGGAGCATTCCTAAACTGCAAAACTATAATTAGCATTTGCCTGGCTGCTTTTAATTTCTGGAGACAGCAGCACTGCTTTTCCTCCAGACCTGCCAGGCTGTAGAAATGTGAATTTCCACTTCTGTTCAGGGCCTGGTAAAGCAGCTGAGGGTGGTGTAACTTCCCTTCAGCGCCCTGTTCCATGGGGAAGGGGAGGAGCATCCACTGAGGAAGCTCTTGGTTTCCACAGCACAAACTGAGGGGCAGCAAAGAAGGAAAAGCCTGACTGTTCAGTGGAAGGCATTAAAAAATGGAGTGAAGTTTGCAAGGGTTAGCAGCTATAAGAGAAAAATGAGGCTTGCCCACTTTAGGCATAATGTTATAAAGCTGGAAGAAGAATGTCAGGAATTCTACAGGAAAGCTTTCCAAGCAGCAGTGTGCTGGTTTTGTGTCTCTGTGCACATTCCATGCTGCACATTGTGCAAAGAATACCAAAAAGGCTTGTTCCTAAAGGTGAGGGTGCAGCTGTGAGCACAGCTGGCTGAGTGCAGCCTGCCTGTCCCTGTTGGCACTGTCCCTGTTGACAGGTGAACCTGAAGAAGGGGGTTCCTCCAGACAGCCACAATGAGACCTGCACAGCAGGAGCTGGATCCTTGCTGGTGGAGTTTGGGATCCTCAGCAGGCTGCTTGGTGATTCCACGTTCGAGTGGGTGGCCAGGAGAGCTGTGAAGGCCCTGTGGAGCCTCAGGAGCAATAACACCGGACTGCTGGGTAATGTCTGTATTAGCCTGCCTCAGGCTGTGCCATCAGGTCACAGTTCCTTCATGTGTCATCACCTTTGTCCTTCTGCTCCCTCTGTACCTGTTCAGGCACGTTCTCCTCGTGTACCCAGGGCTTGTGTTGAACTAATGGCACTTTGGGGTTTTGTAAGAAAAATGGAGTCTCTGAAAGACTCCTTAGGGCACAGGGTTTCAAATCAAATTCTTCACCAAACTGGGGAATGGAACTGAAGACCCTGATTTGTGTTCCCATTAATATAATTCAGATTGGCAGATGACTAAAAGTACTTAAAATAATTGCATGTGTGTGGGTGTTCCTCAGATGAATCCACCACTGTAACACTTCATTTGATTTTAATCTCTGATCCTTCCTCCTTGGGAATTTCTGAACATGTAATATTCCCAAGTCTTGACTGGATTGATTTTCTCTGATATACTCAGCAAGCTCAGACTAAACTTTTTGTTTGTTCTGAAAGGAAATGTTGTGAATATCCAGACTGGTCACTGGGTTGGAAAGCAGAGTGGACTGGGAGCAGGGTCAGATTCATTCTATGAGTACCTGCTGAAGTCCTACATCCTCTTTGGGGAAAAGGAAGACCTGGAGATGTTCAACACTGCTTATCAGAACATTCAGAACCACTTGAGGAGAGGGTATGTGATTCATGTTAGCATCAATTCCTTGAGCAGTGAATCCTCCAGCAGGATCTGAAATATATCTGTTTATAGTGCTTTGTGTCAGGCTGTAGAAAATCTGTTCTCCTTTTTACTGTAAGAAGCAAAATCTCATTTCCATGCTAGTCTCCTTATTCCTCAGCAACTGATTGGGTACAGAGAAGCCAAACTGCTTCCTGTCCCACTTATAAATGTTAAGGCTGAGAAAAGTCTGGCACTACAAAAGAAATGTATTAAATTGGCTGCTTTGTTCTTCTGAAAGCCTGATCTTGCCTAGCATGAGTTTTTGGTAGAAATTCTGCTGGCAGAGCTGTAAGATAGGATACATCCCTTTATGAATTAACTTCTCTGAGAGCATGACTGATGTTTGGGCTCCTTTCCCAGTGAGCCCAGCACAGCAAAGCAGTGGCTGCTTGCCCTTGCTGGTGGCAGTGTGCTGTGTTCTCCTCAAGCAGAGGCATTTCCTGTTGCTGTTGTTCCCTGGCAGTCGGGAGGCCTGCAATGAAGGAGAAGGGGACCCTCCCCTGTATGTCAACGTCAACATGTACACGGGCCAGCTGATGAACACCTGGATTGACTCTCTGCAGGCCTTTTTCCCTGGACTGCAGGTAAACTTGCCTTCTGGTAAAGGCCAAGTAGAAAGGCCCGTCCTAATCCTGGGCTGGGAATGAGTCTGAGTTCTGAGCTGAGCTCCCACCTGAGGGTTTGCATCTGGCTGCTCTGATAAGAGTCCAGTTCAGCTCTGCATTAACACAACAATGTGGGAGGCCTGGCCTGCTCTCTGCTAGATCTGAGAGACTTTCAACTTCCCTCTTTTAACCTCAGCATTTGTATTCTGTGCTGTGAGGCTCTGCTAAAGCTTTTACTGCAAAGAATGAATATATTAGTACTTCTGGGGGGTTATTTTCTGTGTGTTTTACGGGAGAAGAGTTGTATTAGATGGCACATTCTCACCTTTGCTGGCTTGCAGCACTAAGTGTGTGTGTGTGTGTGTGTGTGTGTGTGTGTGTGTGTGTGTGTGTGTGTGTGTGTCTCTGGCTGCTCTCGTGCCCAGGTGTTGATAGGAGATGTGGAAGATGCCATTTGTCTCCATGCCTTCTATTATGCCATATGGAAACGCTATGGAGCTCTCCCAGAGAGGTACAACTGGCAGCTGCAGGCCCCAGATGTTCCCTTTTACCCACTGAGGCCAGAGCTGGTGGAGTCCACATATCTTCTTTATCAGGTATTTGAGTTCTCTGAGTTGCACATCATGGCTTGGCCGAAATGCTTTTGTTCAGAAAGTCACTCTCCCTCCCCACCTCAGGCAGCTGAAGTTTGGCAGCCCTGGAGCTGCCTCTTGTCATGTGGAGTCTCTGGGCAGGCACTGCAGTGTTGTGCAATGTTGTTGCTCTGCTGTTTGCTTCAAAAACAGCCTTTTTTTATAAGGCAGGCAAAAACAACACTAAACCACCTTTTCTAAAAGCTGCTGGCAGATTTTTACAAAGCAGAGACCTGTAACTGCTCAACCAGAATTGTTGAAGTAAATGTAACAGCTTTCCTTGCAATACTGTCCAAGCACAGATACAATAAACTAAAAAACTGCCTACAAGGAAAGGATCAGAGAGTTTGGATTTACTGCAGGTTTTCTAGGATTTGCTCTAAAGCAAATGTGAGAAGCTTGCACTGGCTAATCCAAGTCATGCTCCTATAAAGATAAGTTTGCTGTGATACACAAGACTCTGGTACCAATAGGCCTTTGTTGTGTTATTTTTACAGGATTTCAAAATTGCTGACTCTAACTCTTGTCTGTCTTCCTTATTTAGGCCACAAAGAACCCGTTTTACCTTCATGTGGGAATGGATATTCTGCAGAGTTTGGAAAAATATACAAAAGCAAAGTCAGTCTTCAATGTTCTTTCCTTCTCTTAGTGCTATATACTTACATTTTATTATACAAATATTATATAGAATCCAGTCTGCCACATGTAGGTAAACCAGAAAACCCAGCCCTCCTTGAAAGCCACAAGTGATGATTTATTTATTGAACTTTTCTTTCTTTCCCATCTGAAAATGAAGTTATAGTCCAGTGGTAACTTTATGCCTTTATCAGTGCCTTTCAAAATGCATTGTTGATGATCAGCTGCTAAAAACTGCTGAAAACAGTAGTTGGGATTTTTCCTAGGGATCCTGCAAGATTATTTCTCACCTCATGGTGTTTAGCTGAACTGAGGGATGGCCCCTAAGCCAGATGCTGTTGGCTATCAGCTTCCAGTTCAAGACAGCAGCAGTGAATCCTGACTTTAATACTGAGTAGCTGAACTTCTTGCAAGGCTCAGGGGGAAGGCAATGAATTTTTATTCCTTATTATTAATTGATTCATTTGCTAGACAAACATGTAATGATTGGCCAGGTGAGAGTGGGGTCCAGGTGATTCCAGACCCCTCAGCACCCCAGAACCAATAACCAGTGAGTGCTTGCACAACACAGTTGTTCCATTTGAACTTCAGCCCTGGCAGTTGGAATGCTCTGAAGTGAAGGGATATCTGGGCAGCACTCTGGGAGCAGGACAGCTGGAATTGAACCCAAACCCATGTCCAATGTTGCAGGTGTGGCTATGCCACGTTGCACCACGTGGTGGAGAAGACAAAGGAGGATCGAATGGAGAGCTTTTTTCTCAGTGAAACCTGTAAATACTTGTACCTGGTACGTGTGTGTTCTCACTGCCAAGACACTGCACAAAATGGCAAAGGAGGGGGCAGCAGGTTATTAATTATTAATTAGAAGCTGTGTTGGGTTGGGGGCAGGGCATCATTAATGACAACCTGCTGGGCTCTGGGGTTTGTGTGTGGGGGTGATCCAGGCTGAGCTCCTCTTTGACCTCACCCCAATCTCTGAGGTGGGGCAGCTGCCCAGGCGTGCTTCCTGAGCCTGGAGAGCTGCAGATCTTTGGGAAGAGGCTGGAAAGGAGAGGGAGCAGGACTGGAGGGAGTTGCTGCTCAGCTCTGCGCTAATTGCTGCTTGCAGCCCTCCTGCCTGGGGCAGCCTCTGCTCTCTCCCCGCAGGGCTTTGGCACTCACAGGAGAAAGCATTTGGGCTGCCATTGCCTAAGCCCCTCTTCTCAATCTCCTTTAGTGCAAAAAAACCAAGTAAATCTCTGACTGAGTGGATGCCAGCCTAGAAATGCCTCACAGAGCAGCTTAGAAAAATAAGGGCACTTTAAGTTGTGTGAGAAGTTTTTCTGCTGCTCTCCTCTTCTAGCTGCTCTCATCAATCCCTTGCATTAAGACTATTTATTTCCATTTGCTCCAGCATTATTTAGCACTGAAAGGTATGTTTGTGTGATCCTTCCAAGTGTGAGTACTCATTTCCAACTCCTTGTTACTGGGAGATGAAGGATGTGGCACACCTACAATGACTGTCTCTCCCATCTCTCCTTCAGTTGTTTGATGAAGAGAATCCAGTGCATAAATCTGGGAATAAGTTCATGTTTACTACTGAGGGCCACATCGTGTCCGTGGACGAGCGTTTCCGGAGCTCGCTGTGGGAGGACATCCTCCCTGCAGAGGAGGACAGCGCCCACAAAACCAAACCCACCGAGCTCAAGGCAGCCAACTTCAGCTCCAACGTAAGGAACACACAGGTTGCTGCTGTCTGGGGGGTGGACAAGGGGCAGGCAGGACAGACAGAGCCCTTTGGAAGTGGTGCTGTGGAGTGTTTCCTTTAGAAATGTTAAACACCTGAGAAGCTCCCCTGAAAAGCACTTTCAGCAGCAGTAAATGGGATCATGTGAGGCATTCTGGTGAAGGTGAAACCTGTCCCCTTTGAAGTATTTTGCAGCAATTTTTCTGTCCTTTTAATTCCAATTATTTTTCCCTTCCCCTTTTCTTTGCCCTTTAAACTCTCCAGTGTTGCTGTCAGGGGCAAAGAGAGAAGCAGAGCGTTATCTAAACCAAGCTTTGTCTTCCTCGGTGTGGTTTTGGGAGATATAAAGGGGACCTTTCTTAGCAAGGCCTCAACTGACCCCAGAGCTGTGGTTCCAGTGCCCATCACCAACCAAAACAGATCTGGTTTTAATTACAGAATCTCAGAATGGCTGGAGTTGAAAGTACCTTAAAGATCATCTCATTCCACCCCCATGGGCAGGGACACCTTCCAATAGAGCAGTTAAGGACAATTTTTTAAAATATCTCCTGGTAGGTTCTGGTTCCTTCCCTCCTCCCCACAAAGCTCCAGAAAAAGAGCATTATTTTAAACATTCACAGTTGTCATAGTGAAGGAAATCTCAGTTGCACAACAAGCTGTGCTGTGTGTTTGGAAGCTGCAGCCTGCACTGAGGAAACACTTGCTGCTCATTTATGGGATTTGTGCTGGAAGTCTGCAAAGAACGAGGGAAAATTGGAGTAAAAAGTGTTATTTGGTAGAGTTTTCTGTACTGGGAGGATCTGAAAGGATTGCAGAGGGGATAGGCTTGCCTGGGTTTGGATTTTAGTTTTTAAAAATATGTAAATTTTCTCAACAGTGTAACAGAGTCCCTGATGAGAGGAGGTACCTGCTACCCCTGAAGAGCAACTACATGAGACAGATTGACAGAATGGTGGGACTGATCTGAGGGACTCTGTAGGGGAACTCTGGAGGAGCTTGGCATTCCTCTGCAGACATTCCTCCCCTTCAGCTGCTCCCTGCACAGGCTGAGTCCCCAGGTGTCCCCTGGGCCTGTGGTCAGCCATGGACACAAAGGAGATGGAGCTCACTCCTCTGAGCTGGGGTAACCTCCTGTGCCACCTGAACAGACAGCTCTTGTTTCAAGACTTCCTATGAAAAATGTTGTTGCAAATGAAGGCTGAATATATTTTAAAAGCAAAAGAAGGCAAATTGGCCTGTGCCACTTAGCTACCTCTTTGTAGCTGTGTTACAAATGCCCCTCTAGAGCAGGGTCTGGTATTTAATTTGAAGTGATCTTGGGGCTTGGGGAAGGAGTGGGGAAGTGCAATTTTTTACACCAGGTTGAATTATTGAATTTTTCTGACTAGCAATACACAACTTTAAGGTCTACTCAGGTAGGAACCCACTGGGTTTGCTGAAACAAAACTGCTCTATGTACTCTTGGAAAGATCAGTCCTGGTGGTGTTAGAGCTGTTGGTAGAGTCTGACATCCCTCACACTCACAGCTGATAGAACCTGCAGGGTTGTGAGAGCCTGTAGCTGCAGAAACCAGTGATCAAACCAATCCAGGTGCCTTTTTGGAAGGGAATGGGGGGAGGGAAGAGGGAATTGCAAAGCCACTCAGGCAGAAGTTCCCAAAGTTTCCTTGTTTGCCAAGTTTTAGTGCCTTTTCAGGAGAGATGCTGCTAGGAACTGGTGTCACAGTACATGAAGAACAAATTACTTCACATTCCTGACAGGATTCATGTGTTAGTGCCTTAAGTTCTCTTCACTAGCAGAGAAAACTGAGCTTCCTTGGGAAGATGGAAAAGTATTTCTGATGAGCTGGTTGCAAAATACAGTGGAACCCAGAGTCACTTAAAAAGAGGTGTTTGGGTTTTTTTAAGATACCAGAAGAATATGTATGAACTTTCAGGAAAAAAGCAGTTAAGGGCTTGAGGGATGACAACAAACTGAGGCCAAAACAACTATTTTAAATATAACAAGTTGGGGTTTTTTTCCAGGGGTTCCCCATTGTTTATATACTTGTATCTTCTGATTACAGTTGAAGTAGTAGAAAGTTATTTTTGGGTTAATGACTTTTAAATTGAGGCATAAATACAAGGGCAACTTGATCTGCTGTGTTTTCACCTTCTTACAACAACATTGGTTTTCATAAACCACGTGTTGCAACTCCAAACATTCTAATAAATATGAAGTTTGTGCTGGAGAGGTTATTGTTGGAATCTTTTAATGTACAGATGTATCTCAGGGACTTTGTTGTAGAATCTTCAATTCCATGATAGTTGAATCTTGTATTCAGGCAAAAAAAAAATATCAAATCTTCTTAGTCTTATTTGTGTGTTTGAAGGGGTGAAGGGTTGGAGGGGGGAGAGGGAAATAGGTTAAAATTTCCCAAAATACTGCAATAGAATGGGTTGCCTTGGTGGTTGAGGCAGCTGGTGATCCCAGCTCCTGTAGAATTGGCTTTGCCAAAGGTATTAGTGGAGTGTCTGAGTTGTCTGTCTGAAAGGAAAAGAGGAATTCATGGTGGTGTGATGCACAGAGGTGCTGGGAGAGGTTCAGGCTGTGCTTCCAGCCAGTACAGGGTGAGAAGGGCAGCAGGATGGACAGGGGCAGGGGGCACTCCTGCCCACCCAGAGGCACCGAGCTCTGGGCTCTCAAATGCTGCTCCTGGGCCAGGTGGGCTCACCCAGCTCTGGAATGAGAAGTGGTGGGGTGGGAGCCCAGCACAGCGTCCCACACTGGCTGTGCCAGCTCACTGAGGGGCAGTGCCAGGGTGGGCAGGGTTCAGGGATTGACAGGACACCCTAAGGGTAGTGCTGGCTTCTCCTGGTCCAGGTTTGTCCCTGACCCCCAGTTTAGCTCCCTGAGTGTGACTCTGGCCACTCTGTGTGTTTGTGCCTTCTGAACTCCTGAACCCAGAGGAGAGTCCCAGCCCAGGATTGTGCACAGAATCCATTCCAGAGCTTTCCAGAGAGAATTCCATGACTGTGAGGAAGTTGCACAACTGTTTTGCCATTGTGTTTTCCTTGTGCTTGCCAGGAATAGTGAAAGCTGGCTGAGAATGGGAGCAGCCCAGACAGGAATTGCAGCCTTCCAGCCAAACACGGTCAGCTTCCCTTGGGAATTGCTTTGGAATTTCTGTTGGCAGGTTATGTGACGTTCATCTTTCCATAGGAATGCTCTTTATCCTCACAGAGGCTGGTGGTAAAAGATCCTGAGCTCCTTCAGGAGCCAACTTTTCTTCCTCTTTGTTCTGAAACTGCTTGGATACGTTTTTACTCTGTAAGGACAGGGCACCTGTTATGCACTAAAATGAGAGCTTTTGTACAAGTCAGTGGCATCAAAATGGAGCTGATAACAGTGCTGGAATCACTTGCTGAAATAGACTCTTGTATTCTTGGTATCATGTGCAATATCAGGTTTTCCTAACTAAAAGTGCCATGTATGTATGCTTAATTGTTATTTATCCATGAAGTATTTAACTGAGGATGGGAAACTTGGAAGAGGACCAAATGTGCTTTCATGAAATGTCCTGAATTTTCAACACTTGGCTTGCCTTTTGCAAATCTGCATTAAAAACCAGTGTGTTTTACTGCTTTGATGTGTGTTTGTCTTGTGGGGGATCTCCCTGCACCTTCTGTACACTGGGATTTCACCTGGTTAGAGCTGGGAGAATCCCAATTATTCTTCCTGCAGGAGAATAAGCCCACCCCAAAACAACAGGGCTCTTTCTTCTCCTCCTGTTCCCCTTTCTCTCCATGAGGAGTTGGGGGCAGCTGAGAGCAGGGATTGGTGTGGGATAAGTGAAATGTGGCAGTTCTTGGTCTCATGAGCAGGTCCTGAGCTCGCTGCTGGGATTCCCAATGCTTTGTCCAGTCAGTCCATGGAAAACCTGGTTCAAGTGGGAATTCTGCCCCAAGAACTTGCTGGGCTCTCTCCAGCCCATGGATAACCAGCCTGGGAAGCAGCTGGTGCTGGGGCTGGGAACAGGAATGTGGAAATGAGCTGCCTGACCATCACTTTGATGTATTGGTTCTCTTCTGCTGCTTTTCCCTCCTGGATTTGTTTCCTCTCTGATTGGCATTATCTCCTGTGCTGTTTCCTGGTTTGTAGTCTGGTGCAAAGGCTGTTGGAGCTGCAGGACGTTTGCTGTGTCTGGATCAACCTCCATGTTCCAGGGAAATGTCTGCTGAACATCAGTGATGGGGATTTTGCAGTGGTTTTAAAGTTCCTCAGGGCTTTTGGATAATGAGATCTTCGCCTTGCTTTACTTTTGCTGCACTCAGACTTCTGAGTGTCAATTCTGAAGCGAGTGAAAAGGGGCTGAAATGCTGATTTTGGGGCAAGCACCGCAGCTCTGATGTTTTTTCCCTGTGGCTGCACATTCACCGGTGGAGTCACTGCCCTGAGCCGCTGTTTGCTGTCATTCCTTATCTTGTCTTGCTGCCTTATCTCCTCCCAGAGGGGTGGGCAGCTCTGGGTTGGGACTGAGTGCTTTGCTTGCAGCTTTTCCAGCCCACATTTAAAAAATTATCTCAAAAAAGGCCACTCTGCCATTGTTGCTTTCCTGGGAGATTGGAGTGTAGTAAGGTCACTTGTGACACGAGATTTAAAATCCAAAGATGTGATTGAAAACTCACTTTTTTAGTGTAAAATGCATGAGACTGACTCGGTTTTAGAGCATGCCAGGTGTGTGGTGCTGTAACTCCGGTTCGCTCCAGCAGAGCCCTCCCTTGTGCCGCGGTTCGAGCCTTTGGCTGTGCCACTGAAACCTCGGCGGAAAAGCAGTTTTACAGCTTCCCGGGGAAAAGCAGGATTGGCACTGCCCGGGGAGCTGCAAAGCATCACCCAGAGGGAAAGGGGACACGGCACTTCCAATTCCGAGAGATGTTCACCTTTATCCGGGCTTGGAACTGCTTCTCGGGAGGGATTTTGTGTCGCCGATCACCTCTTGTACTGTCTATCCACCTGAAAGACACCAGTAAACGTTCCCTGGGAGCTGCTTTGTGCCCTTCAGCCTCGTGTGTCCCCTTTGTCCCCACACCGATGAGAGGCCACTGGTTTGGAACCATTTTAATGAAAAGCCCTTTTTTTCCTCCAAAGATCTGTGATTTTTGTTGCCTTGGAGCATCCCAGTGCCCAGAGCTGGTCACTCCTGTTTTCCAGGGGGGGCAGCACAACTGCTTCTTCAAACAGCAGCTGTTTGAAGTTATTTTTTATTTAGGTAACGCTGCCAAGGGGCAGAGAGGCGCCAGCCCTCAGCTGGTGAGGATGCTCTGATCTCCTGCACAAGGCACAGGTGGGAACTGGGTGAACTGGGAGAGCTGGGAGCAGCCCCAGTCCAGCCTTGGTGATCAGGGCTGGATCTACTGGGTCCAGGAAGGAGTTCCAGTCTCCATGGGGAGCAACTGGTGTGACTGGGAGTGCCCGAGTGCCCCCTGCCCTGGGGAGAGTGGAGATGGTGGGGAGAACTCCCTGGGATTGGGATATTGTGGGGGAACTCCCTGCAATTGGGAGATCATGGGTACAACTGTGTTGGTTTTGGAGATTGTGGGGGGAAGTCCCTGGAATTTGGAGATTGTGGGGAGCACTCCCTGGAATTTGGAGATTGTGAGGAGAATTCCCTTGGCATTGCAAGATCATAGGAAGAACTCCCTTGGCTTTTCCACACTCGAGGCAGGTGCTCTAAAATACAAAAACACCCAGACAAATTAAGTGAGGGGAAAAAAAGATTCGGTTTATTAATACTTTTGAATAATTGAAATTACTCGCTGGGTAAGGCCCAGGGGCTTTCCGATAATGGCAATCTGCATACTGTTAATTATTTATAATGTTCATTTGGGCTAAGTCATTGCTAACATGAATAGCTCTTGGAAAGCTCCATGAATCATCATCCTCATGGTGTGGCAGCAGTGGCAGCAGCGTGGTTCTGTCACAGAACTTCACGTGGAATACGAAACTCTGGCCTGAAAAAACACGGCTTTCCCCCTCCTCTGTTCCAGAGGAGATGGATTTCTTACAGCAGCCTTCAGGAGGAAAAATTAACTCTAGAAGGAGTATTTAAATAAGCATTTTTAACAGATCAAATATCCCCGTGCTCGCAGACGCTGCTTAATGAGAAAACAAATTATGTGGGAGCTACGGATTCTCTTTTTTTAATATTTATGTGCAAATGATTCCTTCTCCTTTCCTTTTGCTTCCCTGCCTGCAGCCAAGTGCACGGATGCACCATGGCAGAGCTGGGTTCTGAGAGAGCTGGTGGAGAGTAGGAAGGATAATTATCCATAATTTGGTAGCAGAAAAGTCAGATTCAACAGTGTTGGGGTTGTTTGGGGTTTTTTTTTTTCTTTTTTTCCTTCACTTTATTTTCCTTCTTTTCCATCCTTTCTTTCCTCCCTTCCTTTCCCTTCCTTTTTCCTTTTTTTCTCCCCTTTTTTTTCCTGGCTGGGACTGTGTGATAAGGAGAAGGGAAGGAGGGCTGATGTCACATCTGAGATTCCCTGGAATTCAGGCTGTTTGTGTGTGAATGGAGGTCACAGAGATTTTGGGACAATCCCCTGGGGCTCAGTCCTGGTTTATCCACAGGCTCCTGATCCTGGGACTGTGGAGATGGAGCACAGGGCAGGGATGGGTCTGTGGAAGGGCTTTAGAAAGCACATTTAAAACCTCAGAAATGCCATTAAAAATGTTTAACTCATTATTTTATGTTTATTCCTGCACTTTGTCAGCTGGACTGGCCATGATCATCAAAATCACATTTTGGGGGAGAAAACCATGCTCGGCCCATCCTTGCCCTTTCTTTTCCAACTTCCTCTCCAAATTTACCCTGGAATGGTTTCTCCTCAAGTGCAGAGGAATGCTCCAGCTCGGTGATTAATTAGTATTGCTATTAATACAAGATGCAATTCCATTGGACTAATATATCTTCTTGGTCAGGCTTTAATTAATTAGGTAATAAAAGCAACCCTAAAAAAACCCCTTTGAACACTGGTTAATGAAACCCATGGATCTACTTATTAAGAATTAAAACCTTTCTCTCTTTGATACTTCTCTGCTTTATTAAACTCTGCTCCGTTGCTTTGTGTGGTTTGTCCCATCAATAACGAGACTCTTTCTTCTGAATTGCTTGGTGTGAGCCAAGAAATCTCATATTATCTAATTAGGGACAGCTCTGTCTGCATAATGAATACACCAGCAGCAAAATCCATTTGTTCCAGGCATTTTCTGGTGGTATTATTATTAAAAAACTCCAGTCTCATACACCCTACACCTGTTTCCATGTAAAAAAAAAAACAAACAAAAAAAACCCAAAAAAAACTCTGTAGATGAAGAGCTGGTTCCACCCCTGGGGCTGCTCCATGGGACACAACCTGCCTCAACCCCAAAGGTGCTGGAGGAAAACGCCCTTTGGGGGATTGGCTCAGTCTGGATGCATCCATCCCCTCCCTGCCTCTGGATTTTGGGCTCCATCACTATCGTGGTGCCAGCAGGTTGTGAGCAGTGGTCTGGGAGGGATGGGATAAAACAAGGCTCACAGTTTCCCAGGATAAAACAGGCTCCTGCTTTGCTTCCTGCTGCTGCCTTTCCTTCCTGCTGCCCAGGGGTTTCAGTGGGACTCACTGGGATAGAAGTTCAGGGAATTCTCAGAGGTTTGAATTCTGGAAGAATCCAGAGGCTCTCTTTCTGTGTTTCACCCTCTGTCAAAACATCTCTGGTCCTAGCATGGAAGGAGCTGTAATTCCATGATTTCTGGCTGTGTCCTGAGGGATTCATTCCAGCTGTTCCCCTGCCTGGCTCCTCCTGCTTTTCCAGCTGATTTAAATTTGTAAATCCATGGATTTCCAAGGCAGAGCCAAACCCACGCTTTGCCCATTAGGACAGATGGCAACAGGAGGTGCAGGAAAGCTTTTTCTGAGAAACAACAAATTTAGAGAAAGCCAAGGAGGCACAAAATGATTGTCAAGATCTAATTATTCCAGGGAATGAAAGCAAGGCAGGCTGCTTGAACTTGCCTGCTCGGGGTTATATTAATATGAAGCATTTAATCATTAAGGAGATGGAATTAGTTCACCCAGACTGATCTCTAAGCTGAACTGGAAAGTTGGACACAATAATAATGTCAGAAACTTCCTCAGAATAATAATTTTCCTGGACAATTATGCTGAAGGACATCACCTTGTGGGGCTCTGATTTCCATGTGTGCTTCACCTGGGAAGACAGATGGAAAATGGAGCAGCTGGCTTTGAGAGAAAAGAGTGGGAATGTTTTGTCTCCCATGCTGAGGCTCAGACCTGGTGGGAAGGTTTCCTGGATTTTCAATGATTCTGCTTTATTTATTTCTTTTAATTGAAGGTTTGGTTGGGGAATATTTAAGGGAAGTCTCTTTCTTCTCTCAGTTTTTAATTTCCAGGCAGGAACCGTAATTTTAGCAGCTCCTCTTCAGTTTCTAATCCCAAGTGTAGTTGGGTTCAACTGCCAGAATTTGTCTGAAGGATGGAAAAAAAATGGGATAATAATTGAAGAAAATTGTTGGGAACTGTTACAATGAAATAATGAGAACCAGGGGACTGTGATTAACAAGTAATTATCAGAAGGTCTTAGCAGGTGGTCAGGACCTGCTCTTCCAGCTTCTCCTGGCTTTGAGGGACATTTTACAAAGGCTTTTTTTGGGGTGAAATGTTGTAAATCTGCCCCTCATCACTGCTGCTTGTTCCCACTCATCTGATACAGGTAGACTTGGCTGGACTCTGTCTTTCCCCACCTAAAATTTGGGAATGTTGCTCTGAGCATGGCAGATTTCAGAGCCTTTTACTGGCTGGAGTGTTTGAAATGGTGGGGAGGAGGTGATGAAAATGGTTTGGGAAAGTGGGGATTGGTCAAAGGCTGCACTGATGGTCTTGGAAGTGTTTTCCAAGCTCAGTGAAATGAGAAGTGGTGTCATCCATCACACCTGGTGTGATCCAGGGAGCACAGCCTCACTGGCAAGGACAAGGACTGGAATTCAGGGCTGGCCTCACCTGTGTGCTCTGAGGATCAGGGGAGGGCTCCCAGTCTGAACTGGGAGCCACCCAATTTGCCAATGATCCATTCAGAGCACACCCTGTTGGTTACCTGAATTATCAAAGTGGATTTCAGACTTCTCAAATGTGGAGATGTGCTGTTTGTCCTTGAAGTTTAGTGTAAGAAAAAAAAGAAGTCATTTATAACCTAAAAATGACTCCAAGCTTTAAAAAATGAATGCAGGAGAATGCAAAGCAAAGCTGGAAAATAAGGGATGCTGCTGCTTCCTGGGATCCCTTCAGGAGAGAACAGCTGTGCAGTCTGCAGCAGCAGCTGAAAAATGGACCCCAAGTGCTGCTCTGGAAGAGTTTCATTGCCACAGTGAGTGAGTTCAGGGAAAAAGGGAATGTTGAACAGCCTGGAGAAGGAGCCAGGCACCTGTGTCAGAGGAGGCAGCCCCAGAGTGTTCCAGGGGATGCTCCCGTGTGGAGCTTTCTGCAGCAAACAAAGGAAGGCTGTAGCTGGCTATTGCCAGATGATTCAGAATAATGACAGTGTGAGCAGTAAACAGTTTTAATTTATACAGGTGACATTTAAAAATGCAAATCAGACCTTAAGATAATTGCTGGAAAGAAGGGAGCCTCTGTTGGTTTAGGGAATATTTCCAGTTTCTATGGAAATTATTTATAATGCAGCGAGGTGGAGGAAGGAGCTTGTGCCTGGCTGGGCTGGAGCTGCTCCTCTGTGGAGTCACAGGATTTGGTCAAAGGGAGAGCCTGGGGACAGGAGCTGGGGACCATGGGACTTTCTGGGGTCAAAAGTTCTCACATCTGTTGAAAAAAGATGTTTTTTTTTTTTCCTCTTGACATTGCAAATGCAGATGGACCAAAGTGAGGTGATGGCACCATAAATGTGTGTGCCTAAAGCTGCCCCTGGAGTCTCACATCTGTCCCAGGGGTGGAGGGACAGGGCAGGGCAGGGTTAGGTGGGCTTTGGGAAGGAACCTGCCCTGTGAGGGAGCCTGAGCAGTTTCTGTTGTTCAGTGGATTTTTGGGAGCTCTGCCCTGCCCTCCTCCAAAGCAATCGTTTCCTCTTTGTGCTCAGAGAACGCCACCAGAGCATCTCCTGGGGACCTCAGCATCTTTATCTGATTGAGAGCAGATTTCTGCTCTCTTTACAACCCCCAATCTTGTTTCCTGCTCTGATTCCATCTTCCTCTCCTGGAGCTGGACTTGCAGCCAGAGGCTTTGGGGATTTTTTGATGGGAATTATCCGAGTGCTTTCTTCCCCGATTAACCTCCCGCAGACCCTTTCCCTGACCTGCTATTAATCCTCCTTTGTACTCAGCTCCCAGGTCTGTTATTCCCTGTTCCTGCACACTTACCCAGCTGGCCGAGAGATGCAACCTGCTCCTCCTCCCCCCAGTGCTTCCCGTGGGTGGGAATGTGGAACAACAGCTCTGGGGTGCTCCCACCTTGCACTGGCAAATCTGAGAGGTTCTTAATATATTATTCATTTTAATGTTACCTTTTAATTCTTTGGATCACCTATCCTGGAACTAGAGCAACAGGCTGTTATGCCTTCTCTATCTTTAATTGGGCCTTCTTAGCAGGTTTAAACAGGTTTGCATACTCAGGTTAATAACTTGCAGTTGCACTTCAATGTTTTTATTCAGTGATCAATTGTTGGTGCAGGTTTAAGGATTCAGCACATCCGTAAGTTATTTATAATAAATCCTGTAACCACCTGATAGCTATTACAGACTCTTTAAAATTAATGCCACCCTCACTTGCTGCTGTTTGTAACAGCCCCAATTCCTTAACCACTGATAAATAATGCATAAAAAGCAGTGTAAGGAGCACGTTGGTGTCTTTACCCACCTTTCCATGGCAGCCCGTGCTGGGGCTGTGGCCAAAGCTGGGGCTGGCTGGGAGAAAGGCTCTCCTGCCCCTCAGTGCCAGGGAGGGGGTGCTTGGTGTCCCTGTCCCCCACGTGGGACTCTGCAGAGCCTCCCTGGCAGCTGAGGACTGGCACAGCCCACAGAGGGCAGGGTTTTAAACTTCTAAACGGACTTTTGAACAACGAGGGAGGTGGTGCCCAGAGCAGCTGAGGCTGCCCCTGGGTCCCTGGCAGTGCCCAGGGTCAGACTGGATGGATCTTGGAGCAGCCTGGGATGGTGGAAGGTCCCTGGGGCAGCCTCTGGCCCTTCCCTCGTGGGCTGTGTGTCTGAATTCCTCCCCACCCGACCAAAGTTTGGATAAAACTGAACTCCCAGGGCTGGAGCAGGGTGTGCAGCTGTCCCTGGCTGGGTCTGGTGGCCCTGGCACAGGTGAGCAGCTCTTGGAGCTGGCTGGGAGCTGCAGGGCTGTCACAAGCTGAGTCCCAGCAGGAGCTGCCAGGGCACCACTCAGGACCAGAGCTCTGACACCTCCTTGTTCCTCTCAGCTGAGCACACACACTGCGCAAGTAATTTAATTCAGGCGTGGCAATTAGGGAAACAATTATCTCTCGTGTCTTGGGCTGATCTCCGGGTCATCTGAGCATTTTCCCTTCTGATCTCATTGTGAATTTAAAATATGTAACAAATTGGCTCTTAATTCAGTGGGAAAGGTCAGGCTCGCTTGCTACAGGTACAAGGGTGGATTTAATGGGAGGATCTCAAGGACAAGGGCAACATTTGTTCAGGACAGAGGGAATGAGCACCAGCCCCCGTTCTGGGAGCGTTGTGCAGGACTTCTGCAGGTGCACGACCTTTCCATGGGCAAATCCTGCCTCAGGACATTCCCAGGAGGTAAAACCTGGCCCAGGTGGCAGCTAAGGGCTGGTGCCTCATCAGAAGTTCCTCTTTGCTGATCCAGGAAGCCTGATTGTGTCCAAAAGGGGGACTTGAGACTCAGGGGACCTCAGCACTTCATTCCCTCAGAGATTTTTGGCAGCCTACTGGAAAGTGGGTGAAAGGTGGGTGACAGCTTATTTTGTGGTCATTGTAAGGTTCCAGGAAGATCCACTGCATCCAGCTGGGCTTTGCTGACTTACCCACGTTAAATTCTGATCTACGTCGCCTTTGTTTGGTTTTTTTTTTTTTTATATATTTATACCATTATGTCAAAATCAAAAGATCCACTCAAAAAAGCTGACACACAGGATGGAAACCATCTTATCTTTGATACCAATCCAATTTTTAATGCCTAACCCCAAGCTTCCCTTCATTGTCCATCCCCCGTGTAGCGTGACCTGCCCCATATTAAGGCTCTAATTAAAACGACTTGTGTCTCAATTTGGCAGAGCAGCGTTGATGGGCATCTATTTAGTGAGAGCCCCAGTGTTTTATCAACGTTAATGAGTGATGGGAGACTCTCTGTGCCCTTTTCACAAAAAGGTCCTGCTCAAATCACCGCGTGATAAGCCTTAATTACAGCGAGTTAATTTGCTGTTCCCTGCCTCGCAGATGTTTAGGCAAACATTCCATAGATCATGGATGGGTGAGGGAGCCACTGCAGCTGGCCAAGGGTGAGGGGGCAGGCAGTGCTGATGAGTGGTTTTGCAGGGCCTTAGCAGCCAAACCCATCAGTGATCAGTGAATCTTCATCCCCAGCTCTGCCACGGCGGTGTGTGATTCTAGAAAAACACAAATAATAATAACAATTACAACAATAACAACGATAATGATGGAAAAAAAATTCCCACCACTGTACAGGACGTGTTCTTCACCAGTCCCGTAGCACTGATGTGTCTTTGGGGATTGCTGCCAATGCAGAAAGATCTTCCAGCTGTTTCTTGCTCCTGTCCAGCCAAACCATTCCCCATTGCAGTTCTGCAGCGTGAGAGGGCTGTGAGCACCCACACATCCTCCAGCCTTTCATGTCCCTTGTGGCCCTGGCTCAGAGCAAGTGGCACTGTGGAAAATCACAGAATCCCAAAACGGGTTGGGTTGGAAGGGACCTTAAATCCCAGCCAGTGCCACCCCTGCCATGGCAGGGACACCTCCCACTGTCCCAGGCTGCTCCCAGCCCCAGTGTCCAGCCTGGCCTTGGGCACTGCCAGGGATCCAGGGGCAGCCACAGCTGCTCTGGGCACCCTGTGCCAGGGCTGCCCACCCTCCCAGGGAGGAATTTCTTCCCAATATCTCACCTAACCCTGCTCTCTATCAGTTTGAAGCCATTCCCCCTTGTCCTGGTGCTCCAGGCCCTTCTCCAAAGTCCCTCTCCATCATTCTCATAGCTCCCTCCAGGAAAATCTCAAGTCCAGCTCACCCTGGGAGGAGGAGACGCTGCTGAGACATTTCTTGTTCTGTGTCCAGTGATGGTTTGATGGATTCCCTGCTGGGTGGGAGCAGAGCTCTCCTGGACTCCCATCCCTGTGTGGGAGGGTGTGAACCTGCAGAGCCCTGTTCCCCCAGCACAGCCAGCCTCCCAGGAGGGCTCTGGGCTCTGGTTTTGGGGTGGGAGGAAATGCTCACCTCCTCTTGGGGAGGGAGCAATCCCCGCTCCAGGTGGAGCCCACACCTCAGGCAAACCCCAGGGAAAACCCAGCCCTGCCAGGAGGAGCCAGAAGCACCCCTGCCCTGGGCAGCACCTGCTACAGGGGGCTCAGGCTTATCAAAGACCAATAATTCACATTTACAATCACTTCCCATTTGGTGTTTGCAAGCCCCAAGGGATCTTTACACGGAATTAACTGGCAGGAAAGGGCAGATGTGTTGCTGCAGGCCCAGGGCTTGGCTTGGAGGGGCTTTTCCCCAGGCTCTGGGTGCCAGGCACGCAGAGGGGTGCAAAGGGGAGGGAACAGTGACAACCGGCTGCTTTCTCCTTTTTTCCCCTGTTCTGGCAAGAAGTCCTCCACATCTTGTAAGCATTCCCAGGGGAGAGGATGAATGCTGTAGCCAGATTAAGTCAGCATGAGCAGAATCTCATTTTCTGGGGGTTTTTGGGAGGCTGTAGCTCATTATAATTATCCAGAGGACACAGCCAAATTGTTTAAACACCCTGTGAGTGTCAGAAAATGAGCTGCAAACTCAAAAAATGAAGACATAAATAGTGATAACAGGCTATTCCAGACTTGTTTTCAGAAACGGCTGCCTGGATTTTGGAAAGGACTTTTATAAGGGCTTTATAAGCTTTATTTAAAAATGACTTTTGAAAATGCTTTCGAATAGTTGCTGAGACTATTCCACTGATAATTTTGTCTGTGAAAAATGAGAGTCAGGAGAAATCTGCTGGGTTTTCCAGTGCTTTGGGAAGGGTGTGGGAGGAGGTGGAAGGGATGCTCCCTCCGTAGCCTGATTGGAACCCACAGGTACTCAGCAAGGTGACACCAAAACCAAAGGGAAAGGGGCTGCAAGCTGTGCAGGCTCTTATCTTCTCCCTTTCATGACGAGCACAGAAAGAGCAGAGCAGAAAGGTTGCAGGCTTCACTAAATCCTAATTATCCCTTGATTAAACCCACAGCAGGGATGAAGTTTTCAAAAGTGCAGTTTCTGCAGGAATTGCAGAAATTTGGCTCTGTGGTTCCGCAGTCCCGTTCCTGTCCCCAGGCCAGACTCAGGGCTCCGGAGATGTGCGCTGCCCGAAAAACCAGATGGTACCCAAAATCTGCTCCGATTTCTGCCACTCCCGGAGCTGGAGGAAAGCTGTTCCACCTCCCTGTTCTTCCCTGCCCCAGGCAGGAAACCTGTTCAGTTCAGTCGGTGTCAATAATCCTGTTTATTTAGTCTGGGATTTAAAGCTCTTCATGATTTCTGGCTTTCCTTTTTTTTCCCCTTTTTCCTTTTTTCTTTAATCCTCCTTTCTTTAGCATTCAGGAATCTCAAGAGCCATTCAGAATAAACTCCAGCCTCTCTGCCAGAGGACTGAAGCTCTGAACTCCCCGTTCCTTTCTCCAGGTGCTTGAATTCTCTGGGAACAAGGGCCCCTTGCCTGTAAAAGGGATGTTTCATGGCTTTGGCTGCAGTTTGCTGGCTGCTCCAGCTGCCCCAGGAGCTCTGTGTGCACTGCAATGTGGATTTTAGGAGGAACTGGAGATGAGAGATTCACTGTGCTAGGGCAGCCGAGCCAGGGATGGAACTCCCCGAGTTCTCCCTGCTGGAACCCTTGGGTTTCTGGCTTCGTGGTGCTTATTCCCATTTTATTAATCACTAATTACTTATTTAAATTAATTATTCAATTATTTTAGTATTTAATTAATCATTAATTATTTTTTCTGGCTTATTCCCACTTCTCAGGTAACAGGCCCTGAGGCCCAGCCACCCTCTGCCACCCCCTTCAAGGACCAGCTGCTCAGGCACACCAAAAACATTCTCTCTTTCTATTGAAAAGACTGGAAAAAGCAAGGGGTTGGTACGGATCTGATTCCCCAGGCTGCCCTCAGAACGCAGCTGACTCAGAGATAAAAGTGTATCCTCCAGTGCCCACATCCCTCTGCCTGGCTCAGGAAAGGAATATCCCATAGAAATAATGGCATCTCCATTTTTTTTCTAGTAGGAATTGCACAGAGTGGGGTTTTGGGCTGGCTCCAGGAGCGCTGGCCGCCGTTCCCCTGCTCCACTGATTCCCTGCTTTGTTAGGCACCGTAATTCCATGTGGTTCTGGGACAGGAATAAGATGGTGCCCAGCCCTGGCAGCAGGGCTCTGTGCAGGGCTCTTAATGAGCTTGGCTTTATTTACAGCTGCTGAAGATGGAAACAAACTGAAAAACCTCCTGGCACTCTTTTCACAGAGTTAAATAAATAAATTTGCTGCACACTTAAGTGCAATAAACACGTACAAATACAGTTAACACATGGAATAAATACAAATTATCTCTGGCCACTGACTCCTCTGATGCCCAGGGAGTGCAGTCAGCTACTCAAGGAGCATCACTGCAAATAATACAAGTATTATAATTATTAGAGCACATAATTGCAAGGGCAGTGAGAGGACAAGGGGGAATGGTCTCAAACCGACAAAAGGCAGGGTTAGATGGGATATTGGGAAGAAATTGGGCTGGATGAAACAGCCAGCAGCAGTGCCAGCTCCTGGGCTGCCTGGAGAGGGAGGCACAGCCTCAGGAACAGCAGAGCCTGCGAGGCAGAGGCGAGCCCATTCCCAAATCCCTGGGATGAGATCAGGGTGGCCAGAAGTGCCTGCTGGGGGTCCTCTCCCAAGGCAGCGTGTGTGCAAACCCTTCCCTCTGCCCATCTCCGGGATTCCCCAGCACCCAGGCTGATCCTGGCCAGTTTCCCCCTGAAACAGGGTTAGAAATTTGACTGGGGGTAGAAACCAATTTTGGATTTAGCTGAAGTGTGCTGTTTAAAACTTGCTGTGCACAAAGGCCAGCAAAAAGCACAGAGAAGATTCAAGGCTGCTTAAGAAAGGAATGTGAACTTCCAAGCTAAACGGGAGATAAGAGGGCCCCTCTTGAACTTTGGGGCAAGACAGAGCCAAAGCTGAGGCTGCAAGAGACGGTCAAGATGACCAGAGACCCCTCTGTTCAAGGACTGATAATTAATTGTAACCAGTAAAATGAATATGCATGAACCTATTGTGAAACCCTATGCATATGCACAAGTAAGGGGGATAAAAGAGACTCGGGAATTTTCAGGGGCGAGCATGTCTTTTGAGAGAATAATCCACATGTGCCCAGCGCTGAATAAAGATACACACCTACTTCCCAACTGTTACAAGTTGTAGAGTCATGGAGTTTTTCCCGCAAATCACCCCTTCAACAGCTGCTGGAATTGTAGGAATTGCCCCCTTTCTCCTCCAGTTCTGACCAGTTCAGCCGTTCCAAGGTTGTTCTCCAGAGCTGAGTAAGGAACATCCTCAGCCCGGCTTTGCCTCTCATGCCCACAGCTGCAGCCAGAGGGAATGAGATGAGATTCATGGGCAGCAAGGTGAGGTTTGTGAGGGCAGCTTGATGAAAAAAATCAGTGTTCCATGTGTGGTTATGTCCTGCTGGCCCTTTGATAATAAAAGGATAAAGCAGAGCTTTTACATGGAGAGGGAAAAGGAATGGAGCATGGGTTTGAACAGTAGAGATGGCTTTTTAAAATAAAATGTTGAGATCAAAATATTTTTGCTCAGTAATTAGGAATTTCATTTTTCCTGTACCTAATGGTGTTTGCAAGGCACTGACTTGCTGGGTAATTTTTAATTAGAGGCTAGGACATGGATTCAAGCTCCAAAACTATCTTCTGTTTATGCTCATCCATTTTCTCGACTTTCTGGAGATAATGAATCCTGCCTCTCTTCTTCACTGTCAAATTTGAGTTCGACCTTTTTGCTTGTAAATAGATTAGAAAAAAATTAATCCCAGGCTGTAATAAGGTCTTTCATTATGTTGTGGGGAAGGTTATTTATGCTTTTAAGGCTTGTTCCAACCTAATAGGTGTGAGAGGAAGAGCACTTAAGCTCTCCAGTGCTGACAGGGATGTTGGATCTGAGAAATGAAAGTCACAGTGGGTTCATCTCGCTGCCGGTATTTAAGATGAATATCAGCACCACATGCATGAACTGGAAGATATATCTTGAAAGAGAAAGGAAGTGGGATTTCCACAATTCCAGATGGAATTCCAGCTGCCCATAGCTGAAGGCGAGGAAAAGTGGGGAACTGGGAGGGGAGTTTCCTTCCCAGCCGGCTGCTGGCAGCTGATGGAACCAGCTGGTGGTGCCTGCATGCAGCAGCTCTCAGCTTCTGGTCTCATTCCCCCCAAAATATGTCAAAGGATGTCTCTGATCTCAGCTGATGGGAGTGACTGAGGTGGGAGGTGCTGCTCTGTCCCTCTGCAGAATGATATAGTTTTTATTTCTGTTGTTAACTAAAACTTAGAAGTGGCTGCTTTAGATATGCCTGCGTTAAAATGCCTGTTTGGTTGGGATAATATCCAAGGAACATTGATGAGGACCCTGCCACTGATGTGCCAAATAGCAGCACTCACCATCTGAACTCAGTGTGGACCAAGACCCAAAACTGGAGGTGATGGTAAAATGGACTGAAACCACAACCAAGAAATGCACATGCTTTAAAAAGGCAGACCCAAGGAGGAGCCATGCTAAACAGTTATTGGAACATGTAAACTAGTTGGGGGAAAAGTTAAATATGCATAATTGTTTATGAATATACAACAGCTGATGCAATAGAAATGGTAAATTAAGGGTGTTTCCAAACCAGCAGGTGTGCTCTTGGCTGAGTGCCAAGACACACCTGGCCATAACCTTTGCTTTCCTGTCTCTGTCTCCTACTGTCCTTCATTAGACTTTTACATTTTACCAGGGGAGTGACCCCTGTTTTTCACAGGGAGGATGCCGTGCCCCGAGAGCGAGCACCGGCCTTTCCCCTCCACTCTGCAGTTCAAACCTGCCTTCGCAGGCAGGAGGGACCGGGGCTAAAGCAGTTCAACAAGGCTTAGATAAACCCGAGTGCTGCCCCAGGGCAGGGGGAGCTGAGAGCAGCGGGAGAATTAATGGCAGGCGTGAAAGGAGCCTGGCCTGAACCTTGCTTGGCTTGGCCATCGCCACCTCCACCAGCGCTCTTTGCTTCCTTCACTGTTGTGCTTTTAGAAAAAATCGTCCGAAACTGTCTCCCAGAAGGTGAAGGGAAAGGGGCTCTAACACAGATGTGATCATCACGGGCAAACCCCAAATTCCCAGGGGAAGCCATCAGCCACCCACCGCCCACGCGGCCCTTTGAACCCTTTTTGTTGGGATCCGTCTGGGGGAAGCTGTGAAATGCCTTTGGGAAGGTGAAATCTCTGCCGGCTCGGGTTACTCCGTGTGTTTTAAATCCGTGTGAGACCGTGCCCCTCTGCTGCTTCGGGGATGCTTTGCTGGGCATTAAAAACCTCACTGAATGCCCAGGCAGAGGAGAAAACAAGCACTGCTTTATCTGGGGTAAGAAATGTATTTATGTCTTAAGTGAGTTGTTTAGGTGTTGCTTAAATTACAGTGAGTAAATTGAGGGTGCTTTATTAATATAATTGATGCCACCAACTGGAATTTATAGTTACTGAAGCAGTAATGAAATGTAACTTATAATAATAACCAGATAATGCTACATAATCTTTGAAATTATAGTGGAGAGGTTGTAATGTCCCTTCCAGCCCGGCCATTCTATGATTCTGAAGCCTTTAAATGATTTGCTGACAACCTGTAGGCATCCCACCGTCCGGCTAACTGCGACGGGCTCATTTATTCAGGAATAAACCCAGCGGAGCTCCGGGGACAGGCTGGTGTTTGTCCCAGCTCACGCCAAAATTTGGCTCCCAGCTGTGCCCGGGTTATTGCTGCTTTACCACGAAAAATGAGCCCCAAGCAGGCTCTTACCCCAGGGCAAAGCCTGAGGGGTGGCTGAGCCCGGACTTGAGCCCAGCTGGGCTCGACCCAAAGTCCAGCCTGTCCTCTGCTCCTGTTCCCCTCGCTCCACACTGCGGCTGGCTTCTATTTATACCCACGTTACTTGATTCATTACGAAATTTCTTCCCTGGCAGGGCAGGCATCTATCATTAAATCAAAATCTGTCTGGAAACAGAACAGAGACTCCGACTTCAAAGCCTGCCACTGCTTTCCGCGGAGCTCTCCTTGCCGGTTGCCTGGGAGGCTGGTTTGAAATTATGCACGGAGACGGGCAGGGAGGAACGAGTTCCAAAGGCGTCACAATGATGCCCTTGAGTGGGCGAGACTTGGAAACGCCCGGGGTGCGGGAGGCAGCTCCATCCCTGCACAAGAGAGAGCCAAACCCCCCCAGGGATGCTCCAAAACCGCCCAGGGATGCTCCAGACCCCTCGGAGATGCTCCAAACCCCCCAGAGATGCTCCAAAAGCCCTCCCAGGGATGCTCCAAAAGCCCTCCCAGGGATGCTCCAAAAGCCCTCAGGGATGCTCCAAAATCCCCCCCAGAGATGCTCCAAAATCCCCCCCAGGGATGCTCCAAACCCTCTGTGGACACTCCCCCCCTCTCTGCCTGCAGACCACCCAACGAGCCCTGGTTTTATTTCCAAATCATCTCTCGGTGGCTGTGGAAGGCTGGGGGTACAAAGATAACAAAACTCTGTGTGACAGAGTGCCCTTTACAGCCCTTTGCCAAAAACCATCCTTGCTTTGTTAGTACAGCCTGGAACCTCAGCCGTGCTGTGCTTAAAAAGTATTATTAAAAGGCCATTTTGCCTCGAAACATTTTCACTTTTATAGCCTTAAACATCCAGGTCTGTGCGTTTCGGTTTGTGTAATCACGATGCAAGGAAATGGAAGGTGATTTAGTGTCAGAGTTTTCCAGTGTCTGGGAGAACTCAGTAATTCTGAATAAACACATAAATTCTGGGTAAACACAGCTCAAACCCCATCAGCAGGGCTTGGGTCAGGAGGGTTAATTTTGAACAGGTTTTAAGGGCTCATTAATTCAACCAGTGATCCAAAATGTATTTTTAAATGTATACAAGCTTTCAGGGGTATTGTTAACTGCCTGGTATAACTGCGTGTGTACAGGTTTAATTTGATTTCCATGGAATATCCTGAGTCCAGGATCAGGGTCACAGGGTCCAAGGAAGCAGTTCCATGATTTTGCTGGGGCTTTGTGTTGCTGATGAACATTGGGCAGACAATTTCCTGCAGCAGTGTGGCAAAAATTGGAATGGCTCTATCATATTTTGAAGGACTAATACACAGTCAGACACTCTGATCTTATTAATGCCCACTTAATTAGGCTCAAGTGGATGATTTCAGACCACAGAGCCCAGTGGAGGTAGAGCTGATAACAGAGTTATTTAGAAAATGCAGTGTCCAATTTGCCTGACTCCATCTCCTGACAGCACAGCTCCATGAAATCACTGTCCATGGGCAGGGAGAAGCAGAGCCCAGCTCCTTCAAATGATCCCTGCTGATTCATGAGCCAATTCTCAGCTAATACTAAAGTTATAAGATATTTATTCACTCCTGGCTACCTGGGCTGTCCCCGAAGTTCACCTTGGGGGATTGTGCTCTCACTGAAGGTTTTGATAAAAAATTGAAATGCCCTTTTTGTTGTCCTGCAAGTCATTATGTTCACCTGATAAAAATGATTTCACACCTAACTCCACCCATTAATCAAAAAGGTCAGTACAATAAATAGTTTTTATCTTTCCTGTCAGAAACCTTTCTTCCCCGTGGACTTAGGAGCTGAGTGCAAGAGAAGATGTAGACAAAAGAGTAGGATCTCAAAGACTGGCTGATCAATGCCATACAGAGACATGAATTATTGTTGAGAACTTTGGGGAGAAATGGAGTGCTCTGATGCCACAGAGAGGCAATATTGCCTGAGTTTTCAACCTCCAGGCACTAAAGGAGAATGAAGTAGCTTCATTCATCTTAATAAATTCATGTCCAGCATCTGGTTCTGAATGAGATGGATTTTCCTTTTCTGGAGATCTGTAGGTGTGAGAATATATCGATATAAAATATGTATACATCCCCCACACCACTGCTTTCATAAACCTGGCACTCCTGGCTTTTTCCAGTGTGTCTGGCTGCAGAGTTGGGCTTGAGATGGAGTTTTTGCTCCTGGGCTTTGCATTGATTACCCTGCTCAGTGGCTGAAATCCCCCAGTCCCAGAGCTCGTGCAGCCCCTGTTGGCAGCAGGTTTGGCAGGGATGTGTTCCTGGACACCCGGCACCTGTGGAAAAGTGGAATTGGCTTCCCTGGGAATCTGCACCTCCTCCTCATTCCGTGGGCTTTGTCCTGTGCTTCATCAATGTTTGCTCATCTGCAGTGACCCCCCATCTCCATTCCCCCTGAATTCCTGGAAGGCTTTAGCAGTTTGGATATGCAGAATATCCAGCCAGGGCTGCCCTGAGGGTCCTGCGAGCTGGGGGAAGAACGAGCTACTGCAAATGTCACCAGAAGATAAAATCCCTCGAGTGGCATTTACCTTTGTGATTATCCCCTCTCAGCCCCGGCACGGGGTGCACGTTTCCATTACAGGATTCTGTGTGACAAGGAGGAGTTAGATTTGCACTGCAAATGAATTTTTAAATGTCCTGGCATCCTCCCAGAGCCTCTCCACGAGCACTGTGCCCTCCTGGAAACGTGAGCAGCACCTGAGCCTCTCCTCTCTGCCCAGGTGCCTCCCTGGGATGCCCTGTGCAGGCTGCCCTAGAACAGAGACTAGACACAGTTCCAGAATAAAGCAGGGATTTATTAAAAGGATTTCCTCCATGGATCCACCTTGGGCAGCACAAGAGCCCAGCCAGGGCTGCACCCAAGATGAACCAAAATGGTCCCAAAATGGACACCGGGCACGGGCTCTGGCACTTTTATCAGTTCTGCTCCATTTGCACATTGGAGTTCATTGTCCAATTCCAGCTTTAGCCCATCAAGTCCCATCCTGCTTGTTTTTCTCTCTTCAGCCCACGTTGTTTGTGCTCTTGGGCTGAGATTTGGATCATTTGTCCTTGGTCCCCAGCTGGAGAAGGAATTGTTTTGTCTCCCTGCTCTGTGCAGAGAGCTCACCATCCCCTGAAGATGAATCCCAGACCCACACACTAAAGCAGCACAGAATCTGAAAAATGTAAAAGCCAAAACCTGAGGCATCACCTAAGCATCACTGCTGTGCACCCTCAATCTGCAGGAACAGCAGAAAAGAGGCCCCCCAGCTGATCTGAGGCAGATCTCCCTGTTCATCATCGGGCTGTTTCCCTCCATCCCCCTGCAGGGTCACAGACCCAGTGTGGTGCTCAGGGCTGGCTCCACGGCGTGGTAACTCACTCAGAGTAGAGAAATCAGGATCTGTGCAGGTGTCCTGGTGGACACAGCACTGCTGGGGCTGCACCAGGTTATCTGAGAGCAGCCTGCTGCTGTGAATGTACAACACCAGCTTGCAGCGAGCTCCTGAGGAGCAGATGGGTATTGTGCCATGTGATGCAGCCCAGAAAACAGATTTGATTTAGTGCACCATGCCTGTCTGACTCTTAAACTTGTATTAACAGGGTTTCAGGAAGACAGACTCCACACAAAGCCCTCAGTGAACAGAGCACCGGGCAGGAGGTTACAGAGCTCTGAAAATTGTCAATTAACTCTCCTTTCATCCAGAGGGGCAGATGGGGATGAATATTTATTTACTTTGACAGCTTTTATTAGAGGGGAAAAAGGTCTTCATTATGTGTTTTGATTTCACAGCACAATCAAGGAAATTAGTACAATGTATAAAACAGTAATTAAGGCTGTTAGATTTCTGAACTCACACTGACACGGCAGATCTTCCCCCTGTGCAAAGCTGCTGCTGCTCCTTGCAGTGCTCCTGGCGTCCAGGCACTGAGTTCATTATGTAAGGTCAGTTCATCTCTCTTCAAAATGGATTTTGTGGGTTTAACCACTCAGGAGCTGTCCCCAGGTGCCCTGGCCTTGCCGGCCTCGGGAAAGGCTCCATGCTGTGCATTAATCACCTGAATTTTGGGAGCTCTGTCGGGCCATGCCAAAATAATGGCCAATTTCCAGGTGTGTGATGGGGGGCGGCCCCTGGGCTCTTGCATGGAGAGCTGATCCAGCCGGGCTGAGATAAATGGAGGGATTGCCCCTGCCTTTGTCTGAGATGTTCATTTATTGGGATTTTGGGGCTCCCTGTGGTTCCTGGGCTCGTTTTGCAGACATGATGTGAGAAATTACTGTGTGGTTCCACAGGTACTGCTCAAAGGGCTTCAGACCCTGCTGAATATGTGGTAAATATATTAAGATAGACCATGTTTATTAATTAGCTTATATAAAAATATATTTATTAATTAGATAGCTTCCTAACAGGGAAAAATTGTGTTTTAGCAATAATGTTGGCATCTGGAATCAGACAAAATAGGGAATTATCACTGTAAAAAAGAGAGAGTTGAGATCAGATCCTTTATTCCTTTAGGCAGTGTCACGTTGGGAACGCACCATGTGTGGTTTTTAATGTTGCAGTGAAGTGGGAGAGAAGGAGAAGAGTGGATTGGCCTCAATTTGGCAAATCACAGGGCACCAGCATGACCTGCTTTTACAGCTGAGAACCTTCGGCTGCAAAGTTCTTCTTTAAAGACTTTATCTCACTGACCAGATGGTGCAATTTGTCTGCCATGGACATTTGGGAATATCTGCTGAATTTTGCATAAGGACAAGTGTTTTAATCATCCAGTGTCTTGCTGTGCTAATCTTATTTGTCTGCAGTGACCAACCCTTCTCTTATCCCTGCAATCCTGGAGCTGCTCTGTGGGGGCTTTTGTACAGCCACCTTCCCAGCCCTGGCTTTTTATTGTCCCTCCTTCAGGAATTTCTTGGGGTTTAACTCCTCCTGTTGAGGTGGAATGAAGCACTGTGGAAAATAAAGCAGATGTGTGGGAGCCTGGGATATTTGAAACCTCTCTGCCAAGTTAATCCTTTCATCAGAATAAATTCTCTGAGAGGTGGAAGCAGTGTTAAGGCAGAGCAGGAGCTGGGAAGCTCCTGGGTGCAGAGGAGGTCGGAGCTGGTGCATGACCCTGGTCAGGAAGGATGCAGGGAATTCCAGTATTTGAAGAAGTATTAAAACCAGCACCGTGAGAGATAAAAGTCATTGACCTTCCATGCATTTTCTGAAGGAAAAAAAAAACCTCAGAGCTCTCCGGTGCTTTCCCAGCTGTGGGATGCAGCTGTGAGGATGAGGCTGGAGCTGTGAGCATCCCCTGGCCTCGGTGACACTGCCAGTGCTGGGGGTGGGGACAGCTGTGCACAGCCACCCTCAGCGCCCTCCTGCTCCCCTGCCCAGCCCTGATCCCCCAGAGAGAAAGGGAGAAGCAGTTCTGTCCCACAGCCCCCTGTGCTGCCCTGGTGACCCACCTTGCTTTGGAATGCACATTCCGGGTTTGTTTAGGAGATTTAGGATTTATTTAGGAGATTAGGAGATGGGGTTTGAGCCTCGTTGCAGTTTAGCTGTGCTGGGATTGCCTGGAGCAATTCCTCTGCCTTGATACAGCACAGGAAAGTGCCAGCCCTCAGAGCAAACCTGTTTGCCCATGATTGCGGTGGGAAGGTTTATTATTTATTATTTAACATTTAGGCTGTATTTGTGGTCATGCAAGGCAGGGAATCCTCCAGCTCCTCCCACATCCCAGGGCAGCTCCGTGCATGCCAGGGGCTTGTGGAGCACCTGTGAGGGACACAAAGCATGGGCTGTGCTGGTGGTGGGGTGTTAAAGCTGCTCTCCCTGTGCCAAAGCCACGGAATTTCGTGGCTGAGGATGTGTTTAATGTGCTGTTACCACTGGAAACTGTGATGGATTACGTGCAACAACTCTGGTGCACAACTGAACAAGCAGGCAGTTAATTACTGCAATGATAACATGTTATGAAAAGGAATTGCACTCGTGGCCATTCATTATGATGATGAATTTCCCACAGTCCGTCACTGGTCATCTGCACCACTTGCATGACAAATGGCCAGGGTCCCATGCAGAGGGAAATCCTCCCCTCCCCTCCCCTTCCCCACCCATGGAGGAGGTGGTGTTGTTAATGTGACAGTGTCTAATTGCTCCGGTGCCCAAGTTCAATATTTATATTCATTTGTACATATCACTCACATCAGAGCGTGCTGTGACACACTGCAGAGCTGGCTCTTAGAGATGAATTTATTCTGGGCTTCCTCTGACCAGTTAAATACATGAACCACTGGTCTGAAATCCTTGGAGAGCCCAGGGAGGGAGAGGTTTTGGCAAATTGCGTGGAGCAAGTGAGATGACAGCGATTGGGAAGTGGGAGTATTGCTTGGTACAAGACCCTTGACTCTGGTTGAGTGATAAATTTTCCAGCACTAAATAGCTGGCACATTATGTAGCACGGGGTTGATGGGTGCACATTATCGGCGAGGTTGTTTGGAGACAGAATGTCATTAACTGGAGGGGAAGGTGGCCCGGGGCCAGGGGCAGGGTGGGAACCTCTGGGTGCCTCGTGCTGGCAAAAACAGCAATTGTGTTGCTGCAAAAGCAATCGTGCGTGTGCCTGTTGGCATCCACGGCAGCAGAGGCGGCACCAAAGCGATATTTAAGGGGAAGAGATTGAGCTTTTTCCAATAAGGACCCTGATCACAGGAGCAATATCAGAATGCCTCGTTAATTAGAAACAGCCTGTAATCAATAGCTCGGTTTCCTGCTGCGTTGAGCTCCTGATGCTCAAAAAAAAAAAAAAAAAAAAAAAAAAAAGAGAC
>VXAX01006571.1:592092-604290 GCA_013399835.1 Leptocoma aspasia
AAAGCTGCAGTGGTGTGATATGAAAACCTAAAGGGATAAATATTTTAGAGAGGATATGGAGCTCTGTGGTTTGAAAAATCAAGGTGAGACCTCCTCAAATGCTTGGCTGCTCCCCTCACCCTTTGGAGGTTCCTGCTCCTCCTCTCCAGGTGCTGGGTGCCTCCCGGGAGCTGCTGCTGGGCTGGCTGGGGCTGGGCTGCCTGCCCATGTCCCCCTTCTCCTGCAGTGCCCTCCAGATGTGCAGTGCCCTCCAGATGTGCAGCCTCCCCCAGCCCATCCACACACAGCAGCCCCTTCTCACAGCCACTTATTTTTGGCAGCCAGCATGCAGAAATTCTGAACCCAAATGATATTAGCTCAGAAACGCCCCTAATGTGAATATTCAGCAATGGAAAATTTTCCCTCTTCTCCTCCAAGCTGAGGAACGCTGGAAGTCACTGGATTTTCTCACTCCTGCACCCAGCCCCAGGTCTGTTCTCATTTCTGAAGGTCGGCACCTCTAGCCCCGAGCAGGTTATTATCCCAGGGATGTTTTATTCATGCTAATGCTGCCAAATGGAAATTATCTTTTTCATGTTAATGAGGAGTAATTTGAGAAATCGGAAAAATCATCATTTCACAGAGAAAGGCTGGGGGAGTCACTGCCAGGAGAGAGAGCAGTGGGTGACACCCCACTGGGTCACACCAGGCTGGGAGAGCTGGGGGTGCTCACCTGGAGAGGAGAAGCTCCAGGGAGAGCTCAGAGCCCTTCCAGGGCCTGAAGGGGCTCCAGGAGAGCTGGAGAGGGACTGGGGACAAGGGATGGAGGGACAGGACACAGGGAATGGCTGTAAACTGAAAAAGCAGGTTTAGATTGGTGTTAGGAATAAATTCTTTACTCAGGGAGGGTGGGCAGCCCTGGCACAGGGTGCCCAGAGCAGCTGTGGCTGCCCCTGGATCCCTGGCAGTGCCCAAGGCCAGGCTGGACACTGGGGCTGGGAGCAGCCTGGGACAGTGGGAGATGTCCCTGCCATGGCAGGGGTGGCACTGGGTGGGATTTTTCCCAGCCCAACCCATTCTGGGATTCTGTGTCTCAGAAGTTTTGCTGGTTCCAGATTAATACAGGGCGTGTGGTGTTTTCCATATTTTTCAGAAATCTGACCTTTCAGGATCCATCCAAAGAAATGTTCTGTCTTTAATCTCTCCTTGTCCAGAGTAAGAGGGAATTTCTGCAGCTTTTAATGTGTTTTATTCCTCATGCTTATAAAGAAAAAAAAGAGGAAAGAAAGCCTTTTGAACTCCTTGTTCGATGAGTGAGGTGCATTTAAAAAATTACTGAGATTAAAACAGAGACAAAAACATTGTGGGCATGATTTTGAGCCTATTGCAGAGTGGGGGGATTTAAAAGGTCTGCAGATGTGGCACTTGGGGACATGGGTCAGTGGTGGGGAATGGCTGGGTTTGATCTTAAAGGTCTGCTCCAACCTCAACAATTCAATTCTGTGATTTTTTGATCTATCAAAAGGAAGAGGCTCAGAATCTCAGCAGTGCTGCAGTGCTGTGGGAGATGGGTTCTGTTTCTCTGCCTGCACTGATGTCCCGGGTGCTGGAGCTGCCCAGGGACACGTCCTGGCCCTGGGGACACGTCCTGGCCCTGGGGACACGTCCTGGCCCTGGGGACACGTCCTGGCCCTGGGGACACGTCCTGGCCCTGGGGACACGTCCTGGCCCTGGGGACACGTCCTGGCCCTGGGGACACGTCCTGGCCCTGGGGACACGTCCTGGCCCTGGGGACACGTCCTGGCCCTGGGGACACGTCCTGGCCCTGGGGACACGTCCTGGCCCTGGGGACACGTCCTGGCCCTGGGGACACGTCCTGGCCCTGGGGACATGTCCTGGCCCTGGGGACATCGTGGAACCCTGGGTACTGAGAATTTGAGGCTTTCTGTGCTGCCAGGCACTGACCCCCAGGAGAACACTGCATTCCACCTGAGGACATGGAGAAGGCTCCCAAATGGAATGACAGCACTGGGATTNATATGGATAAGGACTGATAAACATCCGAGTCTTTAACCCCAACCCTGGCCCAGGCACAGGGAGAGGCTTGGGGTGATTTCCACCACCTGGATGGCTGCTGAGGTGGTTTGTAAATTCTGACTCTGTTCTCCACAAGTTTGCTACTCCTCTGCTCTGATTTCCTCCCTTTCCTTGGTAAATACAGATTGACATCTGCAAACTTTCTGCCTGTGAAAATTGTGCCTCCATCAGCATCTCCTTCTGCAGGAACTTTGGTAAATTCTGAAAGCTTTTTGTCTTCCCCAAGCCTAATCTTAGACAATAAACAAAGCCAGACAAACACTTCTTCAGTCTGGAAAGGCACAAATAAGCAACCTGTACTTGTTAAATTAGGCACTATAAAAATGCTGAGCTTTAAATCATTGTCCCAGTAATTATTGTCATCATTGTGGTTATTAGATGACATAAGATTTTATTGCTGATAATTTGGAGACTTTGATACATTTATTTGAACTGACTGCTCCCTTGGCTAAGAATAATTGCTTAAATTTCTCTCTTGGGTTTTTGCTTCTATAAAAAGATTGTTGACCTTGAAGCTTTTGCTTTATCTGGATTCTTGTTCAAATGCAAATAGAGAGAAAATACAGAGAAAATACCTAGAGAAAAAAAAATGTAACTCACCAAGCAGAACATGGAATTTGGAGACCTTGGAGAGAGAAGCCAGGTTTTGGGTGGTCAGAGACCCCCAGCTTCTCTCTTACTCCTTTTTTTTGTTATTACTGTAAGAGTAGAAAGTAAAGTCTGCTTTTCCACAAGCAGATGTTGATGTGTTTGAGTGTTTTGACTGCTGAAGGTTTGCACTGGGGCTTGATGGAGTTGATGGATCTCTTGTGGAGCTGCAGGTTCCATGGCCAGGAAGCTGCTGGCCCAGGAAATGCTGTGTTTGGGGGCTGCACCTACTCAGCCGTGGTGAGAACAAAGAATGAGTTAGGAAATAAATTAAGGAGAAAAAAAAGAGCTGGATAACAGCATCTAACAGTGCCAGGCAGGGTGACAGACTCTGGAGAGCTCTGAAATGTCATGGTTTCATGCAGTGTGCAAATAAGGATGAAATTGAAAATCAGCTCTTTTAGGAGAGGTAACTCTTAATTTGCATGAAATAATAATCAAATCATTATCACCTTAAACAGCCACATTGAAGGTCACTTAACTGCACAGAGAGACACCACACAACAAGCTCTGTCTGGCATCAGTTTGGAAGGAGAAGGATAATTACCCATGGGATCTGCTAATTTTTGTGTCGACTAATCAGGTGCGTGTTTCCAGCTAATAACTGACTTCAGTCTGCAAACACTGACACTTGCTTGACTCTCAGATGGTTTTGTAGGACTGAACAACGTCTTAGCCTGGAACTGTGAGAAACTGAGGCAAAGTGTGAACGGGACATGAAGTTCTTCAATGGTTTTTAACCAGGTAGGATTAGAGAGCCCAGTGACAAAGAGACTCCTTGTGGATGACAGGCCAGATGAGTCAAAGACTCCATCCATGATTTAAAAATACTTCTTTTCTGCGGGAAGGGGAAGAGGGCACCTTTGTTGCAGAGAGCTGAAGTGTTGAGAATTGAGGAGAGGCTTCCCAGGGCCATTCTCAGAGCTGTCAGTGATGACATTCTCACTGAGCTCCTGCTTCCCTTGCCAGGAAAAGGTTGCAATCTTGGCAGCACAAAGAAATAATCATGTCTGGTCAAGTGTGGCACAAAGGAGCTGAACTCCAACAAAGGGGAAGGCCACCTGTTTTTGGATGATTTATAGCCATGGCAGGAGAGGGGCAGGCTCAGCTCCAGAATCAAAGCTGGAATGAGCACTGAACAAATGTTTTCTGTTTGTATTCACTGATTTAAACTGCATATCCTTTATTAGGCTCAGACAGAAATGTGGGTGTTATCCCAGTAATACGGTCTAAGCTGTACATTTTCATTGTTATTCTTCCTATCCATGCCTCAGATGATTTTTCTATTGGGTTAATGGCAAATACTCCTAAGTAATGGCAGGGGTGCAGGTTAATTATTCAGTAAGTGCTGTTAAAGACAGCAGAGTTCCCTCTCCTGTTACAAAAAGGCTTCATTTCCCACCATGGCATTAAACATCCTCACTTAAGAGGCCTGAGAATGAATCATGGCCTCTGATTTAGGATCATCAAAAAGCACATAGCTGCTGCCTTTATTTAATTGACTTGTGATTGAATGTTAATGGCATGCAGGTATCCCTGCTCTGGGATGTTCAAATGGAGCTGGTCTGGGTGATCTCTGAGCCAGCTGGGGTTGGGTGTCTCTGCTGGTGGTGCCCCACACAAATCCCAGCTGCTGGAGATCCCTGGAGCAGCACACTGAGGCTGCACAATAAAGCCCATCCCTGTGTTACACCCTGCAGGTGTTAATTTAAAGACCCTGCATCCCTTCCCCTGTTTCAAATCTCTGTTGGGTTCAGCAGCTAAAGTCTCTGTGTTAGGGTTGCTAAATCTTGATGGCTGAAGTTTGGACATGATGGTCTTGGAGGTGTTTTCCAGCCTTAATGATTCCATGGCTCCATGAAATGTGGATTTCCTGTAGAACAAGAATGCAGTGGGAGTTCAAAGCCAGGTGTTCCCCCATCTCCCACGGGTGAATTGTCCCCCTCAGCCCCACCACTGCTGGCCTGGGGCTGTTCTCTGCCTCCCTTTGCCTTTCCTCCCCCTCGTGTCTGCACAAAATTCAGAGGCTGCAGGAGAGCAACAGGCATTCTTCCCTTCCAGGGCCAGGCATTGGTAGCACTGTTTAATTAATAGTGATAGTGATAATGGTAATAATAATTATGGTAATACTAATAACAATAATGGTAATGATAATGATAATAATTTTTTAAAATCCTCTCAACCTGCCTGTCTTCCACAGCTTAGCTGAGCATCATCCCACAGCCAGACTGGGGGCACTGGGGTTAATTAACTTGCTCTGGGCTGGGGCTGGAGCCAGAAGGGATCTTCAGCCAAGAGAAGCCCACAGTCAAATGTCACACTAGAGCGTGACACGAATCACAGAGACACAGCACAACTCCAACCCGGGAAAAGGCGAAGAAGAAGGAACTTTATTCAGATTTTCGTATTATATAGAGTTTTGGGAATGACCGTGGATTGGAGAATGAGGTTGCCACCTCTCCAACCACACTGGTCAATGAAAAGGTCCAGCAAACCTTTCTCCTCCCAGGAGAAAGGAACAAAAAACAAAAGGACAGTTAGAAAAACATGTGCTGTGTTTACATGACAGCAGCGTGAGAAACTCCAGTACAGAAATGAAAACATCAGAAGGGTGAAAATCAGGGCGACAGTCAAACACCAGGACTTGGGCAGGGCCAGGGCAGGCACAGGGCCAGCAAAATCACAAATCAATGTGCAAAGCACCAGCAAATGAGGGGAAAGGGGGGAAAAAAGCTCTAAGGAGGAAGGTGGGGTTTTTGTGGGATTTAACTCCAAGCAAAAGCTTTTCCTGCTCCTTTCCCCTCAGCTCCATGGTGAGGATGGTTCTGCTGGGCTCAGCCTGAGTGCAGTGAGGCTTGCTGGCAGGAATTGTCACCACTCCTCACAGTCCTGGTGAGCAGTGACCAGTGGCACCTCCAGCCCAGCCCCATTCCACCCCCAAACCTCCCACAGCCCTGTCTGGAGTGGATGACATTCCATGGGATGATGATTTCTGTTTTCTCCTCTGAGTTATCATCCAAGTGTAACATTTGTTCAGATTAACATCTCAACCCCCTCTTCTATTTTGGGGGGCTCTGAAAGCCTGGGTGATACATCAATGACCAAATGTAATTGCTTTCTCTAAAATATGGCTTTCTAAAAGGAAATCTGACTGGGATGCATGTAGTGAAGGATTTAATTTATGTTGAAGCAATGGGTCTGAAAAAGGAGGAGGAGGAAAAGTTGTGATAGGGAGGTTGAATTCATCTTCAGTTATGAATAATAGATGACTCACTTGGCAATATTTTTTGCTAGATTTAAATGAAATCTCATCAAAAACATGATAATTGGATGTATTTATAAACCTGCAAAGTCCACTCAAGGGGGTTTTAGTAGTATTGACAATACTAGAGGTTAACCATGAAACCAGTCAGAATTTATTGTTGCAAGGAGTTGTACCTGGCTATGATGGTAATTCTTTCTAGTAATCCCTGGAAACTGAGGGTTTAACAGACTTCCTCATTCTCTCTTTCTGAATTATCTCCCAGAAATGAGGAAGTGCTTCTTGGTTGAGCAAAGTTGGGAAAATTTGATGAAGCTGGCCAACAAATTCAAATGTTGGTCACATTTGCCCTGCTGGTCAGGGAAAACCATTGCTCTGAAAACATTTCCCCTGTGAGGGTGGGGAGGTATATGGTATATGTGGTATATGACCCGTACGGGGAAACTGAATTCTTTGACTCCATATCAGAAGGCTTAAATACGATTTATTGAAATGACTCCATAGTTCAGAAGGCTTTTCTGCCCAGTACAGAGCTTAGATGCTTACCTCTTGCTGCCCTGTACAGGAATCTCTGTGATGCTAACAGTGAGAACACTGATAACCAGGAGCAGCTTCTCTCCCATGTCATGGGAACAGAATAGAAAACAGGAGTTATGTCCTTGAGCAGAACAGAGCCCAGGGATTGCTTACAGAATCTCTGGTGGGAAAGCAAGAGCTTTCCATTACAAAGACTTTAGCAGGCGTGCTGCAAGAAAATCCATAAAACCCAAAATCATGGTTTCCACAGGGAGGGGCTGGGATGGAATTCCCAGAGCAGCTGTGGCTGCCCCTGGAATGTCCCAGGCCAGGCTGGACAGGGCTGGGAGCAGCCTGGGACAGGGCAAGGTGTCCCTGCCCCATGGAAACAGGATGAGCTTTGAGGTCCTTCCAACCCAAACCACTCCAGGGTTCTGCTCCTGCCAGGAACGAGCTGCTGTGGTGTCCCCAAGGCCAGAGAAGAGAGGACAAAAGATTGATCTCAGCTTTCAGCCTCGAGCACTGATCCTTCAACATTTTGTCTCGGGTTTTCCATGGAATTTCTCCCCCCAGTGCTACAGGATGTCCCACATCTGCCCCTGCTGTATTTTCCAGAGGAACAGAGTGATGGTTTTTTCAACATGGTCTACAAAACTCTACTTCTGTTAATTTGGCCTCTCCAGGTCAGGTTGGCCTCATCTGCATGCAGGGAGGCACCTCCTCCTTTGTTTAAGGGCTGTAACATTCTCTACTGATGAAAATACTTTGATAGGGTTGTTGGTTTTTTTTTTTTCCCTCACAAATTATCAGGTCATTTAAAGAAATGAGCTCATTTTAATCTAATTCTGCATGTGCAACTGTCTGGAGAGTTATTTTCAGCTCCAGTAGTTGCAGCTTGCAATTATTCTGCTTCCTTTAAGAAAAGAAAAGTAACAGCTCTATATTTTATGCAAATAACTGGCGATCTTTCAGAGCAACTTGTGTTTAGGAGAAGTAATAGGAAAAATAAGAGGCCCAGTGGATGGTAATGTGGATTTGAAAAAGCACAGAGGAAGTAAGAAAATGTGTAAAGATCACTAAAATATTAACATTTGACCACTTAGGCAAGAATATTTCAATTAAAAGCCATGTAATTCTTGTTGAAGTGAAATGAACAGTTCCTAACTAACTGTGGCTTCTGATGGTGAAAAAGCAACTTTTTAATTTCATTTCCTCAATTGCAGTGGTTCACGTGGGCATCCAGACATTCCTGCAGCTCCACAGGGGTCAGGGGGCTGAAGAGGGCTGTCAAGGAGTGTCCCAAGCACCTTCATCCATTCCCAGCAGGGGTGTGCAGGTGGGAATTGCTGTTTCCCTCTATTTACATCCAGGTTTCTCTCCCTTTTTGAGGACAAGCTGCCCGTGTGTGCGTCTGGCTCAGTACAGGCATGGCTGAAGGTCATGTCCAGTTCCAATGTGCTTTAGATTTGATGCTTATTTTGTGCATTTCCATGGAACCTGCACTGACCTGAACACAATTCAGCAGCATTTTGTCAGTTTATTTGCTGGAAAAAAGCTGGTGACTGGAATATGTCCTTAAGGCTGCCTTAGATGTCACAATTATTGCCGGTTGAGGGCATAAACCAACTTTTCTGTCCCTTGTAGAAGAAAGTTTCTCTAATATTTCCCCTGGAGCTTTACTCAGATCCATGGATGGCCTCTGTGCCTGTTGGTGGCTCTGGCACAGAGCAGCTGTGGCTGCCCCTGGATCCCTGGCAGTGCCCAAGGCCAGGCTGGACACTGGGGCTGGGAGCAGCCTGGGACAGTGGCAGGTGTCCCTGCCATGGCAGGGGTGGGATGGGATGATCTTTAAGCTCCATTCCCACCCAAATCATTCTGGAATTCCATGATTCCATGACAGAAGCAACAGTGAATCTCCTGCCAGGGACCAACCCTCTAAGGCTGAGGAATGACCCTCCAAAGAAGCCCTATGCTGCTGATATTCCAGAGGAACCTCTGGAGCACCTGCCCCAAGCTGCTGGAACCTCCTCTTGCAGAGCCTTGCCTTGCTCAGGGAGAGAGGATGTGAACACCAGGAATCCCCGGGCTTGGAAAGAAGGGAATGAGGCTGAGAAGACCTGGGAGGTTTGAGGCTGCCACTGGAGGGGCTGAGTGCTGCCAGCAGAGGCAGTAAATACTGCTGGCTGCTCTGATGAGATGTAAGATTTACCGAGGAGGTTTTTTAAAGTCTTGTCTGTGGTGCTAAGGCAGAGATTTTTGATAGCAAAGAGGCACTTTGGGAAATTGAATGCCCGTCCTCAGCAATCTGTCTGTGTTTGGCAGAGGGAGGGGGATGATCCAGGAGGGTGAGACAGGAATGTGGGATGGGAGTCCCAGAGCTGAGGGAGGGATGCAGGGGAGGCAGGGAAAGGCTTTTCTGTGGCTTTGCACAGGCTTTTGTGGATTTGCTGAGACCGGGTAAAGCAGGTGCCTGTTCCCTTGAATCCCTGCCGGGCCTGGTTGGAATGTGTGTCCCTGAACTTCATTCCTGCTCCTGAGTCTGGTGTAAAGCAGGAGTTCTGGTGTAAAACTCCCCAAAAGCTTGGCTGTGCTCTGAAAACAGCCTTACTGTCATCTCAGCCTGAGAATTATCCCCCCAGCTCAGCAAGAATCAGTTTATTTTTCCTGCACCTCATCCCTGCTTTTCCTGCCCCCAGCCCCCCTGAGGCTGGAGCAGCAGGGCCTGAGAGCAGACTGGGCATCCCAAAATCGTGAGGACACTCCAGGTGTGATCCTGCAGGCACCACTCGCTGGAGATCTCTTCACACACTTCCTGCGAGCTGCAGTACAAACGAGCTGATGGCTTCTTAATTAGCATTCCGTTGTTAATTAATTTACTGGAATGTTTCAGGATGTTTCCCCCCCACATCCCTCTCCCCGAGGAGCAGCCACCAGCGGTGCCACACAGCACGAATTAATCTTTACAACTGTCACATGTCACTTCCCCAGCTGGGGAACAGAAGCCACCATGGAATATTTGTTCCCTACAAAACACAAAGCCACGGAACATCTTCCTTAACAAATGGATAATTAAGTTTAAATAACAATGTCAAAATACCCTTTTGAAAAAACTTCTATTTGCCTGGCTAATGGTTGTAGTTTAGTGCTTTAGTATTTGGTTTTCCTGCTGAGGAACTGGTTTTTGGGAGGTCATACAAGATCCCAAGGGGCTGGTTTGATTTCTGCAGGTGTGGAAGGTTCCCCCCATGGCAGGGGTTTGGGATGAAATGTCTTGGAGGTCCCTTCCAACCCAAACCACTCTGGGATTCTGTGATCTAGGAGGGATTTGTCATCTCTCAGTTGCTACTGGTTAAATGAAATGGAGTCTAAAAGTCTCCTGAACATCTCCTCATATGATAAAATCCAGTGTTAAATTGTTCCCAGGAAGGAATTTCCCAGAGTTTCTGAGAGGATTTCTGGAAAGTCACCGTTCATTGCCCTCATTACTCCAACTCCTGAAAATCAGGGCCATGCACTCCCATGTAGGAATGGGAAGTGAAATATTTAAAGGCCTTTTCTGCTGTGTAAGTTGCTGCTAAATCACCTGCTTGAAATGAGAAGGGTTTAAAAACATGGTCATTGAAACTCCTGCCCTATTTGTCTGATTTTTGTGTGTTCTTTCAGGCATGTGGCAAAATGAAAGAGTTTTCAGGAAAGCAGCTCTTACAGAATCTGTAGTTTGTTCTCTTAATCCCTCTGAAATTCCTGTGATAAGGAGAAATCCCCCACCTTTACCTTTTGGGGAGCTGTCCTGCTTGTAGTAGGGGGTGATGATGGTGAGGAGGAGGAGGGTGGACCCTTGAGGGAACCCAGTTAGTTGTGGATGGTTGGAACTGGTCTGTGGCACAGCTGAAGGATTTGTTTGAGGCTTAAAAAGCCAAAGTTAAAAACACCAAAACTTCAAGATGCCAGGAGACTTCAGGGGTGAGGATTTGGGAGCCTTTGGGGTTAGGTTTGGTTTGGAATCCCAAATGCAGGGGAAGGAGGAAGTTTTGTGGAGTCCAGCACTGTGACAGGTTTTAGGTCTGAGTCTCTGAGTTATGGTAACCTGCAATTTATTGTGAACTTCTATTTTAATTTACAAATAAACCCCCAAACCAATATCTTACAGCAGCAGGAACGAGAGAAAGGATAACCCCAGGTTTGGTTCAGGATGACAATGGAGAAGGAATAAACAACCTGTGAAATTCTAAATGGAGGAGTCTTGAGAATGGGCAAGGAAAACGCCAGAAAGGAAGAGGCTTTAGGCAAAGGAGATAATTGAACTGCGATGGATATGGGATTTTTTGGTGTGTGTAGCCAGGCAAGTGTTTGCTTTGCTGTAATGACTGCCATAAATCACAGAGTGAAGGCTCTCACCCCACAGCCAGCCTGGGACAGAGCTGCTGGTGCTGCCAGCTAATGGAGCAGATCCCTTGGAGGAACAAGAGTGTGCTCCCATTGTCACTCACCTGGGGACATGGTGGCAGCTCGTGCAGGGCAGCCTTTAGGACACCTTGGAGCAGCTGCACTTCCCTGTCATAAACATCAAAAAGGTGAGGGAACCCTTGTGGATATTCTCAGTTCAGTCAAAGAAAGACCAGAGATAATTTCTCCCACGCTCGGCCTGGGAAACTTANAAATTGTTCCCTGTTTAACCAACAGTGCAAGAGAAGTTTCCTAAAGACCAATCAGGTCTTAGGTTCACGATGCTCCCTATAAAAGTGTGATTTTCTATTAAAAAATGCTTTTATGCCTTCTGAATCATGGAGTCTATGTTACCTTTCCTTGCTGTCCCTAAACTCAACTACAACAAACCCTGTGACATCATCCAGCAAATTCCATCAGCTAACCTGTGACCTCCTGAGGGCCCACCAGGATTTGGGAGAGGGGACTGGAGATTGTTTCTCCCTCCCAGTGCTTTGGTTTGGCTCCCATGGCTCAGGAGTGAGGGGTCCAGAGCCTGCCCCACAGGGACTGGGGCAGGAGGGGGGCCAGCAAGGCCTGGCGATGAAGGTTCTGGAAGGAAAGTTTAGCCACACTCCTGAAGTTGAGCATTTTCTGTGATTATCAGGCCCTAACTTGTGGATATTCTCAACCAGTCGGAGAAAGGAATAGAGACAATTTAGTCTAGGAACTGAGGAAAGGAATTACAAACAACTGTTACCATCTCTTTCAGTAACTGGTGATTAGGATAGCTGTCCTTGGAGTGTGTTATTCCTAATTTACCAATGGAGTCAGAGGTATTTTGCATAAGACCAATCAGGTCTCCCCTTAGCACATCATGTTATAAAAGGCGTGAGTTATTTTCAATAAACCCCTTCTCTTTTCACCTTCTGGAGAGTGGAGTTCTGTGTCTTATTCTTAGCTCAACAGCAACACTAACTCTCAGATCTGGATAACTCCTGGGGCTCCTGGGTGGCTTTGTGGACCAGAGGAGATGGGTGTGTGGGAGCTCCAGCTGGCCAGGTGTTGCTATGAACATATTATAAGTTTCTCTGTGTGTAAGCCTTCTGGTCAGTTTCCCATGGGAGAACATCCTTTTGCTGTTCTTTTACTCGGTATAAGCTTTCTGTAAACAAATCTGTGTCTGTTCTTCAAGGACATTTTAGGATTCCTCGGCTCTCCTCCTTGAGAGTGGGAGAAGGAGCTGAAGGACTGTAATCTTTCTGATATTG
>VXAX01006571.1:605305-624673 GCA_013399835.1 Leptocoma aspasia
GAGCATTCGGGACATTGCTTGGACGAAGCAGCAGCAAGAGCATGGAGATTGCTCTCTGCTGAGCAGATATAGAAAAATACTAGAATTATGGAGTCATTTTAATAAATCATATTAACCTTCTGATATTATCATCAAGAGCCTTTTTTTCAATGCATAGATCACGACGGTAAGTGGTGCCCCCTCCGTGTGAAAGAACACCAGCCAGAACATCTGGATTTGAAGACCCTCAAGACTGAAACCATAGCCAGGAGGCAGAGCTTCCCTGTGCAGTGACTGAGCCCTGCAGGCTGCCCAGGGAGCTCTGGAGCCTCTCACTGGGAGCATCCCAGAGCCACCTGAGAGGAAGGACAGGCTCAGTTTGTCTTTACAAACAAACTGTGGGTATCTATCTGCTGGGAGATAAAACCAGCACTGAGAGATAAAAGAAACAATGGGAAGGATTCCACTGATTGGTGGATGGAAAAGATATTTGCCTTTACAAACAAACTGTAGGTCTGCTGATAAATGAAATTGGATATTGAAAGATTAAAGAAACAATGGGGAGAAAACCCCTAAAATTCCATGAGAAGTAAAAATTAAAAAGAAGGGTTATACATTAGGGGGGGATCAGGTGTTCTGGGAAGTCTGTGCCTCTCAAGTACCTCAGGCAATGGGGAAAGACAGAAGGGAAATGGGGCTGGGAAATTGGGATAAAAAGGAGGAAATTGGGATAAAAAGGAGGCTGTGTCCTCCAAAAATTGGAGAGAGCCCAGGGGAATGCCCCATGGCCTCTCCCTTTATTGGAATAAAGTAAAAGGGCTCTTCTGTCTCCTTTTTGGACATAAACCTCTGGTGTTTGTGGATGAATTTTCCTGACACACTGCACACAGTCCCGTGCCCTGTGCTCTGGGATGGGCAGGGAGGTGGGACTGCCTGACCCCTTCCAACCTGACCCACTCTGGGATTCTGGGAGCTTTCCTGAGGCTCTCAGAATTTCAGGATTTCAGAGTTTCCTGTTTGGTGCCGTGCTCTGCCTGAATTTAAAAAACAAGCAGCAGGCTCTGTGGCCACTCAGAAAAAAGAAAAAGCTCTTTTTTTTTTCCTTTTGTGTGTGAAAAATGAGCTGCCCATTGAAAGAAGAGCCTGTTCCACACCACTACATGTGTTTCATGCATATTCACAAAGAAGCAGTTTTGAAAAATACACTGCTGTGCTCTTGCTGCCGGAGATAGAGGAGAATATTACAAATTCCATTTTTTCCCTACTGCTTCACTTCTGCCGCTGTGTAAACACCAAGTGTTTGTTGTGCTGGTGGGATTAACTGGTGTTTGTTTAAGGTGGGTGAGGTGTTTTTAGAAAACAGATGGATTTGGACTGTTTGTTTCCCCCAGGAACTGGAGGAATGGAAGCTCATTTAGAATTGCTCTCTGTAATTTTTGCTGTTGGCTCTAAGGAGATGCTGAGAGTCTGCACTTACCTCTGTCCTCTGCACCTCCCCTGCCTCAGCTACAGCTCCTGCCTGCTGCACTCTGCTTGTGGGGCTCTAGAGGATGAGAAATACTCTGCAAATATGCTCAGACCTCAGACACATCATCCGGCTTTGGGGGGATTTTTTGATCTTTTATTCCGGGCTTTGCTGGGGGGAATAATATTGCCTTAGCACACAGGGTGGGTGTGCAGATAAATGCAGTAAAGGCATGTGGAGCACTGAGATAACTCATTGATGCCATAGCAAAGGTCCAGAGGGAAATTCCTAATTCAGAGCATGGCCAGAAGGTGAGGAAGGCTCTGGAGCAGGTGCTGAGCTGTGGGGAAGCAGCAGGACCTGGCACCTCTGCCTTTGATCTCCAGTCTCCAGGTGAGCTGAGCACCAGAGGTGCAGCCAGCAGCAGCACTGCCAGGCTGCAGGCCAGGGGGAAAGAGCTCATTTTGGAGTTTAGTGCCCAAAACTCAGCGTTTGACTGACCAGAGCTCGGAGCAGAACCTTCAGAGCCCTGCTGCTGATTGCAGCCAGTACCCTTTGGAGTCTTTAGGAGTTTGCCAGAGGTAAATCCACATGTGAGAGCAGGAACAAACAGGTCCTTTGTTAAGTCATTTATAGCACGAAAATATCCATGGTTTAAGGAAAAATTCCTTTCCAATGGACTAGGAGGGGAAAGCCCCTATTTGCTGTTTATTTGAATTATCAGGACACATGGAGGGTGATGTTGGCATTGCCAGTGACACGAGGAGCCCACAAATCCCAGCCCATCTTCTCCACTGCCAGCACAAACAATGAAGGAAGCAAAAAAATAAAATTCCAGGCTTCAGCAGAGGACACTCCAAGTGTCTCCTCTGTTGTACTTTAGTTCTGCTCTGCCAAAGGAAACGGCTCCATCTCCTGCAGAGAGGGGTTGAGGGATGCTGAACATCAGTTCTGGGGGAAAAAAGAGAGAGAAATCATTAACAGCAGAGCAAGGGAAAGTGCCCAGACCTGCATAACTTTTTCCAGTTTGCAGATGCAAAAAAAAAAGAGAGAGTTTTGTGGAGGTTGATGGGGTTTGGATTGTCCCTGGGGATTTATTTGATGTATGATCTGACTGGGAGCAGGCAGGTACGGAGGAGCACTGCAGATTTCGAGGGCAGTGGAGCACAGCCCAATAATTCAGGAGGAGTTTAACCCTGATGGGAGTTGGGAAGTTGCAGGAGGGGGCTGTGGTGGGATCCCTGGGGGTGTTGGAGGTTTTGTTTCCAGGCTTGGAGCTGTGCTGCTCAGGCCATGCTCCCTCTGGGGCTGGGAGAGCTCTGCAGGACTCTGCCGAACCTTCCCTGTGACCCAAACTCCTGCCAGGGATGGTCACCATCCCTCCCTGTGCCACCGGGGCTGCAGAGCTCCTGCTGCTGGCCTGAGGAGGCAGAAACACTGATTTAATCGATGTGTGGCACCCTGGCAGCCCCAGGATCAATTGCCAGCACTGTCATGCAATGACCCTTTGGTTTTCCCTGCTTTCCCTGGAAGCTGTGCACGGGCTGGGAAGATTTGCTGCCGTGTTATTGACTGGAAAACTGTTCATCAAAACCAGCCAAGCTGAATTTATCACCTGCTCTGGGACAAGAGTGGCCACGACAGCTTGAGGGGTGTCACAGAGAATTGAGGGGTGTCAGTTTAGCTCAGCTAGACTGAGACTCTGGCCTAACATTTCCAAGGAAACTCCCTGACCTCTGGATAATCTGGGATAATTTTTCTGTGTCATCACCCAGAGGTGATCAGGAGGCAGGAGCAGATTTTGGCTGCTCTGAGCTCCAGCACAGCCCAGCAGTTCCCATTTCAGTTGCAGGGAAGTTAAGAATGGATCATCACATCTGTTCTTCGAGAATATTTGTGTTACATCCACATCCTGACAGAGCAGGGAGCAAGTCCTGACTGAGATTTCAGGGACTGTTCAGGAAACATGACTGAAAGCCAGGTTTAAGGGAAATATTGCCACAGGGTTACAGGGCAGGAAATTGAAGGGTTTAGAATTGCTTGGGCTTTTTTTTTAAATGAGAGCTTGCTAAGAAAATGGCACAAAAGAGTGTAAAATCCTGGCTTTATTATGAAGAAAAGGAAAATGTATTTTAAGGTGCAACAAGTAGAGCATATTCAGACAATTCTGACTTTCTGATATAACCATGTTACACTGGAGTGCCAGTCACCTGCATTTTAGAATTTTGTGTGAGGGTATCAGAGCTGGTGAGACGTTTAGAACATTTGTATTTCTGCCATCAAACAAGAATTCTTTTTGGAAGCAGGAGGTGGAAGGGGTTTGTCCCTGTTTGGCTTAGGGACAGTACATTAGACAGATGTAATTATGTTCCCCTCATTTAGACATGACAGCAGTGCTGCTCTCACACTGCTAAAAGAAACTTTTTTATTTAAAGGGAAGAAATAAAACTTTTTTTTCCCCCCCAATATTTTTTTTTTCACTTGGAGAAAGCAATAATTCTAAATCTATGCTGATATTCAGCCAAGTTTCTCTTCCGTCTCTCCCATTTCAGCAGAGCAGGAGACTACAAAGCTCACAGATTGGCACTTCTTTGATCACAAATACGAAGATGGTGCATGAGAGTAATTAAATTTTTCCTCTCAACTAATTTAATTTGTTAGCCAAAGAGGGGGAAAGGCTTTATTGCAAACGGGAAGAGGCAGCTTCCTCCACCTGACTTTACTTGTACTTGACTAACTACTTCATTAGAAGCCAGGCAAGCCCAGTGACACATCATTAATTTCCAGGGCTGTAATCTGGGGAGAGAAGAATTAGGAGGGGGCTGCTCTGCCAAACCCAGCCTAACTGCATTAATGCTTATTAAAGCTAAGCCTTAAGTCTGTTCTCGTGCTGCCTCTGTCACGTTATGGATTAATTGAATGTATTAAGACAGCAAATGCAGAGAGCAGAGATCACGGTGGGTTTCACCAGAAGGATGTGGTTTCCCGCTGGAAGAGGTGATGTCTGCTAAAAACTGGGGCCACAGCTGATGGGGGTCTGGGCAAAAGCAATTTTATTTTGTGTCATTTGGCCTCCATGTTTTTATGCCCTTGCACCCAAGTTCCCATCCCTGGGGGGTTAAAAGCCACCTGGATGTGGCACTTGGGGACATGGCCTTGGTGACCTTGGTGGGTTTTGGAGGCCCCACCTCTGGGTTACTGCCTGGCAACCCAAACTCCTGCAGGACGTGTGATCCCTCACTGATGGAACAGAAACCTGGGTAGGAATGAACAGCTGTATTTAAAACGAAATAAATTTATTTAAGACTGTACATAACATTTCTTCTCCTCAGCCATCATTAGATGCTCATTAGAGCCTCTGCTTGTTTGTTTCATTGCACATCTATTATTGCAAGCTGAGGAAATTGGTGCTGGCACAACCTTTCTCTGCAGTCACCTGTTGCTAAATCCCTTCTATTTCGGTTGTAACTGTTTTTCTTTCTCTGCCTTTATTGCATCTGCAAGGATTCCACTGCAGCTGCCAATAAACCCCCATTGGTAGGACTGAAAGGTTGTTTGCACAGAAGAGAACACTCTGCCCAAACATGCTGTAAAATTAGGACAGAGGCATTGTTTTCTGAAACACACAGACATGAAATTTGATGGCAGCACTTCCAGCTTCATTAAGTTCTTTCCAGGGTCTGATAAAAGTGGCATTCATGGAAAAGGCTTCTGGAGGAGACGTTTTGTTGTTTGTTTCAGTGGGAGCAGGGGGCACAGCGAGAAGAAAATAACATTTATTTCACACACAGGCAATGGGTGAAGCTCTCTAATGTGAGGCACAAGAAATAAAGAGCATTTTGCAGGATTTTTACATCTCACAAGCCTTGCCACATATTCACGCATTCAAAACCTAAAAAGCTTTACAGATATTTGATGTTCATTGATTTAGGCAAAGTTACAAAGGCCAGGAGAGGAAAAAGGGAATCACTGGGGCTTCAGAGATCTTCCATTATTTCCACAGACATGCAAACCATAAAATCATGGAGAATCTGACAGGTTTGGAGGTCTCTCACCAGTGGGAGGGTGGTTTAAGTGCTTTACAAGATTGCTCTCAAAGTTGTTACCAGATTATGTGTGAGAGAAGCAAATTTGGTGCTCCCAAAGACTGCGGGTAGTAAACATAATTTTGTTTAGTGTTCTGCAGCTTCACAAAAGCATTTGTTGATTCCCACAGTGGTTACATTGATTTTATACCTTTCTGAGCACACAAAATAGCAATTAGTCAATGCTGCACATTGCATTTCTGACAGGTATAAAATTATAGTGCCAATTATTTTGCACAAGTTGATGAACAACAGTAGAGGTTTCTGAACAGTCTCTAAGACAGTGCTGGCAAAGAAATCTGTCACTTCAGTGTTTGAAAGGTGTGACTGTAATTTCCAATACAATTGAATAAAAATCTTTGTGATGTGTGCATGCTGTACAGTTATTATTATAATGATGGCCTCTTCTTTAACTGACACATAATAGCATTTGTTAAATCTGAACCACTGCAGAGTAATTTAGTAGTATCTGAAGTCTCTCTGACTTTACCCTTCCCAGAGGAATAATGTAAGGAGTTCTGAGCTTCCAGTTTAAGGGAAATAAATCTGTATCACCTGACCCCAGAAAATCTTTACCCCTCTGGGGCACTTATTTCACTTCCAGGCAGCTGAAACAGAAACTTTTGCTTCAGGGCAAGTGGAATTCTACACCTCCAAAAAGCTGGGGTTTGCACGGAGGTTCAGTTTAATTTTAATCTTTATTTAATTTGAATTATTTCATCTCTTTGTCAAACGAGTAAGTGACAATTGCAACGAACTCTGCCACTGGCTTGTGCTGCTGGAGGACAGCTGATGGGTCATGCTCTGTCCTCCAGGGGAAGGTGGCATTTTCCAAGCAGGAATGCAGTGCCTGGGGAGCTGCTGAGCTCACCCCCCTCTCACCAGGCACTCCCACCAGTGACAGCAATTTTGGGAATTCCCTGTTCCAGAGATTGCCCTCTGAGGCTGGACAGGAGCCCCGAGAGCTCTGCAGAGCTCCGGCTCTGGGATGAGCAGGCAAGTGGGAGACACCTGTTAAAGGTGATTTCCAGAGGGTGTGGGGAATTGCCCTCGTTCCTGCTGAGGTGATTTAAAAGATGATTTCCAGAGGGTGTGGGGTGTTCCTGCTGGGGGATGAGGCAGGGCTGGGTGCGGTGTCTCAGCAGCTCCTGGGCTCTTGGGGCTGTCCCAACATCCCAGCACAGGTCACTGGGAATTCCCGGCTCTGGTGGGACCCAGGGTGGGGAGGAGGTGGCAGAAGCTGCAGCCTGAAGCTCTTGCAAGAGCAGAATAGAAAAGGCAGAAAATAGAAAATTTTGTGAATTAAAAACGAGCCCGGGAGGTCCCAGCACATCTGGCTGTGGAATAGTTGGGAGCAGTAGCTGGGCGTGGGGAGGGCAAATCTCTGTGATTCCTTTTGCGGTGCTCGGGACAGAAATGGAGGAATTTGGGACGTATGAAATGTTGTTTTTTTTTTTAACTCGAGCAGTTTACAAGTGCAGTCACAGGGGCCTTGTGTGGCTCCTGTGTGAAACCTTAGCACATGATTGTTTTTCTACGCTAACTGCAAAGAAGTTTCTCACTGAATTTTGTTCCCACAACGCCGCCAGAAGAACAACAAAAAAAAAAAGGTAGGGAACCGCTCAACGGGGTTCTTTACCACTTAATGTATTTTATTTGTGTCTAACAACCCATGGCAGCACCTGTGCTTTGTCCTTGTAGCAGCAAAGGAAGAATCGAATGGATTCTGTTCCCTACAAACCCTGCCAGAAATGCCAAGTGTGGTGGGCACTTCGCTGCTCCCCGCAGCCACCAGATTTACCCTGGCTATGGATGTTCTTCAGCCTCATTATATACATTTATAATTCATATAGGAAGTTCTTCTCTAGGGAACTGCTGCTTTGTTGCTGAGAAAGCATTTGTTTGTTTAGATGGCCAGGAAGTTTTGAAGTATTGTAGTTGTCCTTCTGTAGGGAGTCCAGAGTCTGAGTTTGCAATGCACTTGAAATATTTGGGTCTGTCAGGAAAATTCATCCACAAACATCAGAGGTTTATGTCCAAAAAGGAGCCAGAGGAGTCTTTTTACTTTATTTGAATAAAGGGAGAGGCCATGGGCAATTCTCCTGGGGTCTCTCCAATTTTTGGAGGATGCAGCCTCCTTTTTATCCCAGTTTCCTCCTTTTTATCCCAATTTCCCTTCTCTCTTTCCCCACTGGCTGAGGTACTTGAGAGGCACAGACTTCCCAGAATGCCTGATCCCCTCTCATGTATAACCCTCCTTTTGAATTTTTAATTCTCATGGAATTTTAGGGTTTTCTCCCCATTGTTTCTTTCATCTTTCAATATCCAATTTCATTTCTCAGCAAACCTACAGTTTGTTTGTAAAGGCAAATATCTTTATTTCCATTCATCAATCAGTGAAATCGTTCTCATTGTTTCTTTTATATCTCAGTGCTGGTTTTATCTACCAGCAGACCCACGTTTTTTTTGGAAAGACAAGTCTGTCATTCCTCTCAGGGTCAGTGTGAAGGGAAGCAGACCCAGGGAAAGGCAGGAGGGTCTGACTCCAGCACCAGGGTCCGAGTGCTCTGTTCCCTCTGGAGTGGGAAGGCCAGGAGAGGGAATTGGGATTTTGGTGGTTTTGCTGGCTTCTGTCAGAGCTCTCTGCTGTTACTGCATCAGGAGGAATTGCTTCCCTTTTCTTTGCTGGGTCCCGGTTAAATGTAAACAGCCTGTTCTTATTTTCTGAACAAAAGCAATCTGAGGCACTTCGCAGAAGTTAGGGATCGTGAATAATGAAAGATTTTTATTTTTAATTTCCAGAACAAAATAAGACTATGAAATGGTTAGGCAAAACACTTGAATCCAATTAGGAAACAACTCGGTGAAGAAGAAAACCTTGACACTTATTTTGAGTATTTGATTCCCTACAATATCAATTTAAATGTAAATTGTGCTTTGGAGAAGAATGCTTCCATCAGAGGCTAAAAGCATGTGGTTTATGCTTAGTGTTTTACAACTGGATTATCTCAGACCTGGGTTTATAGTTATTGCCTGTGGGCAGAATTCCACCTTAGCACTTAGAGCACAGGCAGTAATACACTTGTGCATCTATTTTTTCAGCAGATTGGTGATAGAATTGTGTGATTAAATAAGAAATTTTATGATTTCTTTTCCCGTGGTAGATAGCAATCGGTATATTTAGGTTTGATTTTGGCTATAAAGTTTGTAGCCTGCGAATAAGTGGGATAAGAAGTTGCAGGTTGGATTGTTACTGGCAGAATTGAAGTGCTGAGATCTCAAATATTTAGAGATGGAAGGTCTCAGGGGGAGCCTTGAGCTGTGTTTAGTGCCAGGTGATGAGGTGTGTTCATGGCTGTGTTTTATCATCTCAGAGCTGGGCTCTGTTCAGCTTGACCCTTCCAGAAAATTCAGTGTCCAACGTTCCTCATGGCAGCTGCCTGAGATCCCTCTCAGGTGCTTTAGGTACCAGCACAGCCCTAAAACTGCTCCAGCTCCTGCCTGGAGATCAGAGGCACCCCCAGGTAATTTGTGTTGTGGCAAGTGTCAGAATGGCTGCTGGGAGATGCTGGGAATGATCCCAGGAGCACGTGGTGGAGCTGGGGATGGAAGAAATGTCAAATAAAATGACACTGACTGTTATTCCCGGAATCTAACAAGGTTTTTTTAAAACATTTCGAATGTTTGAATGCATTTCAGACAAGCTGTTAGGGCAGGGCTTGGATCTCCTCAAATGCAGGTCTCTCACAAGCCTGGCTGTTTCAGGTTTGGCTTTCAGCAGCTCCATCCAAATATTAAAGGTAACAAACAGTCCTGTATAGCTACACTTTAAATTATCTCTTAAAGAAGTGAAAATTTGAAGGCTTAATGGTTCACATTTCACATTTCTCGTGTGAAATATGAGCAGGCAATGCCATGGCAGGAAAGGCATTGAGGAGCCCCAGCCTGGCATGGACGTGTCCTGTGGGCTCAGGGTTTCTTTTTTGAAAAGGAGATTTAGTTCTTCATATTTTCTTCCTATTTTAATCAGTGCTTTAAGCCTCATTTTCCCTTATTTTCCTTAACAACCCTGTGGCTGTTGGATGTGGAGCTGAACAGGGGCTGCTTCAGAGCTGTGCTACAATCCAGGAATTGCCTTGCACTGCCCTGCAAGTAAGAAGGGGATTTGTCCCTTCTTATTCCCAACATGTGTTTGTTATGCCTTGGATTGATGTGTCAGGGTTTTTTTCCCTTCCTTCAGAAACTTTTCTCTGTCTTGGCATTTGGCAACTTCGTACTTCAGCCTTGTTGTTCTGCTCTGTTCATATTTTTAAAATGTGTGCTCTACAGGCAGAAAATAAATTCCGAGGTGGAGGGCACCCGTGTGGAACAGCCCCGTGTCAGAGGCAGATAAAATATCTCCCACTCACTGACAGCATTAGATTTTTGTCACCCCGTTAATGCTGGCTCCATATCACTCAGGAGGAGAAACACTTTGCTTCTTGATTTATGGGCCCTGACAGGGAAGTGTCCAGGATGATTAATTACAGCCCTAAATGACAGTGCCCTCATTCACACCTCCCTGGCCTGGATGATTGAAATTAATAAATATATCTGTATGGCTGTGGAATTTGCCGTTGCCTGTTCAAATATTGATACACTTGACATGCTGGGAAGGGATTTAGCAGAGGCAAAGCCTTGCAGTCAGTACCTTGCTACATTTAACAGCAGTTTGTAGGGAGGGAAAGAAGCAGAAGATTCTGGAACTGATTGGAAGGTTATGAATAATTTTCAGAGAAAATGTTGTGACATTTCTTTGGCAGTTTAAACCCTTGCTTTCTGCAAGCATTTTGATGATTTTGTCTTTATATTTGTCATTTATTTTTGAAAATATTGGCTTTGAAAGTCTATAAATTATTTTTGGGGACGGTGTCTGACACATTGGGACTCCCACGAAGCTCTGCCTTGCCAGGAGGAGAGCACAGTCACTGGAGCATCCAGAATTATCTGTCCCTTGTCTAGACACCTCCTTTTAGCCCTTGTTTGGGTGGCTCTGATGAGATTCACTTGTTCCGATGAATTTGGGTGGGAGCAGGCTGTCAGTGCAGGAAGAAGGAGCAGAATCACATCTGGTGCCAGAGCTGGGGGACCTGTGGGGACACTCAGGGCTGCTCAGAGCTGGAAGTGCAGCCCCACCTCAGGAGTGATGTTTGGCTCCATTTTTCCAGCTCCCCCAGGTTATTCTTGGAGCAGCTCTTGCCCCATGCTGGGTAAAGATCCAAACTCCTGAAAATTTGCAAATTTGCACGTGGAATGTTCACCAGAAACATTGGGGTCGGTCAGGTGGTACCTCTGCCATCCTGGTGATTGCACCAGGGCTGGGAAGGTTCAAGCAGCCCCTTCCTTTATCCTGGAGGTGGAAAACATGGGGAAGCTGGGTGTGATCCCACCAAAGCATGGCAGCTCTGCAGTGGAGCCTCCCCAGGGACGCAGCAGGTGCTGAATGGATCCCTGAATGACCTGAGCCTGGACAGTGATGTTTGCTTCTTTATCACCACTGAAACCTCTGCTTTAGATCCCTTAATGTTACTTTTTTGGGGCTGCTCCACTGTTGGGATGGATGAAAGTTTGACAAGGAAGTCTCACAGATGTGTGTGCTTGGCAGAAAGATTTTTGAATGTAGAAACTGAGAAAGGAATAGAGATGGAAGCANGCATTTTAAAATTTATTGTCCAGATAGAATAAACAGCATTTTAAAGAGCCCTCTGGAGTCCTGCATCTCCTTGTAGGCTCTTACCCTCCGAGCTCCATCCATGCATCTGCGTGGGAAGCCCAGGAGGGAACACCCAAGGTGTGCCTGGTTTTGACTGCCCTGAACCAAACTCGGAGTTTTCAGGCTCCAACTGTAAATCCGAGCCTTCAGGGGCTAAATGGAAATGTTCTGTGTTCACACTGTCTTTTCTGCATTCACCTGAAATCTGTGCTTGTCCAGGGCCTCCTCCTGTGTCCTCGTGGAAAGGCAACGCTGCCTTTTGGAGTTGGTTTCAACTAGAATATTTTTGTGGAGTTTATGGCCAGCTTTCCTTTTAACTTGAACTCTGTGCCTCAGCCCCCTGTGTGTGAAGTGGAGATAATTTTGCTGCCTTACCTTGTCAGTTTAATTAATGTTGTGGAGCATTCAGATAGCGACAAACAGCTGAGAAAAGCCCAAAGGAAATGAAACATTCTTTCTCCAGAGCAGTGTTTGGACAGTCGGCAGGAGATAAGGCTCAGACACACACTGAAAAATGAGGCAACCCCAAAATATTAAATCCAGGCTCATTTAGGAGGAAGGATTGAACTCGGTGTGCTCAGGGAGCAGACACACGTGGGGAAGGGCTGATGATGTAATTAAAGACTTGTAAATGAAGGGGATGCACAGGCAGGTGGGGCTGAGAATGGAAAGACAAAGTTATGTCATGTCACTAATTTCTGTAATTACTGAGGGCCTTAAATGAGATGCTCTGGCTGGTTTTGCCGTGAGCTTGTCCTAAAATCACTAAAAACATGAACACTTTTATTAAAAAAAAATGAACCACTTAAACTTCAATTAGAAAAATATTTCCCTGTGAAAATCAATTTTCTTATTATTTCTGGGTGGCTTCTGATAGGAAAATGTGTTATGGATTACAGGGCCAGATGTTCTATAGGAAAAAAATATATAGTTTATTCTCAATTGAACCTTTAAAGAGAAAAATAAATGTAGACAGGCACTAAACTTGGGGTTTTTGATTGGGTTTTCTTTTTATTAATAAGAGAATACCCCCTGATGTGCCTGAAAACCCACCTGCTTCGGGATGAATTAATTTGGCTGTGATTTTGTGCCGGTGACATCAGGGAAATGGTGCTCAGTGCTCTGAGGCTGCCAGGAGGATTCCAGCAGCTGGGAGGTGATGGGATGAGTGGCTACCACACCTGTTCATTCCTGCCTTTTACTGGCTGCTGCAGCTTCCAGAGGCAGCTGACAGCTTCATTTCCATGAAGGGGAGGGGGAATTGCAGCATGGTTAGGTACAGGTCATCTGAGGGTAAAACTGAACATCTAAATTCGTGTAAGGAGCCCTCGGTGTGGTAAAATTCACACCCAGAGCAGTCGTTGTCCTTCATCTGTCTGCTGAAGGGCCCTCCAATGCACAGGGCTCCTCCTGGAGAGGAAAAAAATCCTGAGATTAATTGCAAATTCCATTCACATCGTTCCCCAAATGATTTTTAATGTTCTTTGAATGACAAGCAATTATGGCCTTTTTTTCAGGGGCTGCATGGGGAGATAAAATGTCTCTCAAATTCTTTCAGGTATGTTGTTAAGCTGTGTTCATAATTGAGGGCTACAGGAATTAGTGTGAAGTCTAATTGTGAGTAAGGAATGAAATGAAAGATTCTGTAAAGCATCAGAGCTATTGCTGAGTTGTTCAGGTTTAAATAGCGTGTGGCACGTTCCCTCAAGAGCTGTGAAAAAATAATCTGGGATAAACTACAAACTGTGGAGGAATGGAGTGAGTTTGTGTGGAGTGATTTACATTTGTCGTATGGGTGTTGGAAAAGACAAAATCTGAATGAAATTTCTTGCTGAATCTCCTCTTTCTTGTCAGAGCCTTCCTGCTGCTCTTGACTGCCCCAGCTTTAATTCCAAGCAGGGGCTGGGGCAGCATAAAGCAATTTGCCATCCTCATCATCTCCAGGGTTTGGGGCTGGAGGGCCCTGTGGCCATAAAATAACCTTTTTCTAACGGCAGCAAATGCCTCTGGACCCCTGTGCTTCTCACTTCTGGTTTGCATCCAGCCGTGGAAGGTGATAAATGCCAGGAGCCCGGTGTGGGGCCGCTGCCACAGGAGAAGGAACGCTCTGTTCAGAGAGCAGATCTGGGGAAAAATCCCCATAAATCCGGACCTGCTCTAACGCAAAGTGGCAGCCGGCAGGGAGGAGAATTTAAATACTGGATGTATGCATGTGAATGGCCTCATTTGCATGGTGTTCCAAGGTAATAAATCGTTACAGCACTTCCAGCCTCGCTGCCTTTGTGCCAGCAGATCTCAGGGAAGGAGCACGGCAGCCTCTGGATTGACTGAGGGAATAAAATGGACTTTTATTGGAATGATAAGGAAATCATCCAGGAGGGGCTAAGGAAGGCATTAATGGTGGCCCTGTTCTGTGGTGAATGGTTCTGGTGCTCGCTGAATGAATTTTCATGTCTGTGGATGCTGTGACCAGTGAGCTCCACTCCAGTGTGGTTTGTGAGCTGTCTGAGGCACTGGAGATGTTCTCCTTTGGCAGAAATACAGCTGTAAGGAATCTTCTGAGCTGTTATTCCTCATTTATCCTCTCGTGGGACCATCAGAGATGTACAGGGTTCCACTGCCAGTTATGGATTCCTCAGGGACGCTGGGTTGGGTCTGTGGTGTCTGCACGTGGCTCCTGCTCCTCACAGTGACCCTCCTGCCCCATTTTGGGACTCCCTCCCAAAATGCTCCACCTTGGCCTGAACTGAGCATCTGCTCAGCACAGGGACCCATCCCTGTGAGAGGAGAGCCCTGCAGGGAGCTGGCTCCTGCATTTCCTGCTCCTCTGCTTGGATTTCCCTGGTCCTGGCAGTGATGTACCTGGAATGAGCCCCACAGGCTGCACCCAAAGCCCCCCAAAGCCACCTGGCCCAGAGGAGTCCCTGTGCAGGGATTGTCCTCCTGTAATTCCTGGGATACTGGAGAATTTGGTAAGAGCTGAAGGAAGGCTGGGGTGTGAGCCACTGCCCCCATCCCGTGCCTGGGATCTCTGCTGGGATAAGAGCAGAGTGAATTCTGCAGGAATTCTGGCTGCTGCCTGCTTTGAAGGGAGCAGGGGAGGTGTTTGCTGTGACTGGGGCAAGAGAGACTGTGCTCCAAGGGTGCCTGGAGGGCAACTGAAAGAGGGGAAATGGAGGTTATGGGCAAAAGGAATCCTGGAATCCTTCCCTGGGAGGGTGGGCAGCCCTGGCACAGGGTGCCCAGAGCAGCTGTGGCTGCCCCTGGATCCCTGGCAGTGCCCAAGGCCAGGCTGGACACTGGGGCTGGGAGCAGCCTGGGACAGTGGGAGGCGTCCCTGCCATGGCACTGGATGGGCTTTAAGTTCCCTTCCAACCTAAGCTATTTGTGATTCTAAATAGAATTTCTTGCTTTCCCTGTCAGTGCTTTCACATGTTTGACAAACAACTCAGCACCCTAATTCTTATTTTTACAGTTCACTGCTGCTTCATATTGACAGTATCCATCTCTCCCTCCCTTTATAGTGAACCTTTCATTGATTTATTGTGATGGTTCTTTAAATCCCTTGTGGAACAGCAAATAATCTCTTGGCATTTCACACACCTTTTAATTATAAATAAGTTAAAGAATACAAAATCCCTCAGAAGCAAAAAATCCCGCAAACAAAACCTGTAGTTATATCTTTTAGAAGAGGAAAAAGTAATTGAAAAGAAAGGGAAGAGTCTGTAGGATCATAAAGGAGCTTACTCTGAGTTGTTTATTCCCCTCTGTGCCTGGCGTGATGTGTCAGTGAAGCTGAACTTGGCGTTTTATGGATCTGCTCCCTGCACTGTCTGAGACACGTGTCCATAAAACCCTGCTGTTATAGCAGTCTGAGGAACAGCACTGCTCTTCTGGAACTTTTTAATTCCCTGGTTCTTCCTCACAAACCAGCCTCACCTGTGCTTTGTGCCTTGGATGGAGGTGGGAATCTGGATCCAGGCCCTTCCAGGGATGCAGCTGAGCCAAGGATTGTGGAATATGGGATGTCCTGAGCTGGAAGGGACCCGATGGAATCGTGGAAGGAGCAGCTGAGAGAGGTCAATAACAGTAATATCAGCAATAACTGCCCATTATTTAGCTCTGAACTGATATGCAGGGAGCTGGCAAACAAATGCAATTAGAAATTCACTTTGCCCATAATTACAAAGTACAGCTCAATGCTGCTCACGTTGCTCAAATCAGCTTTGCTGCAGGATAGATGAGGCTCTCACCCACTGAGACAACATTTGAGCCCTTTTAATTGTCCTTTCAGAAACAGATTTTCTTGTTGCTATCCACCAGTACTCCCAGTTATCCTATGCAAATTCCTGAATGGGTTGGAATTCTCCTGGTTCAGTGGGATGTCTGCTGTTAGATCAGCACCTGCTCTCTCTTCAGGGAAATCACAGGGAATTTATCTCTGGTGATTTGGTTTTCTCCTGAAAGATCTGCATGTTAGGAGAGAGAAAAGAGCCCTGCCATAACTGCTTAACAGATGCCTCACAAAATAATTCCTAGAACTTCTTTTTTTCCATCAGGAAATTGCTCTCAAGGAAGTTATGGGTGGGACAAACTGCTCTTGCTTCTTCCATGGGCCTGAGCATCTGCCAGGAATTCTGACTGAGGAGGGCAGTGGGAGGGTGTGGGCTGGGCCTGCAGGAGGAATTATAGCAGAAATGATGGAGAATGGAAGGAATGGGGCCCTTTCCAGGTGGGAATGGGCAGGGAAAGTGGTGGGAGAGGGAGTGCAGGATGAGTGGGATGGGGAGGGGTCCATCAGGAATTTCAGAGGTGTCCCTTCCCCAGCCCCTCAGGGCTGGATTAACTCCTGCCCTGCCCAGCTCTGGGAGCAGTTTGATGAGAGATCTGCCCCACGCTGGTGCTGAGGTGCTGGATTTCATATCTTGGCCCAGGCTGACATTTAGCAAAACAATTTAAAAGGATGTAAGTGAGAATGACCCATCCCCTGGAGCTGTGGGATGGGATCAGAGAACAACCAGCCAGAATCTCTGCCAGCTGAGCTTTTCCCCCTCTGCTGAACAGATATTATCCCATAAACAGCCCAGGGTTCAGCTCTCCTGGGTGTTGGTGGTGCTTTCATTAGGCTTTTGGCTGATCTTTAGGCTTTGTTACATCCCTGCCCTTCTGCAGAGGTGAAATGGACAAATAATTGCCACAAAATTGTGCTTAGATATTTGATCTCTGCTGTTTCTGTCTGCACAGGGTCACTCTGTTACTCGTGAGATTCTCCAGCATTTCCTGTAAGTTGGAGTCGAAGTGAAATTTAGAAACTTGTGTTGTTGCCGTGGATGAGTTTCTCTCTCCTAGACAGCAGGTTTTAATCCCAGCCCTGCAGAGACAGGCACAGTTTTGCTGTGTAAATAAATTCATGGTAAATCCCAAAAGTCTACAAAGTCCTGTCTGTCTGGAGAGCCCAAATCCTGGATCACAAATCCCTCTGATCCCCCCTGTGCCTCAGTTTCCCCCAGCACATTTCCCTGCCCCTGTGGCTGTGAGGTGAAGCTCAGCACGGTTTCCAAATGGTTTGAGACTCATTCACTTGAGATAAATGAGCTCCTCTAAAAACAGCCCTGGTAAAATGAAACATGCCTGGGAGGTCCACAAAAATCTTTATAGACACACAAGGTAATTAATTAGAAATAGTCCATTACTGGGGAATTGGTTTAGGATTCAATTTTTAATTTAGTATTAAATTGCTTAGGGACTATTTTCTTCTATGTTTTCGTATATCCTTAGTTTACTCCATAATATTTGCTGCTCTGCCATCCTGCCAATCCCTTGGATTCCCAAAATGGGAACAAATGGGATCCCCCAAAGCCCAAACCTTACCAGCAGAGTTTGTCCATAACTGTTATTGGCAGGGCTGCAGTTCACAGAGCAGTTTTAAATTCAGATGTTTTATTTAATACAAAAATTACATCTAAACCAGCAGCAAAACCACAAGCAGAATAATCCAGCCTTCCTAAGGAATCCTGACTCTCACAAAAGACTGGAACTTTGGGAGGAGGCAGACCCAGCTCTGTATGTGCAGACAAATTCTTCACTTCTGCTATTGGGAGCCAGTGCTGATTATTTGGGGTTGTTGCTATTTCTGTCCTGTTGTTCCATGATTAGTTAACTGACAGAAAATTGCCTGCTCTGTCTTCATCTTTTCATAATTGTAAATGCTTGGATGAAGCTGATTCCAACCCTTTTTATCAAGGCTTTTCCTTCAGTTCTTGAGAAAGACTAAACCCCAGACTCTGCTTTGGACCAGTGACTTAATCCTAAACTGCACTTCTAGATGGGGATAGAAGTAACAGGAACAGTCCACCCAAGAGGCTAACCCAAAATTCAGCATTATTTCTGTACCCTGGGCTTATATTTTGTACATAATGTAATTTAGAATGTAGCTCATTTAAACTGTAGAACACACATGAGAGTTTCTCAACACTTGATTGGGTTTTGAGATCAGCTGAAAGAGTAAAATGGAAAAAAATGTTACATTTTGGGTGACGTGAACTGTGCTGCCGAAGGATACAGAACTTCAGCATTAATAATACATAACAGGGAGCTCTAGGAATAAATCCCTTTTTTGCTGTTCAGTTCAGTGGCTCCTCAGCCTGAGCAGATTAGCTGTGTAAAGGTGCTCTGCAGTGGGGTGGAAATGCTGACCAGTGGAGTGCAGTCCCTTCACTGGGAGCGCTGGGCAGGGCTGGGCTCCAGGGAGGGGAGAGCTGGAAGCCCAGGACACGTTATCCTGCTGCCACAGCTCCCGAAATGAGTACAGATTGCAGAGGAGCCCATTAGTGTAATAGAGGCAGTCCGTGGATCCTGGCAGATTGGGCAATAATAGCACAAAGCACCTCGTTCCTTGTTCTGCTTCACGCTCATCTGAGCACTGGAGATGGGCTGGATTTACACTCACTGCTGCAACAGTGAGACCAGCTGCTAAAACCTTCTCTTTGTGCTTTATGAAAGGAGCTGCAGCACGTTCTGGGAGGGGTTTGTGAGAAGGGATCTCTTAATGAATCCTTCCTGAAGCGATAATCAATCATTGCTGAGGGGTCTGTGGATGGAGCCTGGTGGGGATGGAGCTGCAATCTCTGCCAGGCACAAATAAATCACCAGCAGAGCTCTCCATGAGCCTGGGCTGGGCCTGGCAGGGTCCCCTCAGCTCCTCTGCTGGCATCCTGTGGGCACCACGCAGGGCTCACAGGGAATGAGGCTCCAGGGGGTGATGGAAGGATGATCATGTTCCTTGTGGAAGTTCTGAGGTGCTCACAGAGGGCTCACAGGGAATGAGGTGATGCTGGAAGGATGGATTATGTTCCTTGTGGAAGTTCTGAGGTGCTCACAGAGGGCTCCCAGTGAATCAGGCTCCAGGGGATGATGGAAGGATGGATTATGTTCCTTGTGGAAGTTCTGAGGTGCTCTCAGAGAATGAGGCTCCAGGGGGTGATGGAAGGATGGATTATGTTCCTTGTGGAAGTTCTGAGGTGCTCTCAGAGAATGAGGCTCCAGGGGGTGATGGAAAGATGGATTATGTTCCTCATGGAAGTTCTGAGGTGCTTAAAGGGAATGAGGCTCCAGGGGGTGATGGAAGATGGATTATGTTCCTTATGGAAGTTGTGAGGTGCCCACAGGGGTCACAGCAAGGGTTGTCCTGCACCGTGCTTTGCTGTGGCAGTGCCACCTGTGGGAGCTGAGAGAGAAGAGGAAGAAATGTCCTTCTCCAACCTCTCTGCCCCCTACCACTTCCAGCTCAGTGACTTCTAAATCTGGATTCAGGAATTGTGGTGCTTTGGACAGCAAAGAAATCCCCTCTCACAAACCTCCCCTCTGCAGTGAGGCTGGACCTGCCCACCAACCACTGAAGCTCACCCCTTCAAACAGGATGATGGAAAAGGTTTGGCAAACCCTTGTTCCAGTGGGATGTTCCACCATCCAGATGAGGCTGGCAGGGTAAATTGCCCTTAAATAAACTCTGATCTGGGGGCTGGCAGCTCCTGTGGAGCTGGGGCAGAACCTGATCTCCAACATCTGGGATTCCCAGGGGCTGGTTC
>VXAX01006572.1:626-10669 GCA_013399835.1 Leptocoma aspasia
CACACACCCATGACACAGCAGGGTGTCACACACACACATGACACAGCAGGGTGTCACACACACATGACACAGCAGGGTGTCACACACACCCATGACAGAGCAGGGTGTCACACACACACGCGACACAGCAGTGTGTCACACACACACCCATGACACAGCAGGGTGTCACACACACACCCATGACACAGCAGGGTGTCACACACCCATGACAAAGAAGGAGCCTATCCATGCCCCCATCCCGCAGCCCAGGGTGCCACCCAGCCCTGTCACCGCGCTGCCATTGGCACGCTGGGCACAGGGCAGGAAGGGCCGGAGCTGCCGGGAATGCTGCCAGCAGTGCCACCTGCGTCCTGCACGGCACCTGCCCCTCTGTTCCTGCTGAGGGTCACCGCTGTGCCACAGAGTAAACCCCGAGTAAAGGACACGGAGCCCACGGGACAGTGCCACATCCCGAGAGCCAGGGCCGGGCTGAGGGCATCGGCCAGACCCCACAGTCCGGCAGCGCCGCTTCCAGACTGGATACACACCAGCACACACAACAATGGGACGCAGCTACTACTGCCTTACTACCAGGAGTAGTGTTGAAAGATGTGGCGACTGCCACAAAGCTCTCATAGCAATCATGCACCCAAAACACACCCAAATGGTCCCATTTTTCCATCCGCTGGCTGCCCGGCATTTCCCTTGGAGGATGGAATAAACACTCCAACCTCTCTCCAGGCTTTTCCTAATAGAGTTTGCTAGGAAAAGCAATTCCACAACAGCCTTAAAAAAAAATTAAAAATTAATTCAGAATTTGGGCATTCAACCCTCTGCTTTGCCAGGAAGTTCTCCCTGCAAACAGCTCTGAGATGAAAATTTAGCAGGTGAGCATTACCAGCCCAGGAATTTGTGCCCAAATTCCCAGGCTGGAAACCTGAGAAGGACACAGAATCCTGGGCACAGGACACCTCCCAGATGACCAGAAATCAGTGGAGGCCCCTCCACATCTCGTTGCCACCGACGGAGGGGCGGCAGCAGCCGCGGCAGGAAATTTGGCGACGACTTTTCCCGACAAATAACGGCAAATTCAATTCTTGCAGGGAGCGGGATGAAGCGCTGCCGTCCCTCCTGGCTACTCCACCGAGTAGCCACTGGCAGATGGCACATCCTATGAGATGGAGATCCATTTTCTATGCTACATCATATGAAACATTCCCAGGTTATTCCAGCTTTTCTCCCTGATGTCCACCACGCTGGGATCTGGGAAAATGTTGGGAAAAGACCTTTAAAGCATAAAAGTGCAGAGCTGTTGTTGGCTGATCGGAGCTGATTTAAATCCCATCAGGATATCAGCCCCTGAAACCCACGGGTCACCGGGGCCCTCCCTTTTTCCTGGGATTTGCAGAGCCCCAAATTTCCAGCTACAAGAAGTTTACCATGAGGAGTAAACGTTTGAGCTGTAAAGCTTCCAAAATGACTTTGTTTATCAGAGCAGATGAAGGGGAAAAAAAGCTAAAGGAATCATTTGAAGCTCAAAGCAAAACTGTTTATAGGACAGCTTTTAGTGCTCCAAGATTCCAGAGAGATTTCAGCAATTAGCAGCATAAACTTCCATAACTTAATTCCATTCTATATGTTCATTGTTTAGCTGTTCCTGTGCTATTTCAGTTATTCCCCATTACAATACTGCAAGACATTTGCTGATCCTATAAAAAAAACATCAAGCAGCTTCTTCACAACATTCCTGGGATCCCAAAGCAGGAGCTTAAATCCTTTGACTTCCTGCATAAGGAAAATATACAAATAACGCCCAAATTCTCTTTAAATAATGGGGGGTGGGGGGAGATAAAAAAATTAAATCACTTTATTTCTGCAGCAGCAAAAAAAAAAGTGGTGAAAGATGAAAATTTGGTGTTCCCAGGATAATTTGTGCCTATCCCATGTTCCTCGGGAATTCAGGCTGCAGAAGCCACTTTTGCCTCTGACAAAAATCCGTATGAATTTGGGAGCGGCACAAGTACAAATCCAATGGGAAGAAGCCAAATTGTACCTCACATGTTTTTTTTTTCTGCCTTGTACTGCCACTGAACTCGGAGCCAGGCCTAAGTTCCCGGGTTTAACAGCTCCACTTTGTTCCCAGATCCCTCAGATGCAGGGAATAATGTGAACCATCATTCCTGTTCCTGCTAAACTTGGCAAGGGCAGGCAGAGTGTCCCCACGCCGAGTGACATTTGGCTGCACGCGGGCCCGGAGCGGTTCGGTCGCTCCGACAGGGAATTCTGAATTATTCAATATACTCCAGAGCTACCCTGACAAGGTAGCACGGAACGAGGATGCCAAAAAGCACCTAAAAATCTGCATTATGCAAGGGAATGGCTGAGCTGGGTTTATCTGTTTCGTTACCAGCCCAGGCCCACAGCTCCCAGGCTGAAACATCCGAGGCAGCGACGGCGGCTGCGGCTCCGCAGCGTCCTTTGCAGGCCACGCTCCGTTTGCTCCTGCTAGTAACATCCAGGATCTCTGCTCTGCAACTCAGGATCCTGCTCCTCCTCCAAGTGTGCTCGGGGCTGGCTCGGGCCACTTCCAAATCCCAGAGCGTGGCTCTTTGGCTGCCCCCACGGAAGTGGCTGGGATAGGGCTGGGAGGGGAGGAGGATCCCGAGTAAACATAGCTGCAAGGATGGGAGGTAGCAGCACTCCTTCTTCATCACAGTTACAAAACGTTAGCCATGGAAAACAGAGAAGGGGCTGAGTTTTCAGCAGGGAAAAGCCAGGAGGAATAGGACCCAGGCAGGCTCTGGAGGCCTGGAACGCTGCCTGGCAAAGGTGGCAAGGCAAGGCAGGGTGACACAGGCCAAGCCAACACCCCAACATCATTGTCCCTCTTTTCTGGCACATCCCGGGAAAAACGGGAGCTCCCTTTCGGACCTGCTGCACCATTTCCTTTTTAAAAGCGGGTTTTTAGTCCAAAATCTCCCTTTCAGGGTTTTTTTTTCTCTCTTTTTTATTCTTTTGAATGGCATTTCTGCATGATAAGCCCCAAACACATCCCTTGCTTCCCAAATCCTCCCAGGCACACACGCCGTTCCTACTGAGAGCAGCGGGATCCGTGCAGGCATCCCAGGTGTGCCTCACCTGAGCAGCTCCAAAACAGCTTCCCAAGAAAGCCTCCATTTCATTCCGGTTTTTTTGATGCTCAAACAATAATAACAAAATCCTGCAGCTTTCCCACCAGGCCACACTCCAAAACCAGACTGTACTTAAAAACACCCCACAATATTCGTTACAATTTCCTCACCGAACATCCCGACTAAAAAAGCAAGGAATTTAAACTGTGCTGGATTTGTGATTCCCTCGTTAGAGATGTATTAATTTGTTGCTCTAATGCAGGCCAAGCCCTAATCAAACTAATGGCAAAATGAAAAGCGAGGATTTAAATCCTTTAAAGGGACTTTGCTTGATTTGGTCAGGCAAAGATTGGGAGATTTTTCCCTTTTTTCTGGGCCATGGGAATGGCCAATGATAAAAATTCCGCTTTTCTCTGATTCTGCTCCCACCCACACGCTATTCAAACAGCTACAGAGTGGGCAATCCAGAACAGATGCTCCCAAACGGAGGTAAAATTCCAGCCTTTAAATAGAAGGAGCAGAAATTGAACGGAATCAGGAAGATGTGGGCTTTGATTAACAGATAAAAAACCGAAATATGTCAAATGTGACAGACCCAGGGAATTCTTGGGGGAAAAGCTGCTTCAAAATCCAATCCCCAACAATCATCTCTTCATTTTATAGTGCCTCACACTTAAATGAGGATAAATTTCAGATAAATTTACTATGGAAGCGATTGCAAACTCCTCCCAAAATTTTAGTAGATGTGAGAAAATGAATTTTTTTTTGGCAACTGTCCTAAAAAAAGGGCAAACAAAGCAGGAAAAATAAAAAGCAACCCCCCACTTCAGCCCAATGAATGTGCATTGTTCAATTGAAGTAACAGCTATTAAATCACTTTCCAAATACGATCTAAATTGGAGGGAACTCCAGGGGAGTTTGCTTCCCAATCCCTCCAGTCTCCCCCAGTTCTCCCAGTGCAGGTCAGAGGCTCCAGCCTTGGTTCAGTGCCCTGTGCCGAGCACCTGCAAACATCAAACAGAAACTCCTGGTCCTTTCCTGGGCTGACAAAAGCCTTTCATGTGAAAAATGCTCCCTGGGAATGTCACGGCTGGAGCTCAGGTTACATTCCTTTCTCCCTCGCAGCCCTCCCCGCTTCGGAACATGGGGAGAAGCCATGTTTGTGGAATTCGAGATTCAAAGGGAACGGGGCTTTACTTTCTTTTCCCTCGCACGTTGCAAATCACAACACGGCATCATGGATTAGCTGAGGAAAAAGCCACGGGGATGACTTTAAGCAGGAATTATTCCCACACTTCCTAAAGTCCACTTAGTTTCACTTCCCTGCTTGGGATTACTTGGAGGCGCCTGGTTTTTATTTTTAATCTCTGTTTTCTCCCCTCTGTAAGAGAAGTTTGGGGTTAACGCAGAGAATCTCAACAAATCTGGTTTGTAAGAGGAATATTTAAAGGTCAGCTCAAACTTCAGAGGGACAACTTCCAGGAGGAAAAGCAGGATCCAGCCCGCTCACTGCAATTCTGCATCATTAGAATAACAGACTAGGTCCGCTATTATTCATGGAGCTGCCTTCAATCCTGCCACAGAAAGCATCCCTCGGAGCAGCATCCAGGTATTCTCAATCCAGCCCCAATTTCCCAAACCCTCCCATCCCTGCCTGGGCAAACAATAGCCACCAACTCCATCCTCAGGCCGCACACCCGCCCTGTGCCCGGGAGCAGCCGGGGAAATTAGCCCCCAACTTTTTTGGGAAGCAAAAGCCAGGCACTGGCTGCGAAATTCCCCAAGGAATAGGTATTGCAAGTGGAAATTTCCCGTGCTTTTCCCTTCCTGAGACCCCCTTTGCTGCCATTGTGCAGGCAGGCGCCAAGGCACGGCGCCCGCCGCTCCACCAAGCTTTTCCTTCATCCTCCACCAGCAGCCACCGGGCGGTCAGGGAATTCTCTTGGAATTCTGTCCGTGGCAGAGTTCAGGTGTTGTTTTAAGTGGTCTTTATCTCCTCATTCCTAACTTCCTGCAGCTCATTAAACCATCCTCCTCTCCTGGCTCCGGGAGGATGCGTCAAAATTCCTCCGATTCTTTCAGCTCGCAGGACAATAAAACACAATTTAATCACTCCCTGCTCCGATTTGTCCTCCTGATCCAAACGACTCCGGAGATGAGCTTTAGGAGGAATTATTAAATATAACTCTGGAGTCATTTGCTGTCAGCCCAAGTGGTGGTTGCTGCATGGACTGGGCTCTGAGCATGACAAATTGATTTGTCTGGCACAACCACTCCGCGCTCCTCTCCAGTGAAAACAAATAGAGTGGAGATTCTAGATCCGGCCTCATCACTTCAAAAATTATGTCAGAAAAGGACAAAAACTGGGATTCAAACCTATAGTTCACGTTTGGAAAGTTACCCCAGCCCAGCAGCAAAATTCTCCACGTTGCTATCTCACAATATAAACAAGTTTGTGAGGATAAAACAAACCCGGGTTGTTATTTTGAAAGTCTAAATAGAATAAAGGCACAAAATGAGTGTTTAGGTGGAGACTGATCTGAAAAAAAAACCAGACCAAACTTCCAAGCAGAAATCCTGTTCTGGAAATAAAAAGCTAAATGATGTCCCAATGCATTTAATAAAACCCTGAATAAAGAGAAGAGGTGTCTTGAACTGAGCAAAACCTGCCAATATCAGCTAGGAAGGTCCCTGCAAGGAGGGGTTTCTTTCTCTGTGGATTTCCAGGGAAGCCTTGCCCAAATTCCCCACCCAGAGCAGGAGCCGGGCACAATGTGCCCGTGTGCTGGCATGTGGAATTGTCTGGGAGCTGAAAACACTGCAACTCCCCACCTGGACATCCAGGCACGGAAAAGCAACTGCATCCCAGAGCAGGGAAATGTGCAGGAGGGATCTTTGGGAGCTCTCGTTTGTCAGGCACATAAAAGCTTCTCTATAAACTTGAGTTGCCAGACAATTATTGTCCACACATGTTCTACCGCAGAGAGCTCCGAGACCGCTTTTGTCATCCCACTCCTGTTTGGAGGGAATGCGGGAGATGCCCACCAGCCCTACCACAGCCAAAGGAACAAATCACCCACCTAAATTTTAGGGAAGTCTTCCAAAACACTCTCAGGTTTAAAAACAAAATGCCCTAGCTTTAAGCAGCAAGAGAAACTCAGCTGAATATTTTAATTCCCAAAAAATATTCCATCAGCAAACAGCCCTCTCTAATCCTGAAGACTTTTTTTCCTGGTGTTTATCCTCGGATACTTGTTTTATTTATTTGACTGCAACAGCCTTCGATTCTGCTTCAATTCTAATGCACAAAATTAATTTGCACACGAGAGGTTTTGACTATCGTCCCCGACAGACAAAGAGAGGCTTTGGGATCGGAAATAAAAAATTCTCCAGGGCTCAAATTACTAAAGGAAAAAGATAAATCTACTGTAAAACTAGAACAATTTTAAGCAATGATTAAACAGAGGAGAAGTCCAGAGGTTTTTAAAAAATCAGAAATGTGTGGCAATGCTCTAAAAACCTCCCAGGCTTGTGGAAATAACAATAACAATAATAATAATAAAAATCAGAAGAAGAATAACCGGTGCTTAGGAATAATTCCGCTGCAATCCGAACGAATCTGCTCCCCACAAGAGATTAAAGCACCACAACAAAGGTAATGCCTATGGATAAATAAATCCCAACGTTTTCACTACGGACGGAACAAAAAACGGTACATACTTGAGCCAGTAAAATGTCCACTTGCCAAGGAAGTTGGTCCATTTTTCCCGCTGCTCACAGGAGGTGAAAACATCTAAAAAAAAAAAACAAAACAAAGAGGCATTACTAGTGCAAAAGAAGCAATTCCCGAGTCCACTGGCAGTCCAAAGTTCCTTGCACACACATTCCTTAGGAGTTTCTCTCCCCCGAACCATCAGCCCCCACAGCCCTGCAGAGGCGTCCAGATTCCTCGCAGCCCCCAGCGCCCCTCGGCACCAGCATCCCGCTTTTATGAGGCTCATTAGCTTCCCAAACAATCTGCCCTTGCCGCAGCCTTTGAGGCACGCCGGTGCCCAGCAGCGTTCTCCAGGCTGGGGAGCGGGGCTCGCCGCCCTCTCCCCGCCGACAAAGGCGCAAAAAGTTGGGATGGGTCGCGACCTTGGTCATCAACGTAGCAACGTCCATTTCCATCCCGCTCCAGGATTTGCCTGGCATGTGGGAACCCAAATAATAATAATGCAAAGTGCCACCTGCCCTAAATTCTCATTCCGTCTCTCCCACCGAGCAATTGGAAGCCAGGCTCGCTCCTCGCCCCCTCTCCCTCCCTCTCGCACTCCTCTCTCTCTTCCCAGCATTTATTTCGACCCTAATTGGTTTCTCCCTTCTCCGACGTGTCTAGTGGATAATACGCACCTTCCCTGAGTCAGAGCCTGCAAAAAGCCAAGGAACAAATGGGAAAAGTGCACCAACAAGCAGAGAGGGGGCTGCGAAGCTGCCGCAGGCTACGATTCCTGGCCAAACTTCCCCAAGCCATCCCTCAGAAGCCGAGGCTGGAGCAGCAGCACCAGCCTGGAGCACACAGGGGAAAGGGGGGGGGCTTGCTGGGCTTTAGGAGCAGACCTGCCTCTCCCAGCAAAAGCTCTTCCCCAAAATAAAGAACTAAGTGGATAGAGAGATATTCCTGACATATTGGGGGGAAGGGAGGGGATGGGGAGAGGAAGGAAGGGGCTGGAGGGGGAGGGGGAGCCTGACAAAACTAGACAAGTGCACGCGTCCGGCGCAACGTTCGGCCTCCAAAGCAGCCCAGGGGGACAAAAATCCCTCTTTCCTGCAAAAATCACTCCCAAATCCCAGCTAGGGCGGGTAGGAGAAGGTTGGAGCAGTTTTAATGCCAGCAGAAGCCATAGGAGATTTCAGGGCAAACTTTAAACTGAGACAGTCGTGGATTTCTTTGCACTTTCCATGTGCCAAAATCGAAACAAGGGAAGAACCGAAAGGAGAATATCAGCGACTCATTAGCAATTAATTAGTTCATGTGCCAACAACGCTTGGAAATCTAAAGCACAATAAAAGTGCAATATCAGTATGATGGAATGATGAGAAATGGTCAGTTTTCGGGGCGTTGCTTTTGGCAGGAATTATTTGAGCCGTCCGAGACATGAAACCAAGCTGCGAACGCGCCTGCATCTCCCATCACACACAATCAGAAAGACTAAAAATACTCAGTTTGGATTTTTTTTTCCAAGCGAAAAAAATATTTACCATGCTTCTAGCTGCTGATTAAAAATTGCCCAATGTACTTAGAGCACAGTTTGGGGTTGGTTTTGTTGCTTTAGGGGTTTTTTTGGCTGGTTTGGTTTTGGTTTTTTTTTTTTTGTTAACAGAGCAGCTAGAAGATTTTTTTTTACAGCTGTTGCTAATTTCCACCGTTGTTTCTTACCGCACTGAAATCCAGTAAATCACTCAGTTCTTTGTCCGTCCCTAAGGCAGCCATTCGCTGTTGGTGATGCATTTTAGCAAAATCACACAAACCTAGAAACATGGAAATAACCGCAATCAGAAATCCCGAGCCTTGCAGGAAACACAGTCGGATTTTGCTTTTTCAAGGGGGGTCGGGGAGTGGGTGGTTGAGAAGAAGAAGGGAGGGGAAAAAAAGATGGAGGGGCAGCAAAAAAACAAAACAAAAAACAACAACAACAACAACAAGAGGAAAAAAAAAGCGATATTGTATTTCCAAAGAGGCGAGCCAAACCCGGGAACATCCACTCTTAAACCCAAATCCGGAGGAGAAAAAAAAAGGCAAAGCCTCTCTCCCTGAGCATCATTTATGCAACAGGAGGTTCAGCGAGGAATGAATGAGGATCCCGGAGAAGAAACTACAGCCATCCGCTCCCAACTTTTTCCCTTCTCCTTCTTCCACGCAAAGTAGCGTTTGGAGGCAGAAACGGCAAAGAGCGAGGAGGAAAAAAAGCCGCGGCGAGATGCGAAGTGCAGGTTCCGGGGCCGGGGGGGCAGCGGGGGACAATTAGCCCCGATTCCTAATTTGCGGAGAGAAGGGGGGGGGTAAGGCCGACAACAACCGGGGAGCGGCTCGGGCCTGTGCGGAGGCAGCCCCGGGGGGAGGGGAGCCGAGCGAGGCAAGGGAAGAGGGAAGGGGCGCGGAGCCCAGCCCAGCGCAGCGGCCCCGGCCCCGGCCCCGGCCAGCCCCGGCGCCGCCTCCGTACCCGCCGCCGCCGCTCATGGAGCTCCGCGCTCGGCTCCCGCCCGCTCCCGCCGCACTTTTCCGAGCATTCCGCCGTGGATTCGCCCAGCTCGCGCGCACACATGGCCAAGCGCGTTTATACGGGGCCGCGGACGCACGTGACGCGGGCACTCGGCCGAAAGGAACGAGATTTTTTTCCCCCTTGGATTACCCGTTCCCTTCGTCTTTTTTATTTTTTCGAGTTTTTATCTATAATCCCGCTTTGTTTTGGTCGCTTTACTCCCGCCCCCCGGCTCAATCCCAACGCCCAGCTTTCCCATTTTCCCGGAGCATCGCTGCAAACTTTGCAAAGCAGCCCCTTGGATTTACGCGCAAGTTTTTGGGGATGCTGCCAGCCCCCCCTCCCCTCGCCCTCCCTTCTTCCCTCATCCCCTCTGCCACTTTTATTCCATATTTTCCTCTCGCAGGCCGGACACCACTAAAAAGAACTCCTCGGAGTTCATTTTCCGGGAGGAAATAAAGCAGCGAGTCCCCGAGTCTGCACCTTGGTGTATCTCCCACACGTGTAGTTACATCGTATCTATGCAATGTATATACAATGTATAGATTTACACAGCCCGGAACTTGCACTTTCTTTTCTTTTCTTTCCTTTTTTTTTTTTTTAAAATAACACATCGGGATCGACAGTTTCAATCAAAAAATAAAAATAAAAGCAAAAGCAAAAAAAAAAAAAAAAACCAAAAAAAATTAAA
>VXAX01006572.1:12615-34086 GCA_013399835.1 Leptocoma aspasia
CCTGCACACCCGGGAGGGGTTCCAGCACAGCCGGGAGAGGCTCCTACACAGCCAGGAGGGGTTCCAGCACACCCGAGAGAGGCTCCTGCACACCCGGGAGAGGCCCCTGCACACCCGGGAGAGGCTCCCGCACCCTCAGCACACCCATGAGGGGTCTCAGCACCCTCAGCACACCCATGAGGAGTCTCAGCACCCTCAGCACACTCATGAGGGGTCTCAGCACACTCAACAAGACCTAAGACAGCTTTTCAGCACCCTCAGCACACCCATGAGGGGTCTCAGCACCCTCAGCACACCCATGAGGGGTCTCAGCACACTCAGCAAGACCTAAGACAGCTTTCAGCCCCCTCAGGACATCCGTGAGGGGTTTCACCACACCCGTGAGGGGTTTCAGTCCCCTCAGCACACCCGCAAGGGGTCTCAGCACACCCACGAGGGGTTGCAGCACCCTCAGCAAGACCTAGGATGGCTTCCACCTCCCTCAGCAGACCCCTGAAGGGCTTCAGAGCCCTCAGCAAACACCATGAGGGCTTTCAGACCCCTCAGACAACCCTCGAAGGGTTTCAGACCCCTTAGACGACCCTCGAAGGGTTTCACAGCCCTCAGCAAACCCCGTGAGAGGTTTCAGACCCCTCATCAGAACCCTCAAGGGTTTTCAAGCCCCTCATCCCGCCCAGCCCTCGGCAAACCCTGCGAGGGATTTGGCAGTGCCCTCAAGCCATGATCAGAAGCCATGACTCGTTACAGCCGCCTCAGCACTTACCTGAAGGGTTTCAGCTCCCGCAGACTCTCCACTCACGACCCTCCGCCATGATCAAATGCCGTCAGGGGGTCTCTCCTCCCATAGATCGTCCAAGGGTTCCTCGCGCTCTCGGCCCTCAGCCGATCCCGTGGGGGGCCTGAGGGCGCTCCCGCCTCGTCCCCATGAGGGGATCCCGCCAATCCGTCCTGAGGGGGCTCCCGCCTCGTCCCCATGAGGGGATCCCGATACTCCGTCCTGAGGGGACTCCTCGCGTCACTCCGTCCTGAGGGGGCTCCCGCCTCGTCCCCATGAGGGGCTCCGGCCATTCGGTCCTGAGGGAGGTACCGCCACTCCGCCATGAGGGGGCTCGTGCCACTCCGCCATGAGGGGGTTCGTGCCACTCATGAGGGGACTCCTCGCGCCACTCCATCCTGAGGGGGCTCGCGCCACTCCGTCCTGAGGGAGCTCGTGCCACTCTGCCATGAGGGGGCTCGTGCCACTCCGCCATGAGGGGGTTCGTGCCACTCATGAGGGGACTCCTCGCGCCACTCCATCCTGAGGGGGCTCGCGCCACTCCGTCCTGAGGGAGCTCGTGCCACTCTGCCATGAGGGGGCTCGTGCCACTCCGCCATGAGGGGGTTCGTGCCACTCATGAGGGGACTCCTCGCGCCACTCCATCCTGAGGGGGCTCGCGCCACTCCGTCCTGAGGGAGCTCGTGCCACTCTGCCATGAGGGGGCTCGTGCCACTCCGCCATGAGGGGGTTCGTGCCACTCATGAGGGGACTCCTCGCGCCACTCCATCCTGAGGGGGCTCGCGCCACTCCGTCCTGAGGGAGCTCGTGCCACTCTGCCATGAGGGGGCTCGTGCCACTCCGCCATGAGGGGGTTCGTGCCACTCATGAGGGGACTCCTCGCGCCACTCCATCCTGAGGGGGCTCGCGCCACTCCGTCCTGAGGGAGCTCGTGCCACTCTGCCATGAGGGGGCTCGTGCCACTCCGCCATGAGGGGGTTCGTGCCACTCATGAGGGGACTCCTCGCGCCACTCCATCCTGAGGGGGCTCGCGCCACTCCGTCCTGAGGGAGCTCGTGCCACTCTGCCATGAGGGGGCTCGTGCCACTCCGCCATGAGGGGGTTCGTGCCACTCATGAGGGGACTCCTCGCGCCACTCCATCCTGAGGGGGCTCGCGCCACTCCGTCCTGAGGGAGCTCGTGCCACTCTGCCATGAGGGGGCTCGTGCCACTCCGCCATGAGGGGGTTCGTGCCACTCATGAGGGGACTCCTCGCGCCACTCCATCCTGAGGGGGCTCGCGCCACTCCGTCCTGAGGGAGCTCGTGCCACTCTGCCATGAGGGGGCTCGTGCCACTCCGCCATGAGGGGGTTCGTGCCACTCATGAGGGGACTCCTCGCGCCACTCCATCCTGAGGGGGCTCGCGCCACTCCGTCCTGAGGGAGCTCGTGCCACTCTGCCATGAGGGGGCTCGTGCCACTCCGCCATGAGGGGGTTCGTGCCACTCATGAGGGGACTCCTCGCGCCACTCCATCCTGAGGGGGCTCGCGCCACTCCGTCCTGAGGGAGCTCGTGCCACTCTGCCATGAGGGGGCTCGTGCCACTCCGCCATGAGGGGGTTCGTGCCACTCATGAGGGGACTCCTCGCGCCACTCCATCCTGAGGGGGCTCGCGCCACTCCGTCCTGAGGGGGCTCCCGCCTCGTCCCCATGAGGGGCTCCGGCCATTCGGTCCTGAGGGAGGTACCGCCACTCCGCCATGAGGGGGCTCGTGCCATTCCGTCCTGAGGGGACTCCTCCCGCCACTCCGCCCTGAGGGAGCTCCCGCCACTCCGCCATGAGGGCTGGCGCCTCGGGCCCGCCTCGGTGGGGCTCTGCCCAGCCCCGGCCCCTCGGAGGCCCCGCCAAGTTTCGCGCCTTCGCCTCCGCGCCGGTGCTGAGGCGACGCGAGGGGCTCCAGCCCCCTCTGCGCCCTCAGCACCAGCACGCCCTGCGAGGGCTTTCAGCGCCTCAGCCGGGATCGGAGCCTCCAAGACTTCCAGGCCGGTCAGCCCTCAGCATCCCGCGAAAAGAGGTAAGTTTGAATTATTCTTTTTCAGTGTTTTTCGGGTGCTGAGCCCGCAGTGGGGCTGGTGCACAAGCAGGTGGTGGAACTGAAAATAAAGAAGGAAATGNCACTCCGTCCTGAGGGAGCTCCCGCCACTCCGCCGTGAGGGGCTCCGGCCATTCAGTCCTGAGGGAGCTCGTGCCACTCCGTCCTGAGGGGGCTCCCGCCTCGTCCCCATGAGGGGCTCCGGCCATTCGGTCCTGAGGGAGGTACCGCCACTCCGCCATGAGGGGGCTCGTGCCATTCCGTCCTGAGGGGACTCCTCCCGCCACTCCGCCCTGAGGGAGCTCCCGCCACTCCGCCATGAGGGCTGGCGCCTCGGGCCCGCCTCGGTGGGGCTCTGCCCAGCCCCGGCCCCTCGGAGGCCCCGCCAAGTTTCGCGCCTTCGCCTCCGCGCCGGTGCTGAGGCGACGCGAGGGGCTCCAGCCCCCTCTGCGCCCTCAGCACCAGCACGCCCTGCGAGGGCTTTCAGCGCCTCAGCCGGGATCGGAGCCTCCAAGACTTCCAGGCCGGTCAGCCCTCAGCATCCCGCGAAAAGAGGTAAGTTTGAATTATTCTTTTTCAGTGTTTTTCGGGTGCTGAGCCCGCAGTGGGGCTGGTGCACAAGCAGGTGGTGGAACTGAAAATAAAGAAGGAAATGGGGAAAGGCAGAGGGAATGATATAAAATCGTGGAATGGGTTGGGTTGGAAGGGTCTGTCACTGGACCAGAATGCTCCAAGGCCCTTCCAGCCTAGCTTTGAACACTTCCAGGGATGCTGCCTTCAAATTAATGATGCATTTGGTTAATAACGGGCTGTGAGGTTTTATTTGGAAATTAAGTAGGAAAAGGGCTAACCCAACTGCCACCCTGGCCCCGGTATTATTCGTTTTCCAGTTTTAATCCTCTGGATTTTATACTGTCCCCATATGTCCTGTTTTCAGCACGCCACAGGAATTCCATGTGCACAATTGGCTGAGCACGGGGGCTTTTGGCCACCTCAGATTTCACAGGAAGCAGACTCGGGAAATTTTATCAGACTGCCCTTCCCTGGAAGTGTGCAAGGCCAGCTAGGATAGGGCTTGGACAAGTGATCAAGGGGGATGCAACTGGACAATCCTTAAAATCCCAAACCATTCCCTGATCCTATGGTGATTGTGAAAATAAGTTGATTAACGTTATGGAGCTGCAGTAGTTGATGCCATGAGTGAATCCATGTGATCCAGAGCTGCCACGCTGGGTTTTGTGATAAAACAGAAGTGGACTCACTAAATTGCACTTACTAAATTTTACAGGATAAACCCTGAAATCACCAAAGTGTGAAAACAAACAAGTGGGGAAAAAGGAGCAAGAAAAACTTTGTCATTTTCATGCACTTTCTCCCTTTGTGCTTCCTTGTTATGGTGTCAACATGAGGCTAGTTTGGGTTAGAGGGGAACGTAAACTTGCTAATTTCAGTACAGCTTTGCAAAGAATGTGTTTCTTTCATTGCCTCAGAAATACTGCAGATTTCCATGGAAAGGTATATGGGAAAATATTCTTCTGTACTTGTCTGAATTCCGATTAAAATTTGGTTTGTTTTCTAATTCCCTAATGAAATAGGATGTTTGGTTTCAATTAAAGTGAAATGTCATCATTTTCAGTTGTACTAATGGATATGGAATATTGCAGTCCATTAGGGAGAAAACACTGGATTTGGGAAAAAGCCAAGAGGTGCAGGGGATGTAAAGAGATTTTCCATGTATTTTCAATTTTTGTAATGGGCATATGTAGGTCATTATGGAAATCCTTGGGTTGTGATGACAGGAATACAGAAAATACAATAAGGCAATCTTTTATCAAAATTTCAGCAGGAATTGTTCATATTTCCTAAATCTGGAAAAATGTTTGGACGGAGCTTGGAGGAACCTGGGCTGGTGGAAGGTGTCCCTGCCCATGGCAGGGGGATGATCCTTAAAATCCTTTCCTCCAAGCCTCTTCCAGCCCAGCCTTGAACAATTCCAGGGCTGGGGCATCCACAGCTTCTCTGGGAATATCATTTGGAGCGACCCTCTGGGAGAGTTTATGAGATTTAACAGTTTATTCCCCCATATGGTATTCTTTAAATTATTGAGTGTTCTTTGAAGTGTCTCCACTGTTGGCAGAAATCTGTTGTTGTTGTTGTTGTTGTTGCTGTTAGTAATTCTTTTATATGTTATTTTATATCTTATTTCTGTTATTACTGTTTGTTATTGAGCCTGGACCCGTCAATGGGCTGAGTCCCGTGCGCTGCCATCCCTCGCTTGTCCTCATAATTGAATTAAAAGCTGCCGTAAAAAATACATGGGAATAAGAAAATGAGAGGGATGAAGAAGGAAATAATTGGGGAATACATGGCTGGATTAGTTATTGTCCCAATTAGGTGCCTGAATTAGCTCCTTGACAAGGAACACAGAGGGGAGAATAAAGGGCTATCGGTGACAAGGCCAGTTTTTAGGGAAGCTGCTCCTCTAAGTGTATTATGATTGCAATATAAAGAGCTGCAGGTTTCAGTTAAATGGATTTTGATTCTGCTTATTTTTCTAACAGTAGATTTGTTTCACTTCCATATTAATCTCCTTTTATTAAACCATAGAAATTCCAACCTTTGTTTTTCTGGGAGCAGCCTAGGACATAATCTAACTTTACAAAAAAATAGGAGTGCTTAGTAAAGAGATTGAGGTTGGATTTAAATCCTGTGAACTGGACACACAATTATGTCATTTCTCTAGGAGAAGTTGATTATTTGGAACAAACATGAGGGAGGAAATTCTACTTGAACTAATTTTCATGGCAAACAGGCTTCAGTGTTTTGGAGGGAAACAAATTCCTTTTTAAAGTAATGGCTTTAAGCTGTGCCAGAAGAGGTTCAGGTTGGACACCAGGAGGAATTTCTGCATGGAAAGGGCTGCCCAGGGAAGTGGTGGAGTCCCCATAAGGGACAGGGAACACATGGATGTGGCACTCAGTGCTCTGGGCTGGTGACAAGGGGGACTTTAGAAGCAGTCGTGGAAACGTGTGGAGTTCTCCCTAAAAGCTCCTGTTCCCGAGCAGGAATTCTAGGGCCTTGCTCAGCTCCATTGATTATGTTGTCTGTAGAGAGGGAGCTGAAAAGGTTGCAAAGAAATGAGGGATTAGGGGAAAAAAGGAGTCAGGGATTTACAGCAGCTGAGTATCCAACTCTGTAATAAATGAGGATCACTTATGAGATAACTCAGCTGTCACAGAGCTGCGAGGGACACGGCCCCGTGCCTGTCACCGGTGCAGCAGCCAGGAGATCCCTGGGATGGGCCTGTCCAGGCCAGGGGAAACGTCTGACATTCCTGAGCTCCATTCGAGTCCACCCAAGGCTGAGATGCCTCCAGGCTGGCTGTCGCCTGCAGTCACCGCCGAGAAAGGCTCTCCCTGCCGGGCGCACAGCAACCCTGCGAGCCGGCAGCAGGGCCCCCATCGCCTCGGGTCCCTCCCGCATCCAACACCGCAGCGCCGCATCCCTCCGGCTGCTGCTGCCTGGTGACATCTGGAGCTGTGCCGCGGAGGGGCCCAGGTCACCCAGAGCGGTCCCTGCGTCCCTGGCAGTGTCCCAAGGCCACTGGGAGCAGTCTGCCGCAGTGGAAGGTGTCCCTGCCCACGGCAGGCGGGGAACGAGGGGAGCTTTAAGGTCCTGCCAACCCAAACCGCTCTGGCAGTCTGAGATTTTGATTTAATCACCAGAAGCACGAGGAAGGTGAGGGGTCGGGGGGTGAAGAGGAGTGAGGCAGGGCGGGGAAAGTAAAGGCGCGTTTCCCGCACGGCGAACTGCCCAATAACCCTCTGCTGGAGGAGGGATTCGGTCCTCTCCTGAAACCCCAAACCAGCCTCGTTCGGATTTGCCGAGCACCTGTGAAAGAATGCAGCTGCAAGGCCCTGGGAAAACAATGGGAACTGTGACAGTTCATTAACAGAAGGCAGCCCCGAGATTTATTTGGGAAAGCCATCGATACAGGATTGCACTGGAGGACTTGGTGGCGTTCCCGAGGTATGGCAGGAGCAGCTAGCCAGGGATGTGTGGACGTCATGTAAACCCCAGTTTGGGAACTGGGACAACTTACTGCGTCTGTCAGCAAAACAAATGGAGGAGGACTGATTGCTTCAGCATTTCCTTCCCTTAGTTTTTATTCCATATTCATTTGATAGATTGGGATTTTTCCTTGTTTTCTTCCTCTTTTTTTTTTTTTTTTTTTTTTTTTTTGGAGTTTGCTCTGGCTATTTTTTTCTGGTGAAGCAAGGGTTTGGAAAGTGCAGGCAGCATTTCAAACTGTGATCTGCACAGATGGGAATGAAGGAACATTCTCCAGGCGAAAATTGTTCTCGGAGACATTTGGATTGAGCAGGATTTGTCTGTGTGTGGGGTGGAACATCCTGATTTCCAACAGGAGGGCGCTTGGGCAGCACAGGGGTGCTGGGGACAGAGCAGGGGACACCTCCCACCAGGCACCAATGGATCCAACCCCTTCTCCCATGGCAGGAGCATAGTGCAAGGCACAATAACCCAAGGAAAGGGTTGTCCCGTGGCAAAACACTCAGGATCAGGCCACTGAGGTGGTTTGGTGGCGTTGTGTCCTTACAAACCTTGCTGCTTTTAATGAGTTTGAGGTGTGCGTGTAGCCCGGAGCTTGATGAAGAGTTTCTGTCACCACAGGCAGCAGTTACAAATGACAGGGTGGGCAGGGATGGGCTGGGCAAATCCAAAACAATTTGCTTTGCATAGATTAGCAGCTCCAAAAGAGATCCCACATTCATCTGGGAGAGGTTTTCAGGGTGCAGTGGCAGAGAGAGGCTTTGCTGCCCACGTCTTGTGTTTTTCCCCACTTCCCTCCTCTTTTCCCTCCTCCCCCTTTTCGTTTCCAAAGTGAATTTCCCGATTTCCAGATGCAACTGCAATATAACGTGGAAATAAAAGCAGGCAGTTAAATTATCGGAGCCCATAATCTCTCCCAAAGAAAAAGGGGGGATCATCCAACTCCATTTTCCTGCTTATGGGTCCCTGTTGCTGTACTAGTGGTAAATACACGAGGAGCTCAGCTCATCAAATTTTTAAGCACAGGATGCACAAAGGAAGCTCCAGAGTGTCTGGAAAAGCTCGTGGCATCGGTCAAAGGCAGCTCTTGGGGCTGAGGCGTTGCCAGCTCCCCATTCATCATCACTTCCCTTCCATCCCTGCGTTCCTTTTGTTCTCTAAACCCTAAATTTCCACGGTTTCATTTTCCTCCTCTCCTGGAATGGCTTTGCAAATGCTTAGCCTTAAGTAATAGTCAGTAAAGGCGAATTACCTTAAATCAAGCAAGGGTTATCTAATTTAGAAAATAGGAAATAGAGAGAAAATCAAACTAAATGAAATGCAAACAGGATAATTCATATCTAATCCATGGCCTCGCTCAACAGGAGGAGTCTTTTAGTTGTGCTCACTTGAGTGTCCGTTCTTAGCACAGCTTACAGGTCCTTGAGCCCAAACCAACAACCTCTTTAGGCCCTACGCTCCCAAAATCCTAAGGGAAGGGGATTTCTCAGGTCCGTTTTTGCTCTCACTGTAGCACCTCCAGCTGAGCTGCTCCTTCCTCAGTTTCCCTCGGTGCTTTTATTGGCACACACCCACTTACCTGGACTTTTTATGAGCACGTGGGGATGGGATAGCACCAGGGCAGACATCTAGATTCCATAGAATCCCACACTGGCTTGGGTGGGGAGGGACTTAAAGATACCTCCTCACAGGCAGGGACACCTGCCAGTACCCCAGAGCGGGTACCACAACCCGCCCAAGCTGGCCTTGGACACTCCAGGGATGCCACAGCTTCTCTGGGCACCCTGTGCCAGGGCCTCCCCACCCTCCCAGGGAGGAAAGAATTTTTTTCCCAGTATCCCATCCAAACATCCCCAGTTTCCCCAGGCTTTAGCTCTCCTCCCTGCCTTTTTATTAATATGCAATGCACCGCCGTCCCCCGGATTAATGAAGCTTATTAGAGGATCCTGCCAGAAAGCTTTCCAACTTCCTTCCAATTAGCACTCGGTGCTTCAGAGGAATCCTCGCAGTACGGGGAGGTGTTTGGCAATTGCACAGCACCTTTTTTTCAGGCAACTTCACTTAAGATGTCCTTGTTAGATTAAAGACTCCTCAGATGCTGATTACCCCCTCTGGGTGGGTTCTTCATTGTTCTCCACACTCAGGAGTTGTTTTATATGTTTTATTTAGGTTACAGCTTACAGGGATGGTCTTGGTTTATTACGGAATTACGGAACGGTTTGGGATGGAAGGCATTTTAAGGATCCTCCCATTCCACCCTCTGCCGTGGGCAGGGACACCTTCCACTATCCCAGGTTGCTCCAAGCCCTGCCTAACATGGCCTGGGACACTTCCAGGGAAGGGGAGTCCACTCAGATAAGGGAATTGTAGATTGGCACTGAGAAAATGCACTGGGAGCTCCCCTTGCCATCTTGCAGGATGGATCCTGGCAGGGATTGGTTCCAAAATAAAGGAGAGCATTCCCAGCAGTGCGGCAGCACCGTCCCACCTGCTGCTGAGCTGCCCCTGTGTGTGCTCCAGAGAGCTTTCCCTGGGACTTCCAGGGGGAAATGCAGGAAAGGCATCCCTGTGATGCTGTCTCCTGCACCTAATTCCTGGTTAGTTATCCAAGGCCAGCTTGCACGGGGCTTGGAGCAACCTGGGATGGTGGAAGGTGTCCCTGCCCATGGCAGGGCTGGAATGGGATCATCCTTAAAATCCCTTCCAACCCAAACCACTCCAGAATTCATTCTAGGATTCCAGAACCTTCTCTGCCCCAAAGCCTGCAGCGAGGAATTTTGGTCCCGTTTCCATGCCAGTGATCCCCAAGTGACACTTTGTGCCTGGTGGTAAATCGAGGACAGTGCTGGGGTGTGTCCCTGCTCCTCAGTGCAAGGTGGGAGCACAGCCCTGCTCCCAGGAGCCGCGGGGCTGGTCCCACCCAGGTTTTGTTCCTCTTCTCCCAGTTTTCCCAGTGATTGCTTTTCCAGTGAAACGCTAACAATGAGAACCTTCCAAGGTTAGCAACACAATTCGGGCAAACGAGCAAACTATTGGGGAGGCTTCATTCCACTGTGGCAATTAAGGAAAAGGAATATCAGCAGGTCACATCTTGCTTCCGGTGCATCGGGAATTATTTTGCTGTGGAGTTTGGAGGAAGCAGGGTTGGGGCTGTACTTGGTATTTAAAGCAAACAAACCTATCTATTAAATGAGACTGTGGAATGGGGCACGAAAGTAAAACCAAGGCCGTTAAATTACAGATAAAGGGGGAAGAGTCCAAATTTTCCCAAATGTTCTCGTTTTTCGTTTTTTTCCTAACAACCGTCGTTATATTTTGATGTGGTTAATAATACAGCAGAGGTTAAATGAAACATGAAAAAGGGCTGTACATTGAAATTGAGATAACTCTTCCTTCAGTGAAGTGGAACCCAGCAGATGTAGCTGCACACTGTAATTGCTGCCTGTTTCCTGTCACTCTGATTAAGTTGCATTGTCCCTGCTCCAAGTGTAGGAATCAGTGGCTTCCCATAGGGCACAGCATGGGACAACTGGCTTCGGCAGGCAAATGACTCTGTGCACCTCCTGCTTGTCCTGGTAATGGTATAGATGCACAATATCCATTGATGACTCCTAAAATCAATAGGCTGTGCAGTGGGAGAGGCTCCGGGGCTTCCATGGGAGAGGCACTCCAGTCAAGGGCTGGCATTTTGGGAACAGTTCCATTCCCCAGTTCAGGAGGCCAAATAAGCCCAGGGCCTGGCTGCTGTGGTCGTTCTGCTGCTCAGGAGTTACTCTGCACCTTCCAGTGGTGCTGTTCTCCTCGATCCCACAATCGTGGAATGGGCTGGCTTGGGAGGGAGCTTAAGCACCACCTTCCACCAGACCAGGTTGCTTCAAGCCCTGTCCAGCCTGGCACTCCTTGGGCACCCCTATCCCTTTGCAATCCCCAGTCCCAGTGCAGAGGAGTACTTGGAGCTTCGGGGCAGTGTGGGCTGCTGCCAGAGGGATCTGGAGTGTCCTGGTGTGATTCCAAACCCAGGGAATGCTTCCCTTCCTGGCCATTTTTTGGTGAATGTTTTGCATCAAATGAGCATCGGCTGGGCAGGAGGGCTGTGGATTTTGGTTTGGCATTTAGGCATCTCTCCCCTCCAAGGCTGTGGCTGCCCCTGGATCCCTGGCAGTGTCCAAGACCAGGCTGGATGGAGCCTGGAGCACCCTGGGGTAGTGGAAGGTGTCCCTGCCATGGCAGGCGGTGGGATGAGATGGGCTTTGAGGTCCCTCTCAGCCCAGCCCATTCCGGGATACCAGGATTCTGTAAAATCCCTTTTTGGCCGCTTAATCCCCAGCTGGATCTGGGGCCTTGCTTTCTAAAAATGGAAATTAATATTAAAAGTCGTTCCTTAACACATGTTTATTTTCTAATTTATAGAATGTACCTATTACATTCTCCAGACACATGTGCTTGATTATAATGATTATCATATGTATTTTCCAAGGCACTCATCACCATAATATCAAATGTCATTAGAGAAATTAGGGAAGAGCAGCGGCATTCCTTCCAAGGAAAAGCCAGTTTCCTCCTTTCCCACCACAGCAGTGAGAGCTCAGAAGCTCAGCTGATTTTCTGCCACTTTTGTTTCAGCTCGACACAAAACAACCAAATCCCCAGGGAAATGTGCAGCGGGCACCTGAAGCCAAAGCTCTGTGAAAATCCCCTGTAAAAATGTCCTGGAAGTGTGCAGGGAAGCACACTCCAAAAGTGGGGCTGGCCACCGAGCCCTGCTTTTCCTCCCTGTCCCCGGCCAGCACATCCTGGTTATTGGCAGGAGCCGAGGGAGGAGGAAAACACAAGGCCCAGCAGATCCTGAGCTCAGGCTTAGGGTCACAAACCCTGACTTGAATCCTGCTTGCTGCTCCCAGGGGCACTTTTTTCCTAATTTAAAGATTTCCTGATGAAAATTCCGATTTCTGGAGCAAAACCCAATTTCAAGCCTTGGGAGGAGATAAGTGAGGTGCCAGGGGATTTGCATGATGCTCCACGTGTCTTCCCAGAGGTGGGAGAAACAGATCTGGATTGGTTTAGGAGAGCCCAGGGGGTTTTCTTTCAATATTTACTTCTTTAAGCTCCAGCAGAGGAGGGAAACAGCTGGAGATGACACAGACATCCCACTATTCCAGAGCTGGCTGGTTTGTCTGGAAGACACGTGTTGGGTTTCAAGGCTGTGTGTGTCCAAGAGCAGGAAGGGGGGCTGCTCCGGGGGGAGGCTCCCAGCTCCCGGCAGGGAAGGGGCCGGGAGGAGCGGGGCATGGAGGGATCCGTGGAGTGGGAGCACGGGAAGGTGCAGTTGGATGTGGCAGTGCCCTGACAGCTCCACTCTTTATTCCTAATTAATTCCAAATAAGCGTTGCCTGGTTTGCTCCTCCAGCCCAAGGTTTTCAGCCATGCTTCCAGCAGCTCCCAGGGACTGAAGGGCTTGGCTTTGGCCGCTGCTCAGCAGAAGAGTCCCTTAAATCCTGTCTGTGTCGTGGGGGTGAAGCAGCAGCAGGGAGCTGCCTTTGCATTGCTGACTCCGACTAAATCCTTGGGTTTTTTCTTCCTTTGCGTCATTTCTGTGATTATTTTTGTGCTTCATATGCTCAAAAATCCCTGGGGAATAGAAAAAAAAAATCTCTCTTTTTTTTTTTTTTTCCCCTTCATATTTTTGCCTTGCAAGTCACTTTGTAAAGAAGCACTTTGGTGTCTTCAGAAGGTTTGAAACCCACCTGTTATCTGGGAGGAGAGGCAGGAGCGGCCAGCCCGGTGGATCCCAGTGGGAACTTCAGGGGAAATGAAATATATTGGCCCCACACCTGGGAAGAGGGATTTGGAGCAGGATTTTCAGTCTCAAAGCAAAGATTTATTTTGCTTGTAGAAAGAGAGCTGGGAGAACAGAGTGTTCCTCCTGCTCTGGCAAGGATTCCGCTCTGCCTCTGTGCTTCCCGGTCATGCCAGCAGCGCTCCAGGGAAGGACTTACCTTGGGAAAGAAGGACCAGACCAGGGGGAATGGCACTGGTGGGGCTTGGGAGGACACTTGAACACTTCTAAGGTCACTTGGATAATCTAATCCTACTCAGGATGATATCTAGCTCCGGCAGGAACTCTTGGAAGGCTTTAAACAACATCCATCTTCATTATTTCCCACCCTCGTGTCTGTATGATTGATTCCTGCTAAATTTGGTTTAATTGCTCAGAAGGTCTTAAGGAATGACATTTGGAGAGAGCCAAATGGGATGTCTGAGCTCCCCCTGCTGCTCTGCCGCACGCAGCCACCAGCACCCAGCACCCGCCGGTGCCGCGGCCCGGGAGGCTCCGGGACAAACGCCGGCCCCTCTTCCCCACGCGGGGAGCGACGCGGGGGCTTGGCTAAGGCTGCCTGGTTGTTAGTGGGTGTCATGGAAGCATCCCAGATCTTTTGGGTCCAGCCTGTCAGTCCAGGTGCACACACTTGGGAAGGCCTGAGGCTGGAGCTGGTTCCCAGCGGGTCCCTGGCCGGCTGGGTGCTGCGGAGCTCCCTGGGTGCAGCCGGGACACGGCCCCGCTGTGGTGGCTTCGCCTCCTCATGTGATCAGCTCTCCCTGCTGACTGAGCTAGCAAATCAGGGCTCTTCCTCAGGGCAGGAGTCCCGCAGTCCCAGACCGGTTTGGGTTGGAAGGGACCTTGAAGCTCGTCTCATTCCACCCCCTGCCACCTTCTGCTACCCCAGGGTGCTCCAAACCCCAGAGTCCAACCTGGCCTTGGGCACTGCCAGGGATCCAGGGGCAGCCAGAGCTTCTCTGGGCACCCTGTGCCAGGGCCTGCCCACCCTCACAGACAGGAATTCCTTCCCAAAATCCCACCTAACCCGGTTGTCCTGGATGGAGGTGAGGGGAGAGGGAAGGGAAAGCTGGAAGTAAATCCATAGTTGTGCCCAAAACATCAATAACCAGGGAGAAAGCCCCGGCAGCCAGAGGATGGTGGAGCAAATCCGACATTAACTACTCATTATTTACACTCTGCCATCGCCACGAGCCGGTGCGTGGCCACAAAAGCTGCGGCAAGATCCCCATTTCCAAGCAGAGTTTTAATTATTTGTAAAAGCCTTCAATTGTTCACCAGATAATGTCATGGATTGGTCCTCCCAGTGTGAAGTGCAACCGTCCAGAACCCCCACAGTATTATAAATAGGCTTCGGAGCCGGGATTGATTGATGTTTGGCATAAAATCTATTCCTCGGAGCATGTGTATTCCTTCTGTTCACCAGTTTCATACAAATATACTTGGGCTGATTTTTTATTCAAATCTCCAATTTATGTCGGGTTTCAACTGTTAAATATTTAAAGGCTTTTTCATCTTTTTTTCCGTATCCCTCTTTTCCGTGTGAGGTAGGGAAATCTTGTGCCGAACACAAACAAGACCCGGAGATTTAGCGCGTTCCTGGGGGGGAGAGAAAAGCTTTATTAATTATATTGAGATTCAAATAATAGTCTTCCCTGACACTAATGTTCCATCAGTTCCAACCACAAGGATCCTGTGGGATAGCTTTAGAGCCCTTATCAGGATCGAGATGACGGCGTTTACGGCTCCACAGAAGGAGGAATTTAATGAACGGCACTCGGAGTTCGGAGAGAGGGTCGGAGCCGGGGCAATAGCGAGGGATGAGAACTCCAGCCACCAGCAGTTCTTCCAGGGGAGCCCCTGGCACTCCGGGAGGAAACAGCACATCAAACCCAGCCTGGTGTGCTTTTTCAAGAGTCTCCAGACATATTCCAGGTTCCTCGGCTGGAGGATTCGTCCTTGCTCCACCTTGGCTGCCTCTGACAGCCGCGCTCTCCGAGGAGTCGTGCCTTTGGCACGTCTCTCTTCCCAAGCCTTATTTAAGTTTTCACTTATCAAATCAATAGTCAGAAATAACTTTATTGAGGAATTTTTCTGACATCAGGGCTTTTATTCCGTCCGCCCTTTTTTCCCCATGGATTTCACTCTCCTCACCCTGGTGGCTGTGATTAATTCATTTATTCATGCCTTTGCAAGAGTGGGAGTCCGGAGGCCAGACCCAATTATGTCTTATTTATTATTTTGTGTATTAGAGTAAAATCTAGAGACATGGATGAAACAATGGATGTATAATCCTCCTACCATTGGAAATTCTAATTCCTGGTAAAAAACCCACAGCTTACCTGTTGCTCGAGCCCCCAGATGGCCCTAAATTGATGTGGGGGTGCCTGTGGGGTTGGTGAGGGAAGGGAATAAAAAGATCCCAAGGCAGGAATGTGCAGGAGTGCTGGGGAGGGAATCAGGCTGCAGGATCTCAAAGTCTCACCTAAAACCTACTTTGGCATTCACATAACTCACCTGTATTTCAGAAGTGCTGTGAATTCCAACAGAGCTGGAAAAGGTTTCCTTTTGATGGATATCAGACTTCCAGTGCATTTCTGGCTCCCAGTTTGTTACCCTGGTGCCTTATTGAGTGCCCCAGTCACCGGTACAATTTAACTGTGCCTGTCGTGATTTCCCAGGATCCGTTTTTCTCTGCAGGGTGTGAAACCTGCACAAGGTCAGGCACCAAAACCAGGGGAAGGGGATGTTCCAGTGCTCAGTGGAAGCTTAAACTAGGAATTAATTTATCTCTGGTAGCACTTGACAAAGCTCAGCTCCTGATGCCTCAGCCTTTATAGTCACATCTGTTAGTTTAGAGCATTTATTGGAGGAGCCTTGACAAAGACAAAAACAGATGATGGAAATCTCATCTGTCAAAACTGTTATTAAAGCTGGGAACAGTGTGAGGTTTGGTTTAAATTGAAAGCATCATTTATATTTTATCCAACATTTTGCAAACAATAACACTGGGGAAGGATTTGGGGGGCCCTCAGAGAAGCAGAGCTCGTTACGGTGCCCCGTTTAATGTGCTGAGCAGGGGACGCTGCCCAGCGCCTCCGTGGGGCTGGGAGCTGGGAAATCACCTGAGCACAAAGGCACCAGCACCAACATCCATCAGTCACCAGCTACAGGGAGCGCCCAGGGCAGGAAATGGGAATGGGAAATGGAGATGGGAAATGGTAATGGGAATGGGAAATGGAGATGGGAAATGGTAATGGGAATGGGAAATGGAGATGGGAAATGGTAATGGGAATGGGAAATGGAGATGGGAAATGGTAATGGGAATGGGAAATGGAGATGGGAAATGGTAATGGGAATGGGAAATGGAGATGGGAAATGGTAATGGGAATGGGAAATGGAGATGGGAAATGGTAATGGGAATGGGAAATGGAGATGGGAAATGGTAATGGGAATGGGAAATGGAGATGGGAAATGGTAATGGGAATGGGAAATGGAGATGGGAAATGGTAATGGGAATGGGAAATGGAGATGGGAAATGGTAATGGGAATGGGAAATGGAGATGGGAAATGGTAATGGGAATGGGAAATGGAGATGGGAAATGGTAATGGGAATGGGAAATGGAGATGGGAAATGGTAATGGGAATGGGAAATGGAGATGGGAAATGGTAATGGGAATGGGAAATGGAGATGGGAAATGGTAATGGGAATGGGAAATGGAGATGGGAAATGGTAATGGGAATGGGAAATGGAGATGGGAAATGGTAATGGGAATGGGAAATGGAGATGGGAAGTGGGAAATGGAAGTGGGAAACGGAAATGGAAATGGGAAAGGCAGTCTCTCAGCTGCCCCTCTTGGAGCTCCTTGCAGAGAATCCCAGAACACTGTGGGGTGGAGGGACCTTAAAGCCCATCTCGTGCCAAGCAGGAACTTCCCACTGGAGCAGGCTGCTCCAGGCACCGTCCAAGCTGGCCCCAGCACAGGGGCACAGAGAAGCTGTGAGTGTCCAAGGTTAGGCTTGGAGCAGCCTGGGACAGTGGAAGAGATCCCACTGGCATCCCAAATGCCATGTTTCCTGCAGGATTCCCCAGTGGGGTTTAGAACAAGGTTCCCAGGGGGAGTTTGACACGGCAGAGAAGGAAGCAGAGCCCATTTCCAAAGGCAGCAATTGATCCCAATCCCTCGGCTGCCGTTGCAGGCATTGATGGCTGAATTAAACTAATGATGGGGACATCTCAGAGGAGTCAGCCTGGCAAGTGGGAATGGTGTTTTCCAAACATTCAGCATTAACCTAACTCTGCTCCATTGAAGTAAAACCCTGGCTGAGTTCAGTGGGAGCAGAGCGGTTCCGTCCCTCAGGAAAAGCCCACATTCCCTGTGAGCTCTGCCCGAGTCTTGTGCTCTGTGCTCCAAGAGCCACCAGCAGCCCTCAGATATTCCCAAAAAATTGAGATTCAGCTGTTCCTGGGGGGTTTCCTTGTATTGTTATCCATTAACTAGACAAGGGCTTCCACTGGAATATTTTATCTAACCTTATTCCAAGCCTGGGAATTTCTATTCAAAAACACTTCCAGGTCCAAGATGCTCTGTTTGCATCTTGATTTGATTTTTTCTACAATTTCGGTCTTACAATTGTCTTTATTCCTCCCTGATCCAGTAATGTGGGGTTGCTACAGTAGCCCTGTATGGATTTGTAGGATTTGTGGGATTTGGGACAGCTGACATTTCCAGAGGATACAGGCACATATGTATCCCATCCCACCTGCAAGTGTTCCAGGCCAGGTTGGACGGGGCTGGGATTGTGGGAGGGGATGGAATGAAAGGATCCCACCCAAACCATTCTGGGATTTTCCAAAGGCCCTGGTGGTGCCCCTGGAACAGCTCGGAGGACTTGCAGGGCCATGTTTCACCTGGGTTTGGGGTCTCAGCCCAGCTGGTGCGTTTAGCCCGGTGAGAGGCAGCAGCATCCCCGCGTTGTTCCCTTTCCTCAGCTCCCTCCCTGAGCCGCTCCCGTGCCTGCAGGCAGATCCGCGGCTCCAGGAATGCCGGCTAACCTGGCTGCCTGCCGGCTCCGTCTGCACCCCCAGGGGAGACAGGACTTTCCCTGGGAGCATCTCTGCTGCTCTGGTACTTCCCGTCCTGTCGGAGGGTGGGCTCTGATCCCTATTTTGGGAAGCAGGCTAGCAGATCCCAACAGCACATCCCTGCCTGCCAGGCACTACCTTGCCTCCAGAGCAGGCAGAGCCTGCACTCCCCATCCGTAAATCCCATCCAAGTTCAGCGCTCAACTCCGGATTTCTTGGGATGGGCTCTGGCTGCCTCCTACTCGTGCCTTTCTATCCTTAGCAGGATTCACAGGCTTTCAGCTCCCTCACACTTCTCGCTCTCTAATCTTAGCGCCGCTGCCAGCTTTAGAGAGGCTTCGAGCTCCAGGGTCTCTCACTTGTGTGCAGGCTCTTTCTGGGACACGGCCAAGTAGGTGAAAAACTCGGGAAGGGGGAAGGGGAGAGCTGGGACTGCTCTCAGATGTTGCAGGCTGGAGCTAAACCTGCCTCGGGATCCGCTGTCGGGTTTTTCGGTGCTTTCCTGAGATGCTCGGGAGAGTTTGGTCCTCAAACTCCTCGGTGACTGCAGCACACCTGGACATTGCGTTCCTGGTTCTGGGGGGTTTCACACACGCTGGGTAAAGATCCACCCCAGCACATTCCCTGTGTTTGGGAGCTGGCTCCGTGCTGCCAGCTTGGCTGATTCCATAAGCCACAAGCTGCTCCTCTGTCAAGTGTCTCCTGCTTTGTCTCTATTTGCTCCCAAGGGTGTCTGGGGAGGTTGGATCAACTTTCCAGAGCGAACCAGCTCTTCCTCAAAGAAAGCTTTCCGAGGTGGCTGCTCTGCCACATGTTCCCTGCAGACCCATTACTGCATTTATCCCGTGGCTGCCCCGTCCCTGCAATTGTTCAAGGCCAGGCTGGAGCAGCCTGCGATAGTGGAAAGGTGTCCCTTCCACAGCAGGGGATGGAGTGAGGAGTTCCTTGCCAGCCCAAGGCATTGTGAGTGCTGCTCCCTGCCTCCAGTTAGGAATCCCAGCTGGAGATGGGTGCAGGAAGGGTGGCACTGCCACTGCCACCATCCCAAAGACCAGGGGAAGCTTCCCGGGATCGGGCAGAGCCGGTGCTCCTCGCTGAGCTCTACCACAGCAGTTGTTTGCTGCGTTCTGAATTCCCACATAGCCCTGTTCCCATGGCTGGGATGACGTTTGCCCAGCATGATTCATGCTGTCAATTCCTGCCTGGAGCTGGATCCAGGAGCTTATTTTGGGATGCATACCTACCCGGAGGACGGAGATGCAGGGAAAACACTCCTCTGCCAACTGCAAAGGCAGGAAGAGTTTGGCTTTCCCAGAGCCAGGAGCCAAAGGAGTGGTCAGGCCTGGAACAGGTGGAGTTTCTGCTCCAGGTTGAGCAGCCCACAGATATATCCATGTTTTTACATCCAGAGGAGGCTGGAAGTTGCAACTCTGACCAAATAAATGCTGTAAGAGCTCCATCTCTCCAAAATAAACTGATCCCATGGTTTCTTTGGTGGATAGTTAGAGTCAAACCTCGGGAGCTTCCTGTGGTGCAGGCAAATATTATCCTGCTTTTCCAGAGAAGGAAACCAGGACATAGTCCCGGTTCTGAAATCCATGTCCTGCCTTTCAGTCTTTAATTGAAATGCTTAAAGATGGGATGATCCATTGGGATGGAAGCTCTGCTCCCTACTGAAATTCAGGGTACATACAGAGTGGCATGGCTGGAGACACTCACAGGGAGTAGTGGACTATTTTATAATCATATTCCAAAGGATAAATCCCAGCAAACAGAAATAAAACCTTTCATTGTTCATTTCGCCATCCCAATAAAAGGTGGGAATTCAATTAAAATAATAACAAATTAACTTGGTTGTGTTTATGCAGGAGCTCAACTGCTCCTAAACTCCGTGGCCTGGGAGGAAATGCCTTGTTCAGCCTCATTTTCCGTGTATTTGACTCATGAAAACTCCATCTAACCTTGGTTTTGGAATAATAAAATCCCCCTGGAATATTTAGTCATGTGAAACGTGCAGCTCCACGCTTGCTGAAAGAGCCATTGTGAACTGGGGCTTGCAGAACAGTCCGAGCCCTGCAAGCAGAGCTGGAGCAAGTGGAATATTTGCCTGGATTTGGCAAGGAGGAATATTGTAAAAAATTCAGGGAGTGGAATTTGATTCCCAACTTTCCTGGGCTCGGTGGCACATGGCCCTTCTGGGGCTGTTTTCTTTGGGTCGGCTGCCTCTGTTATGTAATGGTTCTTTTTGCTAATCAAGCACCACGGCCAGCCTGGAATGAAGCAGAGAGGAAGTGGGGGTAATGGAAAAGAGGGAGTGCTGGGTTACATCATCCCACTCCTGCCAACAAACTGGGCTCTGCTGAGGGCAGCAGAGGCAGGGAGGGAGGGAGGGGGAAGCCAGGAGGTCTCGCATTGCTGACCCTTTTGTAGGGACCCTTTCCTTTGGATAACCTGCATGGAATCACAGAATCATGGAATGGCTCGGCTTGGAATGGTCCCGAAAGCTCAGTTCCACCCACACCTCCCACTGTGCCAGGCTGCTCCAAGCCCTGCCCAGCCTGGCTTTGGGCACTTCCAGGGGTCCAGGGGCAGCCACAGCTTCCCTGGGAGCCTTTTGCATCAGAACCCCTTCCTTAAACCCAATTAAATCCCCCTCCTGGAGTTTCAAACCCCTGTCCTGCCCTATCCCAACTTGCTGGGTGTCCCCAGGGGAGGACAAAGGCCCTTCCCCTGTACCTGGATTTTTCCATGGGGAGCCCCTCAGGTGAGCACAGGAGCCGAGTGTTACTGTTTATTAGGCACATACATTCCATAATTACTTGGCAAATAGGATCATTATATCTGGAGTTACGGAGCACTTCAAACATTAATTGCCACCTAACTTGCAGATTTCAGCTCTGATACACAAACCTAATCATCACTCATTAAGTATTAAAGAAGAGAGCACTGCAAATATATTAAATTACTGCAGATCACTGATTAAACCAAATCCTTGGGAATTCCTAAAAGCCTCCTGAGGCACTGGAATTCACTTGCAAGTGACCATTGGGAATTTAGGCTTCGAACACAACTGAATGGCTGAATGGAATTCTGGAATCCCTGAATGATTTGGGTTTAAGGGACCTTAAATCCCATCCCGTTCCACTCTGTGCCACGAGCAGGGACACCTTCCGTGAGCCTACATTGCTCCTGTCCCAGCCAGGCCACCCCAACTCCTGCGTGCTGCTGCCAGTTTGGATTAATCCTGGCTCAAAGACAGGCTGGAATCTTCCCCCTTCCCTCCAAACTTGACAAGAGTTTTCCCTCCCGCCCCTGTCCCTGCTGTGCTCCGGTGCCCGGTGACACAGAGCAGCTTTCCCCGCCAGAGGAAATGCCAAACGGGGAGAGGAGCTGACACCCACAGGCCACTGCCAGCAGAACTTGGCACCGGGGGCCCGCAGCTGCCGGAGCCTCCCTCGGAGTGGCCACAATCAGCTCCCGCTCCGCAGCCAGCCCGAGGAGGCGGCGGCGCGGGGCATGCGGCGCACAATCAGCGCTGCAATCAGAGGCAGGGGCCGTGCCAGCTGCTCGCTCCGCTCCCGTCCCGCTGCCAAGGGCACAAAGAGCAGGCGAGCGCCGCAAAGGCCGGCAGCC
>VXAX01006572.1:39027-67348 GCA_013399835.1 Leptocoma aspasia
GGCCCATCCTTGAGGACAGTGCCATCCAGAGGGCCCATCCCAGGTGACAGTGCCACCCAGAGGAGGGTGCTATCCCAGAGGAGGGTGCCATCCCAGAGGACAGTGCCATCCCAGAGGAGGGTGCCACCCAGGCAGTGCCATCCCAGAGGAGGGTGCTATCCCAGAGGACAGTGCCATCCCAGAGGACAGTGCCATCCCAGAGGAGGGTGCCACCCAGGCAGTGCCATCCCAGAGGAGGGTGCTATCCCAGAGGACAGTGCCATCCCAGAGGACAGTGCCATCCCAGAGGAGGGTGCCACCCAGGCAGTGCCATCCCAGAGGAGGGTGCTATCCCAGAGGACAGTGCCATCCCAGAGGACAGTGCCATCCCAGAGGAGGGTGCCACCCAGGCAGTGCCATCCCAGAGGAGGGTGCTATCCCAGAGGACAGTGCCATCCCAGAGGACAGTGCCATCCCAGAGGAGGGTGCCACCCAGGCAGTGCCATCCCAGAGGAGGGTGCTATCCCAGAGGACAGTGCCATCCCAGAGGACAGTGCCATCCCAGAGGAGGGTGCCACCCAGGCAGTGCCATCCCAGAGGAGGGTGCTATCCCAGAGGACAGTGCCATCCCAGAGGACAGTGCCATCCCAGAGGAGGGTGCCACCCAGGCAGTGCCATCCCAGAGGAGGGTGCTATCCCAGAGGACAGTGCCATCCCAGAGGACAGTGCCATCCCAGAGGAGGGTGCCACCCAGGCAGTGCCATCCCAGAGGAGGGTGCTATCCCAGAGGACAGTGCCATCCCAGAGGACAGTGCCATCCCAGAGGAGGGTGCTATCCCAGAGGACAGTGCCACCCAGATGACAGTGCCATCCAGAGGCCCATTGCAGGTGCCAGTGCCACCCAGAGGAGGGTGGCACGCTGGCCCCAGCCCCAGAGGCGGCTGGCGGCGCGGTGCCCGGGCTCGGGAGCGGGATGCTAAACAAGATATACACGGGATGTCAGAGCTTGGCTGCACGCATCTCAGCCAATCACTCCCAAATAAATTAACCATGGCACTGCCTAATAGGATCCACCTGCTTTCTTCCCTTGCCGTTCCAGCCCCTACCTGAACCCCCCTTTGATTAAATGTCAAAAGCCTGCCTCGTGCCTGCAGATTGCACTGAAGGCGGATAACAGAAAGGTTCCTCCTGTGACTCCATAAAACTGAAATAAATTCCACTGGCATCTTGTAAATTTTTATTTTCTACAATGACTGCAGGCCCCATCTGCGACCCAGCTGTTATTAGAAGGGAAAGCGTTGGCCCTTCTGCATTACAAAACAGCATAGAACAGTAATTGCCAGTGGAAGAGATTAAGTGTAGACACTAAAAATGTTTACTCGCAATGAATATGCATAACGATGGGTAGGAAACAGCCCTGGAAGATTAAAAAGAGAGAAGGGTTTGTTTACAAGGCTGGGAAAAAAAAAAGAGGGGAATGTCAGTTGGCCCCAAGCCTGAAATAGGAACGAAAAACCTTTGGGCAAGGCATTAGGGAGAAAAACAGATGGTTTGTGAACCTTTTATTAGATAGAAAAATCATTAATCAAGCCCAGGCTGGAAATGGCAGGGTTTTGGGTAGTTCAGAGCCGAGTTTATTTTTTCTTAAAGCGACAGCGCGGCGCTCCCGGCGCTCCCAGCCTGCTCCGGCAGCCCTGGGAGCACATCCCGCTCCAGGTCCGCGCTGCCTGCCGAGGAAATCCCTCAGTAGGGTTTCACATTTCAGCACCTGTTTCGCCTTGCTCGAAAAAAAGGAGCAGGAGGAGGGGGGGAAGCGCAGCCTGGCTTCTTTTTTTCACGGTTGTTCCGACTCGCGGCTGACAGGGGGGAGAAATTTAGGGAATACAACATTCCGCAGGCAGCTTCAGGAATAAAAAGGCGTTCAGCAGCCTCCTAGAGCTCCTGCTCGCCCTCATTTCGGGGCTGAAACGCAAATTTTGCTGCGTAGAGAGAACGTTGAGGAGCATGGAAAGAGGGGACGGGGCTCTCCCGGCTGGGGGGGTCTGGGGGACGCCACCATTCCACGCTGGAATGAGGGGCTTTGTTCGCTCGGTTCTGCTCTCCCCAGCTCCTGGGGGGATTTCTCGGGGTCTCGCAGGGCGGGGAGGGGGAGCAGGATAACGCCACGGCCCCGAGCTGGAGCAGGGTTGGGTCAGCAGAGGGACACCTGGAGTCCCGTCCCCGAGCTGTCCCTGCGGTGTCCTCGTCCCGCTGAGCATGGCAGGTGTCCCCGAGCAAGTGGGATCAGTGTCCTCAAGTGCATCCTTGGGATGCTGTCTGCTTCAGCACGGCATTCCAGGGACAGGAATTCCTAGTTTGGGGGGGATTTAATACATCGGTCGTTAGGAGGTCAATGCAAAGCCATTCCAATTGTCCGGTTTTCAACTGGCTTTGAGCAATGTCCGAATCCCAGCTTTCACTTTCTGATGGTGCTCGTGGTGTTACCAATAGGGGATAAATGCCATGGAATCACCTGGAATTTGTATTTACAGCACTGAGATCTCCGTTCGGGCTGGGAGTGGTTGAGAAATGAAAAAAATGCAAAGCTGGAAACCGTTCTCAAAATGTGGAAGTCAATAAGACAAGATCAGGAACGAGCCACAACATTTTTAAGGGCAAACTCAGGGCCCGAAACAAAGCCAAAATCCTTCTTTGGGGAATAAAAGGGAACAGCTTCTTCCTCCAATGTCTTTTGTACCACAGAGGAGCTGCCCACACATTTCCTAATTCTCCGACTAATAGCTGGGAGATGAACTTCCTAAAACATATGAGCTCCATCAGAGCCGAGGGAGGGAGGGAAAAGGGAGGGGAAGGGAGCGGGGGGAAGTACAAACTGATCTTTGTAAGAAAGAGTAGCTGGGATTGCAAGCCTTGCATATGTTACAGCACATCATTAATAACAGTGATCAAAAGCACGGGAACATCTCGGCAGCTGCAGCGAATTATTGGAGAAATTGGAATTTTCAAATGAGCTTACACTTAAGGGGGAAAAAAGGGGGGGAAAAAAAACCCCCAAGGGCACTGGGGTCAGGTCACTCTGCAGAGCCACGGCCTAATCCCAAGAGGGCCGGAGGAAAACCAAATCCTGTGCAGTATTTAGGAACAATGCGGGGAGAAAGCCCCAGATGTGCTTTGGGAAGCAGGCTGTGCACGCGGCTTTCCCTGCTGCAGTGGGGTGGGAACGTGGGGTCTGGCCCTCGCGAGTGTCCCAGGCCCTGCTCTGGGGGAAGGTGGCCCTGCCCCGGCACGGGACATGACCTGTCCCAGCCGCTCCTTCCCATGCCAGAGGTGCCACCCCCAGGCCGGCCCGGCAGCTCCCGGGAGGCACCGAGTGCTTCCAGGAGATGCGGGGGCAAGGGCCGCTCATCCATCCCTGCGGGGATCCCCGGCTTTTCCTCTGCTAAAGCTGCTGCACATCCGCGGGGTTTGAGCCCCGCTGAACGGGGAGTGCGAGCGCTGCTGCGCTCCGGGAGCAGCCCCGCCAAGGCCCGAGCCGGGCCGGGAATTCCTCGGCGCTGCCCGCTGTCCCCACCTGTGGGACGGCAGGGTGGGACAGCCCTTTCCGCGGAGAAATCCGTCCCGAAATCCCACCTAAACCTGAGCAGGGCCCGATCCCGCCGGCCTCAGCAGCCTTCGGGATTAATTGGCTGCTTTGCCCACGGGTGGGACTGGCTGTGGAGAGAGCAGCGCTCAGCAGGAGCTGAAGGTGACGCGAGGAAACTCTTTAAAGCTCGAGGTTTGATCTCGAAATAAAAGCCTTGCTCCCAAACGCCTTGCCGAGCCCCCTCCCTTCCTTTCCGAGCCATGTTTTTCTAATTCCGAGCAGCTCCGACAGCTCGGGTTACACATCTGCCTCCCGCGTGTGATGTGGCAGCAGTAAAAGTCCAGGTGTTGGGGCTTTAAAGGAACCATTTCCAAAAGGAACTCCGGCTGGGCCTCCCGCTCCCCCTGTTCCCAGCGCCGGCGTTCCCGGCACGGCGGCGCGAGGGTTAAACGGCAGAGAAGGGCCGCTCGTGACTTCCGTGCTCTCCCATCTGCTGGGAACCCTGCAACCCATTTGGAAATGAATTTTTTACTCGCAATGCCGCGCGCAGCCGTCCCCGCACCCCGCACAGACAGCTTGCGCTGCGCTCCCACATGTCTCCAGCGACGGGCTGGGATTGGAAAGGCAGGAGAGCGCCATCATTAAGTATGTATGGCCATCCTGCTCTTGCGCGCTCTTCCCGCACTCTATTCCGTAATTATCATCACATTAGGTTGGTAAATAATGTTGACACATGGTTCCCGAACAGCTGGAGAGTGTCCGTCTGACACCCGCAGCATCCGAGCTCAGCTCCTCGGAAAAGCAGGAGGGCTCCAGCCGCCGGGCTCCCGGCTCCGCTCCCTGGCACGGAGGGGAAATCTCTCCTTCCCATCAAATCCCTCCAACAATCCACGGCTCTGATCTGGGAGCGGGGCAAGGCGCTCATTAATCATCCGAGTGCGGAGCACTGATTTGCAGATTAATCTAATTAGACCTCATTTGTTTCAGGTGAAAGCCGCGCTGTTCCCGGCCGCTGCCCGGCCCGGCACACGCGGCTCCGTGCAGAGTCAGGATGGATTACGGGATTGACTTTGCGCTCCCGTCCAGGCTCTGTCAGCGTTCCCATCACAAATTCCAACACTGCTTTTAAGGGATGTCTTGCTCAGCCACAGCATCGGGATGACTCCTGGCATCCAGGATGGGAGGCCAGCGTAGGAAAAGCGTGCAACCCCTCCGGGAGAGGGCAGGGAAAGGGCAAATCCGGTGCGTTGGAGCCCTGAAGAAAGGCTTTGTTTTAGGGATTTTGGTGAATTAATCTCTGCCATGAAAGTTTGCAGTGGGTGACCAATTCCTGCCACGGGGCCTTGGAGCTGCTCCTCGTTCCTCAGTGTCCTGCTGTCCCCAAGGTGAGCATTTGCCCCCTTCTAAAGGGCAAATTCCTTCCCACCACGGGGATCTCCTGCCTTTCCCCAGGAGCATCACTCCAGGACTGGAACATCCCTGGGAATGCCCAGGGGATTGCAGCACAGGCCTCAGTAAACTTCATTATTGAGACTTTTGGTATTTGTTCCGGGGGGAAAAAGGAGGGAAAAGGAGATGATGCTTCCAAGTGAACAATTCCTATTTTTAGCCAGAAACTGCCCTTTCGGTCCAACAGCTGGATCCTTTGGAGTAGCCACTGGATTAAAGGACAAACCTGGGTATTTAACTGACAAGGCAAAAAATGTTAATCCTGCTTGTGGGATACGGAGAGAAAAAACCTGCTGGGGAAAAAAACCAGGCTTCCGTTTTCTTTTCCTGGCGTGGAGGTAAATCCGAGGGAATGGGAATATTGCGAGGCCCATAATCTTATTTACATTCGGAGCATGACTCCAGCTCCCAGTACATTGCAGACATCTGTCAGACAAACAGACACGACTCCGCAAAGATATTTCAAATGCTCTTCCCTTAAAAGCTAGGAAGCTGTTTGGGGATTTTGGCAGGATAGCTGGGATCTGACATGTCTTTTTTTCCAGCTTTTTTTCCCATTTGTTCTTTTTTTTTCCCCCCGAAGCAGATGATTTCTTTGGCTTCCTACAAGCAAGCTTAAGGAATTGGGTTTGCTGAAGTATTTGTTATGAAAATTGAAGTGCTAACTCCTGGCCTGAGCTAATTTGTCGGGAATTTTCACTTGGAAGGCTCTCTTCTGCCCGTGCCATGCGCCTTCAGGTGCATTGGAAGGCATTTTCTCCCTTGGAAATGAATAGAACCTGACTCAGGTCACTCGTGTGGCAACACGAGGTGTTCCTGTTTCACCTCAGGGGCACACAGGGGCAGGATTTCAGGGCTAAAGCTGCTGCCAGCCCCGGGTCAGCAAGCTGAGGATAATCAGCATTCCCTAAAGACAATCAGCATTTCCTAAAGATAATCAGCATTCCCTAAAGACAATCAGCATTTCCTAAAGATAATCAGCAGTTTCCTAAAGATAACCCAGGACCGCGCCGCGTTGCCGAGCTCCGCTCCCAGCCTGTTTTCAGCTGCTCCACACAATATTGCTGCATAATTTGGAGTGAATTTGGAGTGTCTCCTCTCCGGTTTTTTGGATGCGAGACTTAGCAACAGGGAAAGGTGCTAAAGAGAGACAAAACTTGTGTGGGTGGCTGGAGATTAGCCATTTGGAATTCTCTCCTTTGCTTTGTGCCACAAGCTGCTTGCCTGTTCCCACTCCAAGGCGGTGCCGCCGTCTCGGTGTTCCGTGCCCGCCGTCCCATTGTCCCCGGTGCCACCTCTGCTCCCACGTGCTGAAGCCTCATGGCCTCACTGTCCCCGGCCTGGCCTTCTCCAGCTGCTGGTGGCTGTGGCACATCCCTGGAGTCTCTTCCCCAGGGACAGATTCATGGAATTGTTAAGGTTGGAAAAGAGCTTTAAGAGCATCAGTCACCTGTGTCCTCATGTGCCATGTCCCTGTGTTTGCTGAACACTCCCAGGGATGGGAACTCCACCTTTCCATGGTGGAATTTTGCCTAAAACCCAGCCTAAAGCTCCCCTGGCACAGGCTCTGTCCGCTCCTGTTCCTTGGGAGACGAGGCCGAGCCCACCTGGCTGCCGTGAGGGAGAAGTGGGCAGAGTTCTCTCCTTCAGCACCCAAATCCAGGCCAAAGCTCTGAAATTCCTCCTTTCCATCGGTGTGAAACCTGGAGCTGCCCGTAGGAAGCACCAATCAATATTCCCTTCATTCCCAAAGCCAAATATGAAGGGAAACACAACCAAACAGGGAGTGTATGGAAATCATTGATTGACAATATTGAAATTGCAGCTTACCTCCAATTAGCCGGCTTCCCAATATTTGAACAGAAGACCATTTTAATGCAATTACAAACACATTTTCGACATCGGAATTCTGTGCATAATTAGCTCCCTATTAAAGTATTTATGGAGCCCTTTTTCCATCCGAAACAGCGAAAGCCGGAGCATTTTATTCCTTACTGTTACAATAATTAACTATGCAAGGAGAACAGCATATTAATAGAGGATAATTTGTTTACATTGAAAAGAAAATTGTGCTAGATTAGCATAGCAAAAGACTATTTCCATATCCAGGCAGGAACGTTCAGGCCTAATAGCAATTTCCAGTGTCGTTAAGGAATATTATTAATAAAGTAATACAGTGTAATTCCCTTTGCCCCCGCCATATTTCACAATGTCCTTAATTACGGCTAATTCCGGCGGGACTCATTTGAGGGTTATTAAGCCGGAGACACGGGAATCTTAAATACAACCTTTGGTAATGAGGAGGCTGCAAAGTTCCTGGGAGTGGGGAGCGCCGAGGAGACCGGAGGGATGGAGGCAAGGGACGGGCAGCCGAGCTCCTGGGAGAACCCTGGGAAAACAAGGATTGCTTGGAGCAGGGTGGCACTGACAAACTCCTTCTGGGGATGGGGCTTCCTGCACATAATTCCAGGATTCTGGGTGTGAAGAGAGCAGCATTCCCTCTGAGCGCCAGACAAGGTTCTCCCTTCCATGAACAACCGGGATGTTTGCTGCCCTGACTTCATGGGGATGCCAGAATCCGGGACTAGTTTAGGTCAGAAAGGACCTTACAGCTCGTCTCATTCCACCCTCTGCCACGGCAGGGACACCTTCCACCATCCCAGGGTGCTGCAAGTTCCATCAGCCCGGCCTGGGACACTGCCAGGGATGGGATAACTCATAACGATCCTTCCAAACATCTGTAATTATTATCTGTCCAAATGAATTCTTTTTGGGAAGCCAAACACTTGCCAAAGGCGGGGGGAAGTGTCCGGAGAGCCCGCTGGAAAACACGGGCGTGCACTGGTGTGCTCCAGGCAAGCACTAAAAAAGCAGGGAAGAGAAGGAGCTGGGAGGGAGCTGCAGATGGTTAATATTCCCATGGAACTGGCAGCCAGGCTCGGAGCAGCTGAGCCCCGAACCCGCCGGGCCCCCGCACAGGGATCGCAGGCTGCACCCGGAGCTGGCAGCCTCGGGCTCAGCCCCTTCCAAGTGCACAGAGCCCTGGGAAAGCGGGAAAGGGCGTGCCGGGGGAGGTGGGGAAATGGGACACCGGGACCCCTCCGACCCCACCGCTTGGAGCCACAGGATAAGGGGCATGGCCTGAAGCTGAAGAAGCCGAGAGTTCCTTCCCAATATCCCATGTCCGCTGCTCTCGGGCAGTTTAAAGCCATTCCATCCTGCTGTCCCAAATCAGCTTTTCCCCCTGTGCAATTCCTTGCCTTCATCTCTTTTGCCATGTGCCCCATCTCTGGGAATGAGCAAGGTGTTCCTTCGGTGGCATTTTTTTGGGAAGAGCTTGGCGCCTGTTTCTGTCTGGCACGACACAGCGCAGGCTGTTGGGAGCTCGGGAGAGGGAGGCTGGATGTGGGATGCAAGTGTTTCCATCCTGGAAGAACATGGATTCAAATGACTCCTGTGCTTTAGGATTTCTTTCTGGGATGGGGAGACAAATAGTGCAAGGTGTGGGAAATGCTGGCTTTTTATTCGGATTATCCCACAGGAATCCTCCTGGGTGTCCATGTCCAATCTGCCCTCACACAGCTCCCCACACTTCCACCATCCCCTATAACCTGGACCCAGTGGGACGAGGGGCTGGGAGCCACTTCCATATTCCCAGGAACAATTTCCAATCCTTTCCCTGCTCCTTCCCGTGCTGCTGCCAGGATTTGTGGATGCAGCATTCCAAGTTTGGTATTCCCCCCTATTTTTCCAAGAGATGCTTTGAGCTCTGCCCCTCCCTCCCTCCTGGCAGCAGCTCTCCATCCCTCCAGCTTTTATTCCCAAAAGCAGCCAGGCAGAATTATCAATCCCTAATTAAAGTGCAGGTTGGAATGATTTCTCCCAAACAGCTCCACCTCGGCCGTGCCGATCCCCCCAAACAGCAACAATAAAGCCTCTGTCTTCTTGCAGGATGTTTGTCATCTTTTGATGCCGTGCCAGGAAACCACGGAATTCTGGGAGAGCAAACCTCCCCAAGTGATCCCTGCTCTCCACAGCAAGTGGATTCCAGAAAGATCCATGCTCCAAAAGGCACAGGGCAGGAAGTTCAGCCGGCTGGGGAAAAACCAGGTAAATAAACTTCAACCAGCAGCAGCTGCAGCAGCCCAGGAATTCCCTTCTTAGAGGAATTTGGAAAGAAACGAAAGCTGTAAAAGTGGGCTAAAATGGCAAACGCCATGTAAAATATTGGATCAGTATTGAGCAATTCCATCGGGTTGCACTCCAGCCCCAGGGGATGTGGTCCAGCAGAATTCCCTATTGCTGGCCATCTTGGAAATCATTCCTTTCAAACCCACCCCCCTGAACAAAGGCTCCCCTTGCCCTCCCTAGAAGGGCACATTCCTACATGAATTCCCTGCCACTGCATCCCAAGGAAAGGTAAGGTTCCCTGGCACCCCCTCCATGCCACATGTCCTTGGAGAGGCTGCCAGAATTCCCTGGGGGGCGACAGCCGCTCCTGGCACAGCCCTTCATCCTGGAAAAATCCAAAATGCATCCCTCAGCTGGGGGGACTCGCCCTCTGTCCCTCTCCCTGCCACAGATCCCCTGGAGCCGGCCCTGAAACATCCCGGGCCGCTGAGATTCCAACCCAAAATATCCACGGGTTCTTGGAGAGCTGTTTCTCCAGGCCAGGCGGAGCAAAACAAAGTCAGCAGGGGCTGTAAATCCTCAGGAAGGCAGAAATTAAAATTAAGGAGTTCAAATATGATGTGAAATCATTTCATCCGGGTGATGGATGTCCCTTCTATGACGCCCGTTTATTGCTCCTTGGATTTTTTTAATTACTGGGCTCCCCAAATTCAATTAGCGAGCCCAGCAGATATTCTGGGCAATGGAACTGTAAATAAAAGAGACCCAATTAATAACGTGCTTAGTCCAGCACAGCTAAATCAAACCTGGAAACTTGCTCCAAGGGGGAAAACTCCTCGGGAAGATCCCAGGGGATGGATGGATGGATGGATGGATGGATGGATGGATGGATGGATGATGGATGGATGGATGGATGGATGGATGGATGGATGGATGGATGGATGATGGATGGATGGATGGATGGATGGATGGATGGATGGATGGATGGATGGATGGATGAGGAGAGCCCAGGTGATGCTGTGATGGTTGGACACTCCCCAGTTCCAACCACAGCCCTTAATGGGGTTACTGGTTGTGGGTTTCTGTTGTCAAAAACTCTTAGGGAGAACAGGGAATATGGGATGCAGGTTTCCACTTGAAGCCAGGCATGTTTCATCCCAAATATTTTGTGCTTTCACCTCGTTCTGTCAACAAACTTTGCCATAATTGAAAACTCAGGAAGTTGCTCCACCAATATTTCTGTTTGTAAATTTCTTATCCTCTCTTGAAATACACAGTTGGAGGCTTTAGATGAATAAACTCCATGAGATAGGATGTGATTCACCTGGATATAATGTTTGAAAATGGGAGTAACACAATTTTTTTCAGAGTTGTATTCACACAAAGGGCAGAATTTAATACCACAGGGGAAAATACAATCCCAAATTCCTGGCTACTGCCACACAGCAGGGATTTGGGCAAACTTGGAAGCATGAAAGATGGGAATGTTTGCTTGGCAGAACCAGGACAGGGAGGATTTCTTCTGCTTCCCATTTCCAGCATCATTCCTGAGGGACAAAGCTGAGCAGGGAAGGGCTGAGGTGATCCAGGGTGGGACAGGACAAAGCTGAGCAGGGAAGGGCTGAGCTTTGCCAGGATGGGAGCTCAGCATTTCAGGGCACCCGTTCTCTCATCCAGGTGCCCAAATCCCTGAATTGCCCTTCAGCAGGGTCAGAGGGTGTCAGGCTGGGCAGCCTGGGTGCCTTTCCATACTTCCCGTTATTAATGGGAGTCACCTGGCTGAATCCCAGCGCGATTCCCACCACGACAGAGCAGCTGAATCAGGAGAGGAAGTTCATTAACAGCTCCTAACTAATGGCTATCATTAAGCCAACCCTGCTCCAAAAGGGGGTGACACCGGGACCCTGCCAGGGCAAACAGATGGAGCCCAAGGGGCACAGTCAGCACGTTGCACAGGGCTCGGCTGCAGGTGCTGCAGCTGGACACTCAGCAAGGACGAGGGCAGGGCTGCAGGGAGCCTGGGGGTCCAGCCCCCCTCAGGGAAACTTGAGCTTGGAACGATCCTAAGCATCATCTCATCCCATCCCCTGTGCCAGGCTGCTCCAAGCCCTGTCCAGCCCGGCCTTGGGCACTGCCAGGGATCCAGGGGCAGCCACAGCTCCTCTGGGCACCTTGTGCCCACCCTCACAGACAGGAATTCCTTCCAAATTTCCCATCTGGCAGTGGGAAGCCATTCCCTGTGTCCTGTCCCTCCATGCCCTGTGCCCAGTCCCTCTCCAGCTCTCCTGGAGCCTTCTCTTGTGCAGGTGAGCATTCCCAGTTTTCCCAGCCCTGGCAGCAGCTCCGTGGCCTCTGCCAGACTTACTCCAGCTGGACCCAAGCTCCTCCTGCCCACCTTAAATCCCAAAATTTCAAGCAAAATCTCTTCCCTTGCATGTCACATCCCATAAAGCCAGGTGCTTCCAAGGCAAGAACCTCCCAGAAGTGACTTTGGAAAAGAGGTGGAGAATGTCTGAGGGCGGCCAGGGGGGCTATGGCAGAATTTTCTTTGTGTTTCCATAAAAACCATTCCAGATGGTGCTGGAGAGGAATTCCCACCCGGACCAGGTGCAGGATAGTCTGGACTTGCTTTGCAGGATAGAGGGAAAAACTTGTTGCAGGAAAAAAAACCAACTCCAAATGAATGATTTCTTGACAAAAAGGGAAATTATGAAGGTGCTGCCTGGCTGGAAAAAGGAATTAAAGCTTATTTACACTGGAAAAAGGAGGAATTAATGCAGTTCAATCCCTGTGCCAGGCCAGGAGTGAGGGATGGGGGGAAATAGAGACAAGAGGGATTTATTATTAAATTAAAATCACTTAATTACTGCAAATGTTAAATATGCACTTTTCTGGCATTTCAGGGATGTTTTTCCCTCAAATTGCAATGAATTGTCCACTTGGAATTCCCCCTCCTCCGGCAGCGAGTAAATGTCAGCCCTAAATTAAAGTTAACTGGGATCTGCTCCACCTCGGAAAAAAAGATTTAATTAGAATCAATAAAGCACCTTTTATTGGAGTTTTCCAAGCCCAGGGAACCTGAAACCTTGGGAGCTTTTCACAGGCTGGGGTCAAAGGGGAGCACCTGGATGAGGAGCCCCGGGAACGGCGGCACCCAGCGCCTCTCCCCGGTGCCGGGGCGGGATGAAATCCATCAAGCCCTTGATTCAGCCCAGATGAGCAGCACATCCCTGCTCCTTTGGTCTTGCTGGGGGTTTTTGGAGGGGCTCCATCCGAGCTGGGAGGTAAAAATGCCTATTTTTAACTCCAGTGTCTCCCCAGTTGGAAGGGATGAACAGCCAGCCCTGGAATTGCCAAACAGATCCGTGAGCAAGGCTCTGCTCGAACGTGGCCTTGGAGCAGCTTGGGCCAGATGTTGCTGCCCGCTGGGGAAGGGCTGCAAACCCCTCCCAGCCTGCCCAGAGCAGGATTTGATGATTCCAGGAGCCTGGGACTCGCAGCTTGTTCCCATTTCCAGTTTCATTTCCCCCATTGGCACGGCGGGCAAGCCACGATTTCCGAGGCCTTTTGGGATCGAGATGGAAAAGGCATTTCATCTCCCCCGACTCCCTAAAAGAGAGACAAAAGCCTCAGCAGTGTCAGATTGCTGGGAATTAGTTGTAATTTGATTAGGAATCTCCCAGCAGGCTGCCCGAGTACACAGAGATCAGGGGGAATTAATGCCGTGATCAATTAGATCGGAATTGTTCGGCCGGCACCGAGCAATACCACGGGCTGGGATTTTCAGGGAGTTCTTCCCTTAATCCTCTTGTTCTGCAATTCCTTAGGAGGAGGCACAAAAGCTCCTAAATTAGGACAAGGCGATATTGCACATCGGGGAAAATCCCACTGCGGATTATGGAGACATCCGAGGGGGGGATTCTCCTCCAGCTCAGCCCAGGGGAGGGAGCAGATCCCAAATTCCTCCCACAGGAGCTGCACTCCCTCACAGCCCCACCAAAACGGCTCCTCCGCTCCTGATTCATTGTCTGGCCTCATCCCTGTGGCATTCCAGATTATTGGAGGAAAATTCAATTAATTTTCTGTGTTTGAGTCCGAATTTTTGACATTTTCAATTCAGTTCCCATTTCCAGGTATAAATCCATACATTCACAACATTTCCCAGCGGCTGGAGTCCAGGAGGGCTTTCCCTGCTCCCAGCTTCGTGATCCCACTGATGGCCAGGCTGGATCCACACCAGGATCATCCCAGCCCCCCTGGAAATCCCAGCCAGTCCCTCTTGGCCACGGGAATAACTGAGGAGCTGATTTACTGGGAAAAGGGGATCAGTTGAACCCCCCCTTTCCATGAGGAACCCCATCAGCTGCTCTTGCAGGAGGCGCTGGGATTTTCCCCGGGATTTACGGTGCCACCTTCCCGTTGGCAGGAGCGGGTCGGGAATGCTCGGTCACAGATGGAGGCAGCCCCACCTGGGATCCACGGGATTCTCTCCACGACCCCAGAAGGCAGCAGGAGCCAAGGTAAAAACACACCACGAGGTGGGAATTGTACTTCCAGTGTCGTACACGAGGAACCCGTAAATAATTCATGGCGATTTCTTTATTATTCCGCGAGTCATTCCGAGCCAGGCCAAAAGCAGGCGGCTGCAGCCCGGAGGAATTTCCCTCCACACCACGACACGTGTCAGGCTGGGAGCCCAGGGATGAATATTTTAAGGACAACGACTTCTTGTTCCCATTTTTCCCTGGTTGTGCCGCCAGGACTAACCCAAAGTGCTGATTTGCACTTTGGGAGGCACTGTGACACTTGCTCCCAGCTGGAAAAACCAGCCCCAATGTGTTGAAAATTCCTCAGGAAATGGGATTTCCCACCTCTTCCTATTTTTGGATGCTGTGCTCTGGTTTTCAAGATTCCCTCTCTGATGTTTCATGTTTCCTGAGCTGCTAGCCCAGATTATCAATCCCAGGATGGAATTTGCCACTTCATGCCTGGTCCAAAGCCCCTCTCCAGCTCTCTGGAAACGTAACAGGACAAGCAGTGAACGATCCAGACCCTCCTCCTCCTACAAAGGGGTGGAATTGTGACAGGACACAGGGAAACAACCTCAGGCTGTGCCAGGGGAGCTTCAGGCTGGACATCAGGAGGAATTTCCCCAGGGAAAGGAAATCGTTGGCGCAGAGCTTTGGAGGTGTCCTGGACACAAGGCTGGACTCGGTGAGCCTGGAGGTGTTTCCAAGCTCAGTGATCCCGGGATTCTGCGATCCCACCAGGAGGAGCTTCCCCTAAGGAGGTGCTGAGGGCCACCGGGGCGAGGTTTGGCTGCAGTCCCAGCTCCCTTTCCCAGGTAATTCCCGCAGGGGGAGACAGCCCCGCAGGCACCTCTCCCTCCTTTGTGTCCCTCAGTTGTTGCTGTGCAGATCGAGCCATTCCAGCAGGAAATTGCATTTGCATCTTGTGTGGCACAAGCATGTTGTGAATATCATAAAAACACATATGGTCATAAAGGCTGGGAGAGAAGGCGATAAAAGTGACATTTAGGGAACAGCTTTGGGAAAGGCAAAACATGTTCAGGGAGCTGCTTTTGTGCAGCTCCTCCCTGCGAGAGATTCTGGGCTCTCACTTTAGAAGCTTTTGCAGCAAACTTCTTAATTTTGTGACAAACTTCTTAATTTTTTCTGCTTTTTTTCCAATCTTCCTCCATTTTTTGGTGCAAACGTCCTAAATTTCATTCTACAAACTTATTCGTTGTTCAAGCTTCTGGATTTTTTTCCCCAAACTTCCTAATTAAGGTATTAACTTACTCATTTCAAACTTGAGAAATTTTCCTTTGCCTTTTGAGCTTGAACCTCCTGGGATATCCTGGAAGAAACTCAGGAGCCCACCAGCCTTTCCCAACAGTTGTGTTTCCCAGGTGTGGAAAAAAAAAAGTCGCACTTTTAAGTGCAACTCTTGAATTTGGAATAGCTTAGGATATTGGATGGAACAATATCTTGGGATGCTTAGAAATGGGATTTCGCCACTTGGACTTTGATCAGGAGGCTGGGTTGGATGGGAATATCCCTGAATTCAGCCTTTTCCTGCCTGACTTGGCTTTAGACTGGAATTCTGGATAGCAGAAGTCTGTGGACATCATGAAATACTAACTTTTAACAAGGTAAAAAGAAATAACCGGGAAAAGATTTTCATGACGGATCAGAGGTCCTGGACGGAAAAGCAGGAAGCCTTTCCCACAAATTGGGAAAAAATTCCCAATTTTTGCCCCTGTCAGGGACAACCACGGATCATCTTGGAGCTGCTTTTCCAACCCTCTTGGTCCACAGGCAGGATCCTTGCCGTGTGCTCCCAGCAGGGAATTCATTCCAATTTTCCAGGGCTGTAAACTGCAACCCTTTTATCTGGAGCCTTTAGCAGGCTGTGTGACAGCAGATCCGATGGGAGCGTGCTATGCCATAAATCCTCCCAAAATGTTCTTTTCCTCCGAAATGATGGGGCTGATTCATGCTCCAAAGGCGGATTTCCAGCTCCTGCCAAGTCGCCATGGCTCCCTTCTGCTTGGAACGATCGGGAGAAGTGTCTACCAAGGGAAGGAGCTCTGCATCACACGGGGAGGGGGAGGAGGAGGAGGAGGAGGGAGCTTTGCAGGCAGCTCCAAATCTCCTGCTTTTCCAGAGGATTTCACCTCCATGCAGCTGCGCTTCCAGCCACTCCATGTGGAGACTTCCAAGGGCGCCTGGATTTCATTCTGCTCCGTGCAGAGGAGCTTCCTTTCCCTCTTTTCATAGGGGTTGTGTGCCCACTGCTGCGCTCCCGGGGGGTGTCCAGCCTGGAGAAGGGAAGGACCCAGGGACACACAGCCCTTCCAGGAGCGCTGGAGAGGGCTTTGCTTCCCTGCCGTGTCCCCGGAGTCATCACAAGGTCACGGTCACTGCCCCGTCCCTCCTGCGCTGCGGCAGGAATTAGCGGGACCAGGCGAATCCCTGCGTTATTCCCGCTGCTGGCTTCCTTCTCCCGGCTGCAGCGAGGATGCGATTCCCCCCCGCCTCCCCTCCCCTCGCCCCCCGGCGAGCAGCCGGCGCTGCGGAGAGACTCGGGAAAGGGGGAGCCCTTAGGGTTCGGGAATTCACAGCCTGACAAAGTTGTGACTTGCAGAAGCACGAGGTAAGAGGGGGAAGCAGCTCCCTCCCCGCGCCAGCCGCCTTTTCCCGGCAGCTCCCATCCCGGTGTAATTCTTCCCCCTAGTTTCCAGTCATGGAATAGTTGCCATCAGAGCCGGAGCTGCTGCACAGGCTGGCTGTAGGGTGGGAAGGAGCTGGGAAAGGAGAGGAGGAAGGCTGGAGGATGGGGCAGACATGCCACAGATGTCCCGGGAGCTACGTGCATCCCTCCAGCGCTCCGGGATTCACTTCCCAGCTGCTCAATGGAAGCAATTGTTGCTTCTCCCTGAAGAGAGCCGAGCGGCCTCTCCCAGCCCTGTGGGAGCAGCAGGAAGAGGGGCAGGAGCAGGCCGGGAAAACAAAAGGATTTGCCAAGTGGGAAGAGCCCTTCCAGCCTCCAGGCAGCTCCCCAGAGTCCTCACCGTCCTCGGATCCCCTGGATCACTCTCCCAACAGCCTCCCGCACTCCTCGTGCCCGCTGTTCAGCCTGGCTCGGGCTTCCACGCTCTTTTCAGGTGGAGAGGAGAAGCTGCTCCTCCCTGACTTCACGCAGGTGGCACATTTGTTGCCGAGCACCCGTAATTTTGGGAAGAATGTTTGTACTGCAAATGGAAACCTGTCATTCCCAGCACCTCCCTTCCCACTTCATTCCAGCAGCCGTTGGAGCTGCAGCTTTCACGTGCTGCTCCCATTAAAAGTAACACTCCACGAGCACCGACAATTTCCCCCTTTGCCTCCCAATTCCAGCAGGCTCCAAGCTCTGTTCCTTCCATCACAATAAACCATCCAAAGGAGGGAATGACACAGGAAGTGGAATAGTAAATCCCTGTTTTAGCAAATCACCTTCTCCTGAGGAGTTTGGGAGCTGGATAGGTGTTTGAAAACTAACATGGATTAAGGGGGAAGGAGGAAGAGCCAGAGCTGGAGAGGGGCTGGGGATGGTGCTCCACTGGAAGGAGACACCCTCCTGCTATCCACAAACCCTGGCTGTGCTGCACACCAGGAGCTGGTGTTGGTTCCTGTTCCTCTTCCCACCGAGGCAGGAATCCGATGGGATGTGCTACAACAAACCCTCCGGAGGGCAGCGAATCCAGAGCTTCTGGATCCAATTTCTGTCCCACGGGGATTTCTGGGGGTGTGACTGAAGGGATGAGGGCGAGAGGCTCCTCCGTGCCCTTTCCCTGTGCCCACGTCCACGGCGCTGCAGAGAATCCGAGCCCATCCCTGTGGCACAGCCACATCCATTTTTAAAACGGGCCTTCTGTGCTCTCCTTTTTCCAGCTCCGTGGCTCCAAACGGAGGGAAAGATGTTCCCGGCTTAGTGGGATTAAAAAACCAAGTCCAGCCCAAATACCCTGGCAGGCAGGGCAGCACTTCCCTAAAGCTGCCTGCCACGGGCAGTGCTGGAATGGCGCTGGGACCGAACAGCAAGCCCGAGCCATCCTTTCAGGAGTGTCACAAATGGACGGAGAGGGAAGCTCCCCACGGCACATGGAGAGGCAGATGTGGATGGGGATGGAAGGGGAGGGATGACCACGGGCAGGAGGATGGAGATCTGGGCCTCCAGAGCTGCTGCTGGGCTCTTTCCATGCTCAGCAGGTTCCCGGTGCCTTTTGCTGCTGCTCATAAGCAAAAGTCTCTCGCTTGCTGTTCCAGGATTGCAAATTGGAATCAGGGAAAGAGGAACGGGATGAAAATGAGATGAGGAAAAAACAGAGAAATGGTGCTTTGGAAGCCTGTGCAAGTGGCTGGTCTCCTGTGCTGTTTGTGCTGAGAGAATAAATCCATGCTGCATTCCAGGCTAGGCCAGTGGGGAGGGGAGTATCCCCCTTCCCCGGGCAGGGAATCATTAAGGATGGAAAAGATTTCCCCATGGAAAGGGTGCTCAGGCACTGCCCAGGGAGCTTTGGAGTGCCATCCCAAGGAAGGACTGGAGGACTGGACGTGGCACTCAGAGCTCTGGGCTGGGGACAAGGTGGGGACCGGGCACAGCTTGGACAAGATGGTCTTGGAGCTCTTTTCCAACTGAAATGAGTCCGGGATTCTGGGATCCTCGTGTCCAACCCTCATCCGCAGAACAGGCAGTTCATGTGATCCTTGGGGAAGATTCCAGCGTTTTCTTTGAGGGACTGTGAATTCCTGTCGTGCTTTGTTTGTTTTGCTCTTTCCCGGAGCAATATTGTTTTCCCCTGGTGTCTCAGGAACTTCTCCTGGCCATCTGCACCATTCCCATTCCCGCTTATCTGCCAAAGCCCTTTGGGGTTTTTTTAAGCCCAGCAGGCACACAGTGGCAGCCAGCTTTGCTTTCTGTTCCTCGGGAAAAGCCCGTGGCAGCAGCGCTCCCGGGATGGCCGGCGCTCGGGAGGGAGGGAGGGAGGCTCCATCCCAGCCCCATCCCCACAATGCTCTTTCAGAGGCTCATAATGGAGCCATTGAGAACACGGAGTTATTTGGAAAACTCCCGAGCTGGGAGGAATCTGCGCCTGTTGGGGTTGAGTCACGCCTTGGCAGCCGCCACCCCTGCACAGATTTCCTTTTTTTTTAAGCGCACTTTTCTTTTCCAGATCCACAGACAAGGGACCTTTATCAGCTTGAACTTCATCTCCGCCCCAGAAAAGCTGCACCCGGCCCAGTCCTGCCAGAGGAAACTTCCAGAAGGTCTTCATTTGGGGACTTGGACTCTCATCCCGGTTGGAACTTTCTCCCCGAGCCTGCTTATCTCCAGCCTGAAATGATTTGGCTGCAGCTTCCCCCGTGGATGTCAGAGCCTTCCTGCCTGCAGGATTAAGGGATCCATTCCAATCTCTCCATTGGCAGGTGTGTGAAAGCCTCTGGTTTCTCCTACCTTTTCCTCTGCTTTCTGATAAAAGAACAGGTTTTCCTTACGGAATTTCGGTTGCCCAGTGGAGAACACACCACACATTCCTTGACCCCTCACTCAGGTCCTGCCCAGCCTGGATGGACCAGAGGGAAAAAGGTTCCATCCAAAGCACCCTGCGTGCTCCAGGGATCCTGCAGCCCCTCAGCCACCCCCTCCATCCTGTCATATCCCACTGGAAAAGCTGCTTTTCCAGTTCCCCTCCTTCGCTGGGAATCGGGGAATTCGCCCCCTGCGGTGGCCCCGGCTTCCTGCAGGTGGGAATTGTGGCCGAGGAGAAGCTCCGGGCTGGGCGTGGGGAGCGCGGGAGCTGCCGGGGCATTGTTGTGGGATCAGGCACAGATGGGAGACACGGAGCTGTCAGAACGAGCCGGGATTGGAAAATGTTATAATTGGGATGGTAAACAAGTTCACAAGGACCCTATTGAGGCAAGGCATTGCCATGGTAACCGCCCAGAAAAGTCTGGGAATGAGGAAGGGATCGATCCGTGGGGGGCAGCGGAGGGAAGGGGCACTCCGGGGGGCTCTGGGATGTGCTCCAAGCCTGCCCTGCTCTCCAGGGAGCTCTCCTGGATCCACGCACCGGGATGGGATCCTGTGCTTGCACAGCCTTTCCCATCAGCCCCAGCAGGACTGGAGCTCTCTGGGCCTGGGGCACCTCCCCGAGGCTGAGCATTTGGGGTGCACTCATCATCCAGGTGGGTCCTTGCAGCCCAGGAAATCCTGGGATCTTTCCAGCTGGGAACAGCATGGAGAGCAATCCCCCCTGCCTCTGCAGCTGCTGCCCCGGCCTCTCACTGGTTTAGGGCGAGAAGTTGGACGTGAGCAAACAAGTAAGTAAAAAGTCCTGCAGTAAAAACCAAGCTTAGCAACTTTATACTCCACAATAGTATTTTTAAAGCCTGATTTTATTAATCAGCTACTTGCCTTTAATGGGGTAATACTCTACATTCCAGGATGGATGCAGCAATTTTCCTGACTCCAATAAAACGATAAAATTTGTTTATAGACCAAAAGAAATGTTAAGGGCCCAGGGCCACCGAAACCCTCAGAACAAATCTTTTTTAAGTGGCAGGGCTGCAGCCCAGGGCAAGGGACACCAGAAGGAGCTGGACATCTTCAAATAACCAGGAATGGAATTCAGAATCCGTATGCTGAGCTGAGGTGGGCCTGGGCTGCCTTCCTTCCGTGCCTAAATCAGGGAAAAAATAGGATTTTGTTCTCTGGGATTACTTCAGACAGCAAAGGTTTGCTTGGGAAGAGAACCCTGAGTTTGCAATCAGAATCCCTGGATCATTCCAGCTGGGAGAGAGCTCCAGGGTTACCGAGTCCAGCCTGTGCCCAGTGCCCACCTTGTCCCCAGCCCAGAGCACCGAGTGCTGTCACATCCAGGCGTTCCTTGGACTAGTCCTGGGATGGGCACTCCAAACCCCCCTAGGCAGCCCCCTCAGCAGCACTTCTGCTCTGCCCATGGAATTCTGTTCTGTTCCCTGCCATTCCCAGCTGAAAACAGTTGTGGGAGCTGCCTGGAGCGTTCAAAAGGTGTCCAAATCCTGCCTCTGTTTGGTGGCAGCCGGGAATGCAGAGCTGCACCCCAGTGCTGGAAAAGCACTGCTCCCCTCTGGGATTGCATGTCCCCCAGGACGTGCACAGCTTCTTTGGGAAGAGGCCTTTGAAATCCAGCTGCTTTCTTCCTGGAAATCAGTGGGTTGGAAGCGGGCAGGCTGGACTTTTCCAGAAGTGCAGGGAACACATGTGGGCACGGTGCTGTTCAGCCAAGCACCGCCAGCCCAGATTTTTCCATCCCTCTCCGAGCTGCACGGCAGCACTATCCATCATTTTTCCAGGGACTGCAGTCCCTTCCAATCCCAATGAATTGCTGGGACGGATCTTTAATAATAACCAGCCACCAAGACCTGGGAGATTTCATTTATTCTGGCACAGTCCACACATTACCCGACTCGTGCGGGACCATATGGAGCGCTCTCCGCTGAATTTGGTGGAGTTACTGGGGTGAAACAAGGAGGAATTTTGTTCCTCATCCTCTTCAATTATGCCACGGGTTGGATTGTGCAGCAAACTCCGAGAGCTCATCTGGGCACAGCAATCAGCCCCGAGGAGCCGTCGCCAAGCTGGGCCGTGCCAGGAAACACTGGGAGCGAAAACACCGCTGGGAGCCCATCCCTGGAGAGAGGCAGCGGGGCTGAACACTGCCCTGAGGCTGGCAAGGGGAACAGAGCCCTCAGGCTGGCACCTGTGGGGAGGTCCTGTTTGTGGGGTGGGATAGAGGGAACAATGACAGCGGGTCAGTTCCCCCCGGGTTTTACACTTTGCCATCCTTAGCTGGGAAATGGAGGGACCTGGCCTCGCTCATTGACAGAGAATCAGGGAATGGTTTGGGATGGCAAGGACCTTAAAGCTCATCCAGTTCCCATGGGCAGGGACACCTTCCCCTGTCCCAGGCTGTTCCAAACCCTGGCCAGCCTGGCCTGGGACACTTCCAGGGATGGGGAATCCCCAGCCTCTCTGGCCAACTTCTGTGCCTGTATTAACCCTTGCCCAAAATGTCCCCGCTAAATAGACTGCAAGTGAACAAAAACGCCCTTTTTGGTGCCCGAGGCCTAATGGAACACGACATTTCTTATTCCAGAGGGGTGCCAAAGGAATGAAGACGCTGATTCCGTGTGAACAGGCAGAGTGTGATCCCTGCTCCTGCCTCTCGGAGCCATCAATAATAGAACGGCTCCCATTCCCATTCCATTATGGCTAATAATGAGTTATGGATAAAGCCACCACGTCCTGTGCAAAAAGCAGGATCTGGGTTGATTATCAGAGGCTCAAATCAAGAGATTGATGCCCAAAGCCAGCCTAATTAGCAGGAGTCTATTGGAGAGGAAGCTGAGCATGCTGCTCCAGCACTGCCAAATGAAATTAAGGCCCAATTATTGATAAATGAAGAGTGGTTTGTGCTGGAGCCTGGCCTGGAGTTGAGGAAATGCATCTGTCACTTGGGCTGCCCGGGAGTCACTCATGTGTGACACGGCATCCTGCGCCTCCCCGCTGCAGCTGGAGGCACCGTCTGACTGGAGCTGCTGCCATGGCAGCCACAACGGGGACACATGGGACAGCGGGGACAGCACCCTGCTCCCGCCCTGCTCCCGTGGGCTGCCACTCAGCAGGCACCTGTGTGTGGGGACACACACACACCAGCACTGGGACTGCACTGTCACCGTCCAAAGAGCTTTGGTGCGGCTTTGAATTATTAGTTTTTATTATTTAGAATGATTAGGTTGACAATTCCTGAAGGTACTGTGAAGAGCCTTCCAAGCACCCAAGTCAGTCAAATGACTAACTTCATTGACATAAATGATAAAGCATTTCTTAAAAAGCCAAAAAGATGAGAAATTACATAGGATAACGACTTGCTCTTGCTGAGACCGACTAAAATTAGCAGCGCTACAAAATGATATCCATAAATGAAGGCAACTTTACCTTAGTGAGAGTAAGATAAAGGATCTGGCAAACAGTGACCCATGTGTGCAAGTGGGGCACTGGGATGTTTGAAACCCCTCATTTCCCCAGCCTCTCAAGCCACAAGTTCCACAAACCAGATAGGTGGGCTTGGGAAGTGACCGCTTCTCAGAAACCTTCATTGGAGCAAGAGTTTATTCAGGCAAAACACCTGAGCACCAAGAGCAGAGGGAGTTCTTTGGGAGTTCTGGGGCAAAGGGAGGCAGAGGAGACCTCCTGCAATGGAAAGGGCAGGTTTAGATGGGATGTTGGGAAGGAATTGTTCCCTGGCACAGGTGCCCAGAGCAGCTGTGGCTGCCCCTGGCTCCCTGGGAGTGTCCAAGGCCAGCCTGGACACTGGGGCTCGGAGCAATGAGGTGCAATGAGCTGATCCTTAAAATCCCTTCCAGCCTAAAGCACTCCATGATTCCACACTGATTCGAGCAGCCCTGGCCAAGCTCTTGGCTTCAGAGGTCCCAAAATACCAGCGAGGATCTGGGATCACGCCTCGGGAAGTGCCTTTTCTCGGCAGGCACCTGAGAACGCGCTCGGAAATAGGCTGCTCCTTGTCACAGGTGTCACCGCTTCCCTGCTTCCCAAGGACACAAACATTTTTGGAAATCTGCCCCCATTTTAAGTAGGGCAGGGAATGGCTGTTGATCTGAAAGAGCAGATCCTTTCTGGAGACAAGGAGCCGGCTTTCCAAAGGCACCGCGTCATTCCGGCTCCTCGGTCCCCTGGAACCGAGGCTGTGCCTGGATCCCTTCCCTTCCAAAGAATCCAGAATGCCTCACTCTCCAGATGAGGCACTGATAGAATTTGCTAGCCTGGATTTGAAGCATTCCCATCTAAGCTCAAATCAATCCTTTCTGGAACATGTTTTTCCTCCTGACATTTCTCCCGGTCCCTCCGAATCGGAGAAATTATCCCGAGCTGCTGTTCCGTGGATGCTTCTCCCCCCGGAGCAGCACCAGGCCTGCAATCTAAGCTGCATTTCAAATATTAAAAAGAACAATGAAATGAAATTCCAGCTACTCATCCTAACTCGATTTGGGGCCACCAGGAGAAGCCGGCTGCCATATGGAGAGGTGCTGGCCATTCCTGCACCAGTCCCAGTCCCCCTTTGCCATGGATTGCTGCAGCTCTGCGGCCTCCAGGGCAATTCTTAGGGATTTGATCCATTTGGATCACCTGGCCATCCCCTGGGAGGTGCAGGGTCCTGGATTGCAGCTGCTCCCAGCTCACCTTGTTTGTCCCCTGGGCTGTTCCTCCTGTGCCGTGACCCCGGAATCCGCAGGGAAAAGCAGTTTTTGCTGCCAAGGCCAGCAGGGCTGAGGGCACAGGGACATTTTCCCAGCCCAAAGAGCCACATTCTCTGCTTTCCCTGAATGCACAGCTCCAGGACAGGCTTTGCAGAATCCTGGGGTAGAGCAGGGTCCCTGCCGATGGCAAGGGAAGGAACGAGATGAGCCTCAAGGTTCCTCCCCACCCAAACCATTGCAGAGCTCTGGGCATCTCTCATCCACAGAGTGGAATAAAAAGAGGAAAACGTCTCTTTGTTTTTTTAAAAAAAGCTCATCAATACAACTCTCAGATTAAAAAAAGAACAGGAGGAAAACAAGCTGAGCTGCAGAGACACAACAATCACCGAGGGCCGAGACCTTGGGAAGGAGCTGGAGCCCAGAGCGGGGTTTTGCAGGGAGGTTTAAACCACTCTCAAATGTCAGGCTGGGTTTTTTGATGCTCTTCCATTCCCACCATAAAAATCAAGTGATCTGAGGACCCTCTGGGGCCCTGGAGCAGCTCCTGCTCTCGCTGTAGAGCCTGAGCTCCACGCGTGGGTTTAGCTGCTGCCTTGGGTGACATCAGCAGCACTGCCATGAAACCTCCATGATCATATGGAACCCATGGCTGGGCAGGGGCTGCGATGTGAGGGGAAGGAAGGAGCTCTGTGCTTCTCCCAGAACACAGCCAGGATGTTCCAGGAGCACGGGGAAGTGCAGCTCCCCAGCAATCCCACCTTCACTAGGGAGCTGCAGTGGGGAATATTTGCACCTTGTCATCTAAACCACTCCAAGCTCTGCCTTTCCTTGGTGTCCCTGGCCAGGGCAGGGGGACTCAGAGCTGGCCAGCCTGGGCTAGTGAAGGTGTCCCTGGGCACGGCAGCTCCCGTGCAGCAGCCCAGGATTGAGGAGCTCTGGCGGGGCCAGGGGAGGCTGAGGATGCTCGGCAGCAGGAGCGCTGAAGCACGGCTCGCTGTAATGTGTTATGACATAGATCAGCTGTTGTTTTCCAGTCTCAAAGGAAACCTTGTGGAATCTCATTCCTTTGACTGGATTAAATTAGCTGCAAATGTTGTCCTTTAAACACAAACTCAAGGCCTTTCGCTGGAAAACGAGGATGGCGGAGCCGGCGAAATCTCTTTCAAGCCATTGTTTCTTTGGAGCTGTGGTTTACCTTTGGTTCCCTAACAAAGTAAATTAATAAATGAAGGGGTAGCAGAGTTGTTTCTATAGCAATCCCCATGGAAACATCAAAAATGCCACAAACACTCATCCTCAGCCTCCAGCTCCCAGGAGAGCACAGCTCAGGGTAAAACACAGCCATGGCTCCTGGATTCAGCCCAGTTCCTGGTGCCCTGTCCCTTCAGGATAGGCACAGATCCCCAAAAACGAAAGAGCTTTCATAGCAAACCTAGTGCCGTTCCTCTGGGAAGTGTCCCTGGGAGGAGCTGGAGCTGCTCATCCCTTTCCATAGGGAAGGAGGAGCAATCAGCCATGACTTGGCTCCAGGAAAGCACAAAGAGGCACCTGGTGAGAGACTTGGTGGCTTAAATCCTGATGTTCTCCCTAAAATGAGTCTTGCTTTAGAACTTCCCAGTGAGTTGAGTGAGGTGGTCCCACAGCTCTGGAAGGGTGGGCAGGCCTGGCACAGGATTCCCGGAGAATCTCCCATCCCCGTGAGCGCCCAGGGCCAGGCTGGACATTGGAGCACCCTGCCATAGTGGAAGGTGTCCCTGCCCTGGCAGGGGGGGTCCTTAAGGTCCTTGCAGGCCTGTGCTGGAGGTGTGGAAGGAGCAGAGCACGGAGCAGGGCGGGCTCTGGAGAGCAGCCACATTCCAGGGCCCAGCATCCGTCCGGGGCTGCACTTGGCTCCCAGTCAGGGCTGACAATTAGGCCCTACAGTTAATATTTTTACAGCTGTTTGATTAATAACACATACAGAGCATCCAGCCAGGATTTGTTGGAGACACCTCAGGAAAACGAATGATGTAAATAACAGATGGATGCAGAACAGTCTCACAAACAGGCACCGAGATATTCCCATCTTGTTTGGGAAGACTTTAAATAGACAGATTAGAGATAAGCAGGCAAAGTGGCGAGAGGAGAGGCTGGGACTGGGGAGGATAAACTCAAAGGTGCCTGGGGAGCCCCTCGAGATCCCTAGTGCTGTGGATGTGCCCCTGGGGCAGCACCCGAGCAGCCTTTCCTGCACATCTCCAGCCCATCTGAACCCGTGCAGGGTCTCAGTGCCAGGAAATGGTTCATGGGGATCGTTCCAACAACCCTGCAGTGACTTTGCCTTTGACTCTGAACTCCTCTCGCTGCCTCTGACTGCCAGGGAATTTTGGGGCAGAGAACGAAGAGAGAAGGGAGTGGGGATATGGCCGGGAAAGGATGGATTTGGTGCATTTTGGGGGCAAACAGCTGCCGAATGTGTGCACACCACGAGCTGGGAACGGTCCCCAGTGCCTGAGGCACAAAGCTCTGTGTAGGAAGGGTAAACCAAAACCATCCCGCGCCGGGGAATCACAGGGATTTGTACCTTGGGACTTTCTCTGGAGCTGGAGGTGCTCAACAGCTGGAACTGGAGACCCGCGTTACCTGGGATGTCCGGACTGGAGAGGGGAAGGGCTCGGGGACAGCTCGGACAGCTCCAGTCCCTTCCTGGGACAGGACACGGAGGGCAGGGCTAGGCGGGACGCGACACGGGGCAGCAGTTCCCGGCTGGGAGCGGGGCACGGCTTTCCCAGAGAAGCCCTGGATCCCTGGAAGTGTTCCTGTTGGCATTCTCGCGGCTCAGAGCCGCAGCATTCCCACGCACACACCTCCAGCATCCCGAATCCACAGGTGGGTGCCGCTGCCGCCGTGACCCGAGGGAAGCAGCGCTCGGAATAGCAGGGAAAACAGGGAGAGAGGCGCGAGGCAGGAGTCCCAAAAAGCAAACTGTGATAAATCTCAGCCTAACACGCCTCGGTTGGGAACACACCGTTCTCCCGGAGGAGATGACTGCCTATCAGTGCCTTTGGAAAGGCGCTTTCTCCAGGGCTCGCTGCGGAGCGCAGGAACACAAACACGAGGGCCTTTTCCAGCTCCGCCATTCCATCCGAAAGTTCATCGCAGGGCTGCACAAACAGCAATTAGCACCTGATTAGCGCCTCTGACATTTCCTGCACCCTCTGCTGCACAGGAAGAGCTGCTGCCGTGACTCCAGCTTGGATTTTAGGGACAATTCCCCCGTGGGAAAGGTGGGCAGGCGCTGGCACAGCTGGAACCCTGTGCGTGTGGCAGTGTGTTAGACTCAGTGGCCTTGGGGGCCCGTTCCAGCCTCAGGTCCTGGCATTCCGAAGCATTCCAGGAGCACATTCTGGTAACGTAATCACATTTTGTTCACTTGAAGCTGCAGGCAGAGGAGCTTGCCAAACTTCCGGGCAGGGCCAGCCGGGAATTCCAACGGGGACAGCTCGGGGAGACAAAGTAGAGGCAGCGAGTCTGTGCAGCTCAGTTTGCCGAGCTCTACAGTACAGACGCGTTAACACATCAATTTAACAATTATTATTGTGTTGCCCTTTTCCAGGAAAGGGTAAAGGAGATTTGTAGGAGCACTTAACACGTGTAAATCCCCACCTCTTTAAGGCAAAGCAAGGCGCTAAATGGGGCCATAAATATCCCGAATATTCCGTCCTTTCGGAAATCATACCTTTTCCCCTTCGTCTCACTGCAATTAAAGCCGGGCCTCATTCTAACACTGCTCTGGTGAAGCAGGCATTTCAAAACCTCCAGGCAGGTGTTTGTTGAGGGAGACGGGAGCTTCAGTGGCAGCGGGAGTCAAAGGCTTGGAGCCCGGCGTGCTGCTGCCTTCCCAAAACATCGCATCAGCTCCCACCCAGCAGCACCTTTGTCCTTAGCTGCTCCCTGAGGAACCCAGTGGGTTCCCTTAGTGCTCCATGAGGATCCCAGAGGGTTTCATTTGTGCTCTCTGAGGAACCCAGCAGTTCCCTGAGTGCTCCATGAGGATCCCAGCAGTTCCCTTAGTGCTCCCTCAGAATTCCAGCAGGTTCCTGGGCTGCTCCCTGCCCAGCCCCCGTGCCAAGGTGTCATTTACATGTTATGATCAATGACTGAGCCTAGGCTGGTCCTAAATCCTCAATCCCAGCTCCCAAGTGCCAGCCTGGCCTGCTCCTTTTAGGATTCCTGTCAGACTCGGCGGCGCTGCATCGCTGCCAATTGAACTGCACTTCCACCAGGACGACGAGGACGGCAAAATGAAAATCACATTTGGCACATTTAATCAGATAATTATTTTTTAAGGAACGAGCAGGAATGTTAAATACATTTCCCCCTTTTTTTTTTTTTC
>VXAX01006572.1:77333-97896 GCA_013399835.1 Leptocoma aspasia
TTTTTTTTTGGTTTTAAAAACCACGGATGCAAAGGGAAATAAGATTCCCTGCGTGTTTTATATCTGTTTCTTCTCTGGGGTAAATCCTCCACAGCTGCTTTTAAGGTTTTAGCACTATTTTTCTGTCACTTGCAAATGCCTCCTGGCTGAGCAGCCCCTGCAAGGCCTTTGTTCACAGGCAGGTGATGGCAGAGGGCTGGAACAGCAGGAGAAGGATCTGTGGGAGCTGATCCCATCCTGAATTATTGCCGCTGGACACCGGCATTTTCCAAGCCACTTGCAAAAAGCAGCTTTGGAGAGGATGCTGAGGGGAAATATTTGCCACGGGAAAAGCAGCTCTGAACTCCTTCCTGTTGGAAAAGGAGCGGATCCAGTGCTGGGGGAGGCTCCGGAGAGCGGATGCTGTGGGTGCCACCAGCCAGGAGCTCCTCGCTCCCTGGGTTTGGAGGAAGACCGTCCAAGGAAGGCTCTCCAAGCCCTGCTGGGCCTCCAGCAGGTCCAGCAGCTGGAGCTGAGCAGCACGAAGCTCCAGGAAGTTCCAGGCCGTCCTGCAGCTCTGGTTTCAGACACCAGAAGGAGAGGGACAAGCCCAGCCAGGCTTACAGCCACAAGCAGCAGTGGGAAATCAAATTGCAGCTAGAGGGAGGGAGACCTGTGACAAAGGACAGGCTGGAGGGATGGGATGAGGTCGAGAAAAAAGCATCTGCATCCAAGAAGGCCGATGGCACCTGGATTGTGTCACCCTGCCGAGGCAGCAGGAGCAGGGCAGTGCCAAACCTCAAATCCTGGGCACGGTTCTGGGCTCCTTGTGACAGTCCTGGAGGGGCTGGAGAACTCCTGAGGGAGCTGGGAAAGGGGCTCAGCCTGGAGAAAAGGAGGCTCAGGAGGGAACGGCCCCAGGCTGGGCCAGGGGAGGCTCAGGTTGGACGCCAGCAAGAATCTCTCCATGGAAAGGGCAAAACTGGAAGTGCCCAGGGAGGTTTGGAGTCACCATGGTCTGAGCTCCCCAGCATTCCTGGGACACCTGAGGCGTGGCAAAGCACAGCTCCATCGTGGTCCGAGCTGCCCAGCATTCCTGGGACACCTGAGGCGTGGCAAAGCACAGCTCCAGCAGCGCCCCAGCGGAGCCAGCCCTGCTGGTGGAGGAGCAGGAACTGAGAGCAGCCAGGCTGCCTGAGCAGCCCCTCTGCAGCCACCGTGAGCGCTTCTCAGCTAAATCAAACTGACAAATCAGCAGATGCTGAGGGGCTTGCAGCAAATGGACTGTGTTTCCTTTTTCATATGGAGAAGGAGGGTAAAAATAAGAATGACTTTCACATGCCGTCAGATTGCTTGGGAGAAATCAAGGGATATTATAGAAGCATTGGAGCAGAGGGAATGCAGATTTAGACCTCTTGAAATCTGGGGTTGGAGCTGAGTTCCTACTTGTTGGTAATATAAAAAACGATTCCTCGTGTTGGTTATGAGGCACATGTAAAGGCCCAGGTCTGTCAGAAGGGCCAATGGGAGCCACCTGTGGGTCCCTCTTGGATACACAGGGATCCAGCCGGGGCTCTCCATCCCCACCACGCGGGTGCTGGCGTCCCAGAGTCACGGCAGGGACCTCCAAGCCCATGGCATTCCACGGGCAGGAGCAGCTCCCAGCAGAGCAGAAAAGGACTGGGAGCAGTTGTGGGTTCCCTGGCAGCAGTCAGAGCCTTCAGGCTGGATGTTTCTTGTGCACACAGGTTCCTCTCGGCTCCAGCTGCTCCAGATGTGCTGGAAGTGCAGCCCAGTCTCTCCCGAGGAAGCAGCGCTGGACACGGGTGGTCCCGGCCCGGCAGAGCCCTTTGATGTCCACGCCCAGGTAGGAAGGGCTTGGGTTCAGGACATTTGGGAGCCGTTAGGGTTCCTCACTCACACACAGCCTGTTTTCCGTCCCTCCCCGTTCCGGAGGGAGGCGGGGGAAGCAGCATCCTTTTCGGATTATCCCGGCTTCCTGTTTGGAGAGTTGTGGCCAGAAGGAGCAGCTCCAGTTCACATCCAGAAACAAAAAGCAGACGCACGCACAAACCCCAGGGCCCCTCGGTGTCAGAGGAGAGCTGAGCTCCCCTGGCTTTGGGGCCTCAGGCACTTCCGAGCTTAAAAAACGGCCCGGGAAAAAATCCCCATGGTCGGTGGAGTGCAGCAAATGCACAAGGAGTGCACGCAGGGAATGAAAAAAGGAGTTCAAAAGTCACTGTGGCACCCCCAGTGACCTGGGCTGGAGCTCACCTCTGTCCTGAGGGTGTCACTCAGCCCCATTCCCAGGCTCAGAATAGGGCTTAAGTAGGCCAGAAGTGGCGGTAACGATGTTTTCAGCTCCAGTGAGCGCTGCATTCTTGCTCGGCCCGGTGGAACCCTGCTGGCACCGAGCCCTGAGGCAGGTCTGGCCAGGGTGGCTGGCTCCAGCCGGGATCCAGGAGCCCCAGCGTGCCCGGGATGAGCCCAGCCGAGTCGCCCCGCTCGGAGCATCCTCAGCTCATCCCGGGCAGGAAGGAAAAGCGGCCGCAGGACGCGGCCTCTGTGTCCTCGTGTTTCCCCTCGGCTCTGCGAGTTCAGAAAGCGCAGCGCTCTCCTCACGTGGCTTTTTTAGGGACAACAGCTCGTGGTGTCTTGACAATTCAAAGGTAGGGAGGGGTCCCCCTCCCATTCCTGGTCCTGAGATCCTCTCCTTCCCCTCAGCCAGCACAGCCATCTGGAAATTAATTTGGAGCAAAGTGTAAAGGGAGAATATTTTTGTGATCTAATCCTGTAGGTCCCATTATTTAATTTCTTCCTACAAAGCAGGGAATGCGGAGACAGATGCGGGAGAGAGCTCGAGAGGCAGCGAGGACATTGTTCAGCTCTGCTCCTCTGAAAAGCCAATTATTCCCCTTCAAGTCCTTTAGTTTCAGGGGCTGCCGCAGTAGTTGCAGGGATAAAAGTGGGAGCCTTTCATCTGGAGGATTCAAGTGCCAGTCCTCCAGGCAGACCAAAGCCACATGGAGTGGGTTGGCTTCTTTTCCTCCTTAATGCATTATTCTGGACTGGGATTATTAAACATTACTGAATAGAGAATTTAAATTTGCAGCATTGACAGCTGATTAATTTTTTTTTTAAACAAGAAAAAAAAATTCATTCATCATCAAAAATATAAATTAAACCTTTTAAGGGAACTACCAAGGAAAAACACAATGGTTGCTGTTTTCCCTGACTCTAGGGCTCCTTTCTGTAATTCTGCATTAAGGGAGAATTTTCTTTTAGCTACCAAATAAAATCCAGATTTCAGTCCTTGAAATCAGGGAACTGGAAGTGTCCAGGCCCATGAATCCCTCGCAGCAGGTACCAAGGAGCTCCTGCACATCTGGAATTCCCCATTTCCTTGGCAGTGTCCAGCACCGAGCTGGAACTGGGCCCCAGCCTCTGGCACATCCATGTCCATCCATATCGATCAGTATCCATCATATCCATCCATATAGATCAATATCCATCATATCCATCCATACAGATCGATATCCATCCATGTCCATCCATATCGATCAATATCCATCCATACCATCCATATCCATCCATATCCATCCATACCCATCCATATCCATCCATACCCATCCATACCCATCCACACTGCCAGGCAAACTTAATAATAATTAAAAGAATGACTACACCAATCCTAACAGCAGCCAGGTTGTGGGAGTGTGGTTTATTTTTTATTTTTATATTTAATATCTTAATCCACATGTTTCCTAGAGCACATCCTGACTCCACATTGGAATGGCTTTAATTCAGTTTCACTCTCAGCAAATCAAGTAACTCCCAATTAATGTCACTTTAATTCCAAATGGAACTGTTTCTACAATGGCCTCACGGAACTGATTCATTCGAAATCCCCACCTTTTCCTAATTCCCATTAACTTTCCCACATGTCCCAGTGGAGTAAGTCCCACCATCGAATCACAGAGTGGTTTGGGTTCGAAAAGGCAGGGAAATCGTCATGAAATCCAAAAGCCTCCCCCAGACGTGTGTATGGAGCAGTGCCCTTGGTTCTGCAGCAAGCTCCGGGTCCCTGTTCCCCCCGGAGCAGCAGCAGCAGCAGCAGGCGGGCTGTGCTGAGTGGGCAGCAGCCAGCTGATCCCATCCATCTCGGGAGCGCGGCAGCCCGGCAGCGCCGCCGGCAGCGCACACCTGGCCTGGGACAGGTAGGCAGAGCGATGCCGCGGAGCCGCGCAGCTGCCGGGCTGCCGCTAATAAAGATGCATGGCTGTGCCGGCCTCCGGCTGCGCTCCGCTATTAACGCTTTGTGCCCTTCCCGCGCAGCTCGGGAGCTGCTCCTCGCTGTTTGTCATTGTCCTTCCTGCCTCGAGTCGTGGGACGTGCCGCAGAGCCGGCAGTGAGGTTTACCCAGTTCGTGGATTCAGGTCGCAGAGCTACAGAACCCCCGAGTGGTTTCGGCTGGGAGGGATTTTAAGGGTTGTCTCATTCCTCCCCATCCCCACCTTTCGCTATCCCAGGTTGCTCCAAGCCTCACCAGGAGAGCGCGACTGCTCACAGCCACCCCACAGGGAAATACAGCATCCCATAAAAAATATACAGCTCTGGGAAAAAGGGAATCCTGCAGCACCTTCCAGCTCTTCACATGGATTTGGGAATCCAAGGGATTAGGGGGTTTAGCTGTAAACCCAGCTCAGGCTGCTCCGCAGCACTTCAAACTCCTAATTTCCCAAAATCTCCATATTACCCAGTCAAGATCTTTGAGCAACCAACAGATTTCCCCAGACTGTTAATCCCACATTTCATCCATTCCTGGGCTTTTTTTAGAGGCTGAGAAATGTAATCCTAATTTAATCCTGACTGGAAGCTGGCGAGGGAGGCGGAGGGGCAGGGCTGCAGTGGGAAGATCTCCATGCGGGTTCAGGAGGAAAGGGTTTCCCAGAAAGTCCCTCTGTGTGCCCAAGGTCAAGGCACCCTGCTGGCTGGGTGGGGCAGAAAGGGAATTTCAGGGACACTGGTGCATTTCCCCCCATGGCATTCCCTGTGGTGAGTGGGAAACTTGGATATCTCTACCAGGAACATCCTCAGAGACAACCTCAAGTCATTTAACCACCCGTCTGCCTTGGTGCCAGAGTAAATATCCTCAGGTCTCTGAGGGCTTGACATACTCAGAATATTCCAAGAACTTTCATTCTCCTTGTCCCTATCCGCCTTCTTCACTGAGGAGCTCCTCTCTTTTTTTTGGTGGGAAAACCAGAAGAAATCAGGAGCTGGCCTCTGCTGATCCTTCCAGCTCAGGAGATTCTGTGGTTCCGTGATCTTCCTTCGCTCATTCGGGTTCCAAATTCCTCCGTGCTGGACAGGAGCTGTGTCCATGCAAATTCCACTGTGCTTCCTCCCTCCCTGAGCCCTCCCAGCTCCTGCCCCTGCTGCCTGGCCGTGTTTCCCTGGAAGGAGGGAGCCCCCTATCCCTGCCCAGCTGCTTCCAGCACAAAGCAGTTCTCATCTTGAAGGGAAAGATGAAAATTCCCATTTTCAAGGGGAAAAAGCAGCTTTCCCTCCCCGTGCTTATTTAGACTGCACCTTAGCAATGTTTGCCTCAGTTAAGCTCAGCTTTAGGCTTCACAAATAGGAAAGCTGACGTCCCAAAAAGCAAGTGGAGACAGGAACCCAGAGGTCTCGGCCTCCAACCCACTTACTGGAGCCGGGATTTAGGGGACTTTGCGGCGGGGATTAGTGGGATGAATCACCTCACTTCCCCCGAAGATTCGCCGGGGCTGTGATTTGTGCCTGCTAAGCCGCTCTAATGATGAACAATCCTTTTTATTAACGGGCCTAAAAATAGCAACTGCAGCCAGCCCTTACATAAAGCAGCAGTGCCATGTGCCAGCCCCTGTCCCGGTCCCCGGAGAGCCGCTGGCACCGCACAGCTCCAGGGGAGGAGAGAGGGGAGCGGGGGGTACAGCTGCTCTGGGCGCCCTCAGCACGGGCCAGGAGCTTCCCCTGGGGCTTTTCCCAGCACATCATGGGGGAGTTTGGGCTGGGGCACCGATCCACACAAATATCCTGCCCACAAAAACCCCCAGCACCGCCCCGCTGTGACAATGAGGATTTCAGGCCAGTTTTACCCCTCTCTGTGTCCCTCTTCACCCCCAGCATAACTGTGACCACTCACACACACCTGTGGCCGCTTCCTCTGCTTTCCAGGAGCTTTAGGGGGACACGAGACAGCCTGGGATCCCCACTGGTGTGTAGGCAGCTCTGGTTCCTTGGAGTCTGGCTCATGGGTAGCTCAGGGAGCACCTGAGCACCCCTTGGAAGCAGCGTGTCCCCTTTCCACGTGGCCTTTGGGAATCAACCCCAACCAGCTCTGCCTGAAATAACACAAAAGAGGGAATTCTGTCACTCCTGGGAGAAACCAGGCAGAGATTAACACTGGGGAGAACTCCTAGCTCCGGGGGAGTCCTTCCCCAGTGAGCTCTGAGTGCCTGAACCAGCTCAAAATGCTGAAAAGCCCCAGTACCCAAAGCCTTGACAGCTTTTCCCCAAGTCTCTGCTGCTCTCTGTAACTTCCAAGACCGAATTAGCAGCGCAATCATGAGAAAAGGAATCGGAGCCTTCTCCAAGCTGTCAAGTGCATTTTGCTGGATGATTAATTGGCAGAGCTCCGGCCAAGCCCTGGGTCCTGCTAAAGGCCATGCCCTTGACTTGCACCTGCCACTGATTGCAGAAAATGGATGTCTTCACTTCTCCCTTTTTTTCCTCCCAGTTTTTTTTTCGGTGCAGCTGTTAAACTGCTTTAAGGAAATCTTATTTATCTCGACCAGAAACTTGAACTTCTTCTCTAATCTCAGGAGGCTGAAATGAATGTAATTCTCTGCCTCAGCCTGACTTATGGAAGCAATATTTTAGGATCTTTAGGAAAGCTGTGATAATTGGACATGATTTTTTTTCCTTGTCTAGGAGCTGGGATGTTCCTGCGCTTTCCAGCCTCCACGAGGTGCTGGAGTGGGATCTGCGAAGGGTGAGTGCAGCATGACGGGGGAAACCCCAAAATAAATTGTGATTTTGCCTGTTGGATCCAGCAGAGGAGCGAAGGAAAAGAAGTTTTACCTTTGCTGTTGAATTTTGTGGCAGCGACCAAGGCAACAGAGCGTGACATTCCGGATTGTTTGGTGTTACGGGGATTCACTAATGGGGAGAAATCTGGGCAAGTGGCACTGAGGGAAAGCCCTCAGAGCTCCTCAGGGAGTGATTCCAAAAGAATCCTGGCAGGCATGGTCGGGGATGGCAGCTCCGAGCTGGTGGCCCTGGATTGGAGGGTGACATAACCCCAGGGGTGACTGTGAGATCCCCGTGAGGAGGAGGAGGAGCGGGGAAGGCTCCCTCCCAGGAAATGTCCTGCAGCATTCCTCTGCTCCTGGGGAGCTCCCACATTCCTGAGTCACCCTCTGAACCCTCGGGAAACACAAACCGGGCCTTTAAGCGCTGAGCCTAATCCTGCAAGGCTTGCAGTGGATGGGAAGGGTTGGGAACACTTGTGCTCTATAAATAACTCCTCCGTGGAGCCCATCTGCAGCGTTCCCAGGCAGTCCTGCAAGTGTGAGCTGCTCGTCAGCACGGGAGCTGAGCGCAAGGACGCTTCTGGGCTCTGGGGGCTCCTCCCCGAGCCCGGCGTCACGTGGGGACAGCAGGCAGGTGAGGACAAACGGGAAGTGCCAGGCAGCTTTCTGTGTTCGGGGGGAAAGGCAGGATCCTCTGAGCATCCTGCCCTTCTCCAGGCTGAGCATTCCCAGCGCTCCCAGACAGGCACCGTTCCTGGCAGTGCCATCTCAAACCCTCTCCTTTGGGACAGCACGGATAACCCCGGGCTCCGGACGTGCTCCGAGGTGAGCAGGGAGTTACTCCTGGGAGTAAGGAGCACGTGGGACAAAGCAGGAGAACAAATACCAGCCACTGATCCTTTAAAAGCCAATCTCTGCATGCGTTTAACCGGGAAAGCAACATCTGCTCCGCTCCATCCAGGTGTTTTATGTCCCTGTCATTAATTGGAGGGGACATTATGTCATCATACATCAACGGGGAAAGTTGGTTAAAGTGCCACTTATCTCCGGGGCTGTCATTAATCAGCTCCCTTTCATCGGGAGCCGCCTCTGTCAGGAGCTGTGTGACACCTTGGAATGTTTCCCTTCTCCTTCCCAGGTGCTCTGGAGCTAACGGCGTGGCAACCTCATACACCCAGTGGCCAGCACGGGCTTGGAGGGGTCGGGAGGGGTTTAGGGAACATCTCTGCCACGGCTGGGGACAGCTTGGCCAGGATCAGCCATCCAGAGGTTGTCTGTGCCAGCCTGGCAGAGGCTGTGCCCTGGCACGGCCTGGGTGGCGGGGAAGCAGGGAATGTCACTCCCCTGGGACACGGCAGCGGGCACCGGGCCTGTCCCGTCCCCTCGGACAGTGCCATCCCCTGGAAGCACACGTGGGAAACAGCCTGAACTGATGGAGAATTGTGAGTCAAACAAATTGAGTGTGACAGAAAAAAATGCTAAGTCTTGACTGGATTTGCTTCCCGGGAATGACACGAAGTCAAGTATCTTATTAAGTTCAAGAGAATTACATTTTCCATGCTCCAGCGAGAGACACGGGCCCTTTGGAAAATCATAATGAACGGCTTTCTGCCGCCCTCATTTACATACCTTTGATAAATGGCTGTAACCAGATTAGGGAGATAAAATAACCAGTCTATTAATTACAATGATTATTATTTAATAGAAAATGGGATTCCGGGCGCTGCGGCTGGCAAAAGGGAGGCTTAGCAATGCATTATATGGATGTGGTGGTTTATCTTTAGGAGTAAGATAAGTGTCCGGCTCTTCTGCAATCCAAAGAATATGTTCATTACCTGGGCAAGATTTATAAGTATAATTGAGTGTAATATTTGAAAACCCTTTGCCTTATTTGGTGGACAAGGCAGGGCCGCTGCTTTAATTAAGCTGGGTAAATGCCTTCATGAAGTTATCAAACAGGGGCCAATTTGTAGGGAAATTACTGCGTTATTTGAAAAGTTGGGGAGCTGGAACAAGCCTGGGCTGGACTGGGGGTGCTGTTGTGGAGCAAACGGCAGGGGCAGGGCCGAGGAGGGGCCGGGCCCGGTGTCCCGTGTCCTGTGTCCCGCCGTAGCTGCCAGTGGGAAAGGGAATGAAAGATAAATGGTGCCATCTGTGCCCGCACATGCCACGGCGGCAGGGGAGGCGAAATGCTAAGTAGAGCACGAGACGTGGCTGCCAGAGTCACCTATGCATAAAATGAGGCTCCCCGCAGTGCCCCGGAGCCGCGGCCATCCTCGGGCCGCCCCCCGGGATCCTCCGGCTCCACGCCCGCAGCCACGTGTCCCCTTGTCCCGCTCCCCTGTCCCCCAGCCACTCCGGGCTGGGCCATGTCCCCTGTCCTGCAGCCACACTCAGGCTGGGCCATGTCCCTGTCCCGCAGCCGCTCCCGGGCTGGGCCATGTCCCCTGTCCTGCAGCCACACTCAGGCTGGGCCATGTCCCTGTCCCGCAGCCGCTCCCGGGCTGGGCCATGTCCCCTGTCCCGCAGCCACTCCCGGGCTGGGCCATGTCCCCCCTCCCGCTCCCCGCGGCTCTGTCCCCGGCTCCCGCGCCGCCGGAGCTGTTGTCACCTTTCCCGGAGCCGGTGTCGTGTCTCACATCTCCCGTTCGCACCCGCGGCATCCATCATCCGCAGCCCGGCTCCGGAACTTCTCCTGGCATCTGTCAGGTCACCCTCGCTTCCCGGCGCGTTGTTTTTCCAGCACAACACCCCCGTGCTGCGAGGGAGCCGCTGATTGATCAGCCGGGGCCGGGCCTGCGTGCCCGGCTTGCCGAGCAGCTCGCGGGCCCGGCCCCGGGGGAGCCGGGCTTATCTGTCACATCTGCTTTCGGTCACACATCTGGCAGAGACAGCCATTCCCGCTGTTTGCCAGCACTCCTGGATGTCCCTGCCTGGCACCCGGCCGCGGGCAGGGTGAGGTCACAGCTCCTCTTTGGGGTGCTCCGTTGCTATTCATTAACTCTCTGACCACTCGGAGCGGTGACAGGAGCGTGGGAATGCTGGGAGAGCCACATCTGGATGGCAGCTGGACCCGTTGTCACCCCAGAGCGGGGCCGGGCTGGGCACAGAGCCCAGCAGGGCACCGAGCCGTGCTCATGGGCCAGGAGCTGCCTGGATCAGGACCCGCTCCCCACCCTGCAGGCAGCCCCAGCTGCCCCATCCCGGGCAGAATCCACCTGCTGATTCCACTGGAATTCCTTAGGAGCCACAAGGAAATGCTCCGGAGGTTGTCGGGCACTTGGGGGCAGCGGGGGGATGCAGGCAGCCCACGAGCAGCGTTCTGCTTAGGTTTGGCATTAATTGGGGTGAGCTCCTCCCCAAGAGCTGGCCACTTCCTTCCATCCCTGCCCAGGAGGATGCTGCCAAAAGGAAAGGATGAAACAAACCCCATTTTATTGTGCGGCTGTATTTAATACCCCCAGAAATAATATCGATGGGCTGGACGAGTCCGTTTTCCCTTCCACACTCATCCCCACATATGTGGAGGAGGCAGTCAGGATCAACTGGAAAACCATGTGAGAAAGAGCAGAACAGTCCGTGAGGCAGCAGGATTTAATGGGGATGGAGCTCACACATTTACTGGGTTCTGTGGTGGCCCCCCTGAGCCCCTGCGTGTGACACCTTGGTCACGGCTCAGGGAGGGAGCCCTGGCCCTCTTCCCCCCTAAATACATTTCACACTCAGCTTCCAAGCCCAGACATTCCTTCAGTGCCCTGCCACGAGAAATCAAGAGTAGAGCTGGTTAATAATAAACCAGGCAGCATGGAAAGAACAGATTGCAGTGGGAATTACTGTCTTTCCCCAGATTTGAGGGGTTGGGGGGGCTTTTTTGGGTTCGGCGCCGTCGTTTTTAGCTGCGAGATCCCAGCTGGGCCTGAGAATTGGTGTGTGTGGGGAGCTATTTTCCTCCTTGTCTGTGCATCCGTGGGGATGCTGTAGCAGATAACAGCACTTCCCCTGCCCCAGAGTCACACACAGAAAGTCCCGGGAGAAAAGCTCTCTCCGTGTTAGGGAGAGGCTCCCGTTAGAAAAGTGGGCCCAGCAATTTGAGTAGAAACTGAGGAGCAAATCAGGGGATGCAGGATCTGCCTGTGGTTATCACAAGGGTTGGAGAAAAGCAAACCATTGCAGCATTTCCTTGTGGGAGCACCGGGCCTCCTCTCCCGGGGATGGGATGGAAGCACATCCAGGTACCTGCAGCCAGCTCCGGATTTGAAAGCAACAGGAAATTCCTCGCTGCTGTCCGCAGGGATGGAGTGGAAACGCAGAGGGCAAGTGCTGGGCAGGAGCTGTGTGTTTATCCAGCACTTGAACTAACAGGGAATGATGCTCTCCAGAGCAGGAGATAAAGTGGGAGATGAAATACGAGGCCGTAACTGCGGCACGGAGGCGACGGCGCTGTGTTTAATGGGTGCCTCGTTGGGAGCAGATAGGCCATAACACGACAATAATGAAATATAAACGGCCTGCCTAAAAACCCAGATAAAATCAGCTCGTTACCCAAGCGGCGGTTCTTTACAAAATAATTGGGAATGACCTTTGATAAAGAAATCACTGGTGTGTTATTGCTGACAGCACCACTTGCAACGGAGGTGTCGGAGCAGCTGCCTCGAAATCAGGGCCAGGGGGCTGCCGGGATGTGCTCGGGATGGGCTCGGGATGGGCTGGGGTTCCAGCTCCGTGTGGCTCTGTCCCACCCAGCACCTGGCAAAGCCACCACGTCCAAGCTGAGACAAAAGGCTGCAAATGTCACAGACGGGAGCCCCAGGGCGGTGGGAAACTTCTGAGAAGAGCACGGCAGGAGCATCCCAAAGGAGCCACAAGGACCTGCTGGAGGCAACCCCTGTGTGGATCCCCCACAGCAGTGCTGAGCATTTTAATCCCTGTGCCCATCATCCCAGCTGGAAATGAGCATCTGCTGGGTTCGGGGACATCCAACATCTCTGTCCCAGCAGGAAAATGAGGCAGTAACTGGTGGGTTCAGGGACATCCAACATCTCTGTCCCAGCAGGAAAATGAGGCAGTAACTGGTGGGTTCAGGGACATCCAACATCTCTGTCCCAGCAGGAAGAGCAGATCCAAAGCAGGGAGATCCCCCTGCAGAGGGCAGGACCTGCTCATCCCTGCAGGACCAATCCTGTGCATCCACAGGATGCTGAGTCCCAGATCTCCGCCCTGGAGCAGTGTGGGGATCACGTCCCTCAGCTCTGGTTTGCTCTCACAAGCATTCTGCTCAGACTGGATATTTCCCACGTCAGGAAACCGTAAGTGACAGCATGGACGAGTTGATGCCCAGGGTCCCTGGACCCAGCGGAATTCCCAGCAGAGCTCACGGGATGGAAACGTGCCGCGGGGCTGAGGAACAGCTGCCACAAGATCAGCAGATTTCCTGGAACGGAGCAAAAAAAAAGAAAACCATCCAAAAAAATCATCAGAATAGCCCGGCCTGGCACGGAATGTCTCGGCTCCATGTGACAAAGCTCCCGGCACACCCAGTCCCCTTCCCTTCTCCCAGCCCCACGGAGGGAAACGAGAGCTTCACACTTCCCCTAATACCAGCTGGTTCATTTATATTGCAGAAGTTCCCGAGACAGTTCCTGACAGCGATATCCCAAGCACGGGCCTGCAGAGCATTTGCATCAAACGAGGAGAGCGGCCCCAGATTGCTGCAGAAAGCCTGGAAAACCCAGCTGGCCCCCCAGGCAGAGGCCACCAGAGCCCTGGGCCAGCAGCAGGGATTCCTGCTCTGGGGCTGAGCTATTCGGGTTGGAAAAGCCTTCCAAACACCCCAAGTCAAAGCATTCCACTGAGCCACTCCCCAAATGCCACATCCCCAGGGGTTTAAATCTCTCCAGGCGTAGGGACTCCATCATCCTGCCTGTTCCCAGCCTTTCTCACTCTTTCAGTAGGGAATTTTTTCCTAAAAGCCGACTTGAACCACGCCAGGGAAGGAGTTTCCAGGGATTTTGCTCAAACTGCCTGGTTCTGACATTGTTGGGGCGTTTGGGGTGTTTCCCAATGTCCCTGGACATCAGGAAACTCAGGTCTTTGGATCATCCACTCTGAGTGCCTAAAACAGGGAAGGGGAGGAAGGATCATTCCCATTTCCTTGTTAAAGTGAAGGGGGAAAAAATGGAAAAACAGGTGCTTTAAAATTTTCCAAGGCGCAAACTGAATGACAAAACGCAGGAGCATTTCATTGTTTGAGTTTGGAATAAAAGGCAGATAATTAGGAAATTGGGAGTCTATTAATTTCCCAAATTTACTCAGGCACGAAGCACTGAGCTCTGGTGATATTTGCTTACCTCGTCATTATGCAAAAATATATTAGCTAATTATTTTGACTAATGCAATTAAGATATGCATATTTAGCATAAACTCCACAATAGAAACGTTCCAGTCAGCAGTTGCTGGGTTGCACTCGTGGGCAGCGGAGAGGGAAAAGGCAAACAGGGATATTGCTCCTGCTCTGCTGCACGAGGTGCCACAGAGGCTGTGCCAGCGCTGCCAAAATCCCTGCCGGGCACTTTTGGGACACTCAGGGCCTCCTTTCATAGGAATGCTTTAGGCTGGCTCTGGGCAGCCTGCGCCAGGGCCTCCCCACTCTCACATCAGGAATTCCTTCCCAGGATCTGTGCAAAGCCATTCTCTGTGTCCTGCCCTTGTCCCCAGTCCCTGTCCAGCTCTCCTGGAGCCCCTTCAGGCTCTGAGCTCTCCCTGGAGCCTTCTCCTGTGCAGGTGAGCACCCCCAGCTCTGCCAGGCCGGCTCCAGAGCAGAGGGCCTCCAGCCCTGGAGCATCCCCGTGGATTTCCTGGCTCTTTATTCTGTTTGGGAGCAGCCCCTGCTCACCCCTGTGCCCCTTTTCCCAGAGCTCAGTGGGAAGAGGCTTTTGACCAGCTCAGCTGTCCCGCTCGGGCACAGAATGCCAGCCTGGCACTCACAGCATTCCCAGTGTCCCAGCCCAGCTCCCAGGGCTGTGCCACGTGCTGCAGGAAATTTCCTCTCCTCTGCAAGGATTGCGTGAGGAGCGAGAGGGAGAAACCGTGCCTGGTTTTCTTTCCCTCTTCCAGTAGAGACCAAAGGCAAATCCAGGGATTTGGCAGTGCCTGGCAGGCTTGTGTGGTCCAGATGTGGCCACTGGGACTCGAGAGTGTCCCAGCCTTTCGCTGAGCCACATCCCACGTGAGCCCAGCACGGAAAGCTGGGAATGTTTGGGTGGCTCCCTGAGCCACCTCGGCACAGCCGAGCGCTGGCTGTGCTTCCAGCGGAGCCAGTTTGGCTAATTCCTTGCGAGCCATGTGGGCTGTCAAATGGCTTCTGCTGTATTTGTTGCCCTTTCAAATATTTCTCCGAGAGTGGGATGTACCATCTGCTGGCCAATCTGGCTGTGTCTGCAACAGCGCGGCTCCCAGCGCCGCGCCCATGGGCGCTCGGCACCCAGCAGAACCAGCCGCGGCACCCAGCTGGCACCCACCCAGCCCCAGCAGTGACCTCACGGGGCCCTCCCCACCCAAGCTGCTCCGTGCAGTGGCTGCCCCATCCCTGGAAGCGCCCAAGGCCAGGTTGGAGGTGGCCCTGAGCAGCTGGGTGACAGGGTGGCATCCCTGCCCGGGGCAGGGGTTTTGGGTCCCTTCCAGCCCATGTGCCATGATGCCACACCTGCAGGTCAAGGAGTCCTTGTCCTGCCAGCCCCTGGCAGCGTTCCCTCCATCCTCACATCCTCTGCAGGACAGATTGATTTCCCTGAGCTGGGGGCTGCTCTGCAGCCAGCACACCAAGTTTTAAAGCTCTTTCCTTGCCTTTTTATTGGTTTCTTTCTCCACCTTGCACATTCCCAGTTCCTGCTGACTCCACACTGCTCTTCCCAGCACGCTGCGGCCAGACAGCTTCGAGCAGGAGGATTAGACATTGCTGACGGTGCCCAGAAATCCTCGCTTATATCCTGCCGTGGTCTTAGGGAAATCACTCCAGTAATTCCCCGGGGATTGGGCTGGGCTTTGTTAGCCAAAGCCAAGGGCTCAAGGATCAGGAGAGGAAAGCAATGCTATCAACACTCGTCTGCCGACGTGTCCGAGCGAGGCACTGGGAAAATAATCTCCTTAAGCGTGGCCGATCCTCTCCCTGTGCTGCACCTACACCTGGGAGCAGGGTGTGTGTAACACCCCCCACGCACCAGGCACCCACAGAGCACCTCGAGGTTCCGTCCCAGCAGTGCCACCTCAGCCTCGCTCCCTTCTCACCCCAAAATCTGCTCCTTGTCAAAGGCATCGAGTCAAACTCAACAGGTTCAACTCTGCTTCATCTCCTGGCTATGGGCTGAGAATTCCTGATGATACCAGGCTTCTTTTTCCCTCGAAGGGTTTTCATGACAACCTTGAGGTGCAGTTTCATGGCTTGGGAACACGAGGTGCTGGGGAAGGCTTTGCCAGGCAGAGTTGAAGGGATCAGGGAATGGATTTGCAGCTGGGACTTCCTCCCCAGCACCTCCAAAATTCAAGGCACAAAGAGCAGATCTAAGAATGGCAGTTGTCTGGTGGCTGTGGGGTCTGCCCCTCCTTGGCTAGATTTTCATCTTATCTGGATTCAGGGAAGTTTTGGGCCGTGGTGATAGAAAATTTAAAAGGCAGGGGGTTGTAAGATCAAGGTGTGCCCCAGGAAAGCCCCTGGATTTGCTCCTGGGTGCCCGAGATCCCAGCACATCCCAGCTGCTGCTCAGGGTTGCCCCTCCACAGGCAGTGATTTTATCTCCCCCTCCCAGCGCTTTTACTTTTATTCCTTATTATTTTAGAGACGCTTAACAAGTGCGATGGGAAGAGCTTTGGGGGCAGATTATTGCGGCGGCCGCTGCAGTGCAAATCCCATTAGGCTGTGCCGGAGCGGTGCCACGCAGCTGACAGGGATATCTGGCAGCCCATCTCACCCCCTCGCTCCTGAAGGGATCTCTGTTCCCCGGGAAGCTGCAGTGAAACTTAATCGGGAATTACACCCTCTAAATACCCGCGGAGGAGAGAGCGGACTTTTCAAACCCAAAGCCCTTAATCTTCTTAGGTAACGAGGGGAAAAGCGGCGGGGATGGTGCCGGAACTCTCCGAGGGGGAGCTGCGGGAAAACTCCGGCTCTTCCTCTCTCCATCCCGCCCTCCACTTCATTACCGTCCCCGGGAACTGTGTGCAACCAGCCTTCTGGAAAGGGAAAAGCAGCTCCCAGCAGCCGGCAGAGAAGGCCTTTCCCGTCCCTTTTTCTCCTGTAATTAATCCCACAAGGATGGCAGGAGGGAGGAGGCCGTGCGGGGCAGCAGGTGGATCCCGGCAGGTCCCAGGAGATGCCGAGGATGCTCCGCGCTCGGCAGTGGCCGCCGGCTCTCCGGCACAGACAGGGCAGGGCCAGCTGCGGCTCCTGGAGCTCCCGGCAGGCGCGGGCAGAAATCCTGCAGCCGTCTGCTCTCCGCGAGCTTGTGGTGCCCAAATCGCAGGAGACAGCCTGCCTTCAGTGCGCTAATCGATAATAATAATAATAATAATAGTAATAATAATAATAAAAAATAATGTCCGGGTTAAATAATTGTTAAGGTCAGCATTGCATTGGTGCAGCACGAGGTGCAGCCAATTGCACCCAAAATCATCTTCCAGGGATGGGCAATCCGCAGCCTTGATCCTGCACGGCGGGGAAAAGGGTTAGGCAAAAAAAAAAAAAGGAAAAGCAAACTTCAGCTGTGCCTCGCTGGGAAAGCTGGAGAGCACACAGCTTCAAGTAATGATTATTTTTATTTGGGAAGACATTATCCGAGGGCCTGCTTCCAAGGGAAGCAATCTGGGTTGTGTCTGGGCTGAGCACACGGTGTCATCCCGCTGCAAAAGCAGCAGCCACGGAACCAGGAACGCCATGTGGGACACACACGAGAAGGGCTCAGCTGCAGAGCAGGCACAGCCCTGGGAGAAGCTGGGCAGCCCCAGGGAGAGCAGGAAGGAGCATCCCACACGGAAAATGTGCCCTGCCAGGGCAGGCTCCGGGGGCTGCGCTTGTTTAGGCTGGGAGAAGGCGGCAGGGGAAGCTCCCTCCTCCGTGTGCTCCTCCACGTGTTGGAGGCTGCAGCAGGGATCCAGTGCTGGGTGCCACCAGCGTGGGACAAGGTTCTGCACGGCTGGCCACACCTAAAACGAGGCGTGTTTTAGGAATCGATGTGTTTATTATCTAACAAAAGAAGGAACGCCGTGTCCTGAGATTTGCCCCTATTTTTATGGCCATGACTGAGCGGGGCAGGCGTGCTGGGATGGAGCTGGAGCATGGAGCAGGATAATCTGTCCCTGCTGCCCCTGCTCTGCAGAAATCCAGCGTGTCCATCCCTGCTGCTGGATCCCAGCACAGCTGCCCCTCGGGAGGGAGGAATCTGTGACCTTGTGCCGTAAACACTTCCAGGAGGGCACGGGGCAGGCTGGCCTCAGGCTGTGGCAACCAAAGCCTTTCTGGGAGCTCCCAGGGCACAGCAGGGCTGGCCCTGGCTGCTGAGAGCCACGAGTCACTCCCAGCACCGGCGGGGTCCCCACAACGCCCCGAGCTTTCGGAAAGAAAGGGAAAAGCCAAAGGGGTTCAGGTTTGGGAGACCCATTTTCATTAGGGTTTCCATTGCAATTTTGCCTAATTAGTCTCCAATAATTAATGCTGCGAGCGCAATGGAGATGGAATCAGACAAAATGCTGGTGAGGAAGCCCCATGGAAGCCATCCGTCTTTGGATAGTAATGATTATGTTCTTTTTTATTATTAAAGATCCCATTAGAAAGAATTTATGATTTTTCCCCTTTGTGAGAGAAATAATCAACATTCCGTTGGCTGCTCCCAGTTTTGGTGCGGAGCAGCCGCGGATCCGTAATTAGCCACAGTTAAAAAGAGATTTTGCCTGAATGGCTTTTGGGGAACATTACATCCAAATTACAGCCCCGCCGATTTATTTCCAGGGAAAATACGCTCCCAATAAATAACTCAAATCCACTTGCTCTGAAAAAACATTAGATCCAGAGGCAAACAGGCAGGGAAGGAGGATCTCCCACTGCTCCGTGCCCTCCCTGAGCCACCAGCGGAAGGCAGTGGCCTCTCGGGGCCCTTCCAGCCCCAAGGAAGGAATCTTGGGGAATCCTTCCCGGATTTAGGGGCAGCTGCGGTGCTTCCACAGAGCCTCAGCTCTGCGGGCTCCACGTCCCCACAGCGCTGACATTCCCAAGATGTCGGGAACGGGCCTGGCTTTGCCGGGATATAAATAGCGCGCTTTGCCGGGATCGTGTTCCAGCTCGAGGTGCAGGCTCGTACCTTCCATGGTGCCATCTCCGCAGCTGCGCTTGGAAGTGCCTTTAATGGGAAGCCATTACAAGAGGAAGTCATTTGGAGATCATTCCCATGCTGGGAAATTTTGTTTCCGGAGCCATTTAATGCAAATTTCAGTCTTTGCTTGTTGGGAGTTGATGAATTCCAACGGCGCTCGCCTCGAGTGAAAAGATCCGACTTTTATGCCGTCGGATTCGCTGCGGATCTTAAAAACAATGCCTGCACAACTTCCATTTAATGTGGGAATTCAGCTTTTAATTTCCAGCCCACAGCGCAGTGCAGCCCGGAGTTTGGCAGGCAGCTTAATTCCGTATCCAGGAAGGATGTAGCGGGGAGCCTTTTCCATCCTGAATCAAATGGAATTGGTGATTTGCATGCACCTTTGGAGTCAAAATCAAACATTTGCCCTGGCTTGGCCCTCGTTTAATTAAAATGATGAGAACGTGCGATAGGCTTTTGGTCTGAGGCAAAAAGGATGCACAGCCCTGAAATTTGGAACAAACATAAAAAAAATTGCGAAAGGCATGGTTGGAAGTGATAAGAAATGCCAAGACTATGTATTACACGGGATCACGGGATGAAAATAGAAAATATCCTTAAAAAAATCCCGGCGTGCTGTGAAACTGTTGTAGGAAGGGCTGGATTGGATTACAGGCTTTATGGATAATGTCCCTGCACCCAGCACTGTCCAGGCTCGTCCCCCCGGCTGAGGGGGCTAGGAGAGGCAAGGGAACGGGAATTTTCTCTTGGATACGGGCTGGAAGAACGGCTGGGTTCTTATTTGCATTTGCGAGCACAGATTTGTGGCATTAATTGGGAGTTTAATGCATTTGAAATGAGTTGAAATGCAAGTTCTGGAAACAACTGCGCATTCCCGGGCAGCGCCGTCCATTCCGGGAGTGGAGGGTTCCCTCTCTGCCGTTGCCATCCCGGAATGGGATCCAGGCACTGGGGGCATCCAGATTTCAGGCAAACTGGTTTTTGTCAGCACTGCGGCACCGACGGGCAGTGAGGAGCAGGGGGTGTGCCCGAGAGCCCTGCTCCCATGCAGGAATTCCAGAGTGAAGGGCTCCAGCCGTGCCTGCTCCCCCAGCCCATCCACGCTGGTTTTCCACCACCTCTGGAGTCACCACGTGTGCTCAGGTGGAAGCGCGGGCAGGAAAGGGGTGGGAAGTTTGAAGAACACATTTTCCCCACCAAAAAAAAGAAAGTTTATTTTAAAAACTGTGATTTCAAATGGCTGTCAAAAGAGCTGATGGAAATAGAGGGTTTTTTTCCCCAAGACCAAATCACCACTTGAACAGCTGAGCTATTTTTAGCCCCAAAGCTTTGCACTTTGGAGTTGCTTGTTTGATACCAGTAAAGTCAAGAACAGAGGAGGAATTCATCTCACCCTGTTTCACCCTCCAGAGTCTGGGCTCTGCTTTATTGGCTGTTCTGGAGCCATGGGAAGGGCCCTGGCTGCTCCAGGACACCCGTGCCACCTGCCCGGGACACGGCCTGCAGAGGTGGCACTGCTGATGTGCCTTTACAGGGTCACTTCCAGCACCACCACCCCAGCTGCCTGTCAGCTGGGAAAATTCCTCCCCATAGGAATTGTGCTCTTGGGAACAGCCCCACACTGGGTTTTCTCCACCAGCCCATCCCGTTTCCTACAGCACCACAAGAGCTGACTTCATTTGAATTTGTAAATACTTTGATGTCTGGGGACTTGGCTCTCGTACAGTGCTAAACTTCCAGCAGGAGGGAACAATTCCCAGGACTTTTAACTTGACTTGATTTCCCACTATTCTTCACGATCTTCGTTCGTCTGGGGGGCAACCGCTCATTGCCAAGTGGGATTCTCTCCTGCTCTTGGGCTTGCTGCTATTCCAGCAGTCACGCGAGGCTCCTGGCTGGAAACCAACCCGTGCAACTGCTCTGGGAATGGCAGTGCAAGGGCACAAGCAGCAAAACTCCACATTTGGGAAGGGGACAGGAGGAAGGAGGGAGATGCAAAGGGGCTGAGCTGGTCTGGGAACTGAAACTGGGGGCTTTGTGCCACTGCATCCATCTATCCGTCCGTCCATCCATCCATCCATCCATCCATCCATCATCCATCCATCCATCCATCCATCCATCCATCATCCATCCATCCATCATCCATCCATC